>JANAVB010035784.1:0-107500 GCA_029216955.1 Iris pallida
ACTTGTAATCGTGATTACATTACATCTAATTTTTTTTGTCCAACCCAACACCCGATTAGATTGACAACGTAATGCCAATTACATTACGTTGTCCAATCCTGCAAACCAAACGGGCCCTAACCTTTAAAAGTAGAAGTAACTCTCTCTCCTCTCCATCTCTCTCTCTCTCTCTGTCTCTGTGTACTACCACATCAAAGAGAGAGTTTCGGATATATATATATATAACCCTAATTCTCCGACTATTCTTCTTCCCCAATCTACACCATGGCGAGGCAGCTCCGTTGCAGCCATTCTTTGGGAGAAGGAGATAGAGGAAGGCATGGGGATCATCACCATCGTCGTCGTCTCCACAATCTGACTCTTATCTACATCGCCGCTTTTAGGCTTTGGTAGTAAACTTAGCATTTCCTTTAGCTATGGTGGTGGTGATGTCAGTGATGATGATGATGATGGTTTGAACTCATCATTGTGCCAGTTCAACAGAGTGGCCCCTAACCCTAACCCTAATTTCTTTCTCCGTATGTGGCGGAAGAGAGCGGAGACCACTGAATAGAATGGCGACGATGGTTTGGCTGGGCTGGGATTTCCTCCTCCTACGTCCTACTGATGGCGAGGCAGCTCCGTTGCAGCCATTTGTTGGGTAGGGGATGAAGAGAATGGATTACATTGAGGATATATTACAGGAAGAGGTGATATGATTAGAAACCCTAACCCCCAAATTTCTTTCTCCGCCTATATTCCTTCCGACGGTGAGGCAGTTCCATTTGTGAAAGGGATGAAGAGAATGGGATTACGTACATGTACATCTCCATAGCTGCAAATGAGCCAAGCCATTCGTGAGCTGCTCGAAGCTCACTCGATAAAAGCGTTTGAGTTTGGTTCGTTTAGTAAACAAGCTGAGCTCAAGCTTCATTTTTGAGCTCGTTTAATAAACGCCAAGCTCAATTAGAAGTACTCGGCTCGTTTGAGCTCGCGAGCTGGCTCGTTGATGAGCTTGCAAGCTGGCTCGTTTAGAAGCTCGTTTAGGAGCTTGTTTAGAAGCTCGTTTGTTCTTTGTTGAATTCTAAATATATGTATATTTGTGTGCATTATATATTTATATGCCCTTAATAATTGATATTAAGGAACTTTTTAATTAATAATATTACATGTACTTGAATTCAAACATAATTAAATTGAAATCGAGCTCGTTAAGCTTGAATTCAAGCTCATTAAGCTTGAATTCAAGCTCATTAAGCTTGAAATCAAGCTTAATGAGCTTGAAATAAAGTTGAGCGAGCTTGAAATCAAGCTTAACGAGCTTGATTTTGAGCTTATCAAGCTTGTTTATCAAGCTTGAATCAAACTTACTTATCAAGCCAAGCTCGAGCTCAAACCAATCCAAGCTCAAGCTTAATATAAACAAGCTCAAGCCAAGCTCAAGCTCTAAAATAAAAAATTTATCAAGCTTGAGCTCGAGCTTGAGCTCGATTAATTCTAGTCAAGCCAAGCTCAAGCTTGCAAAAGCTTGGCTCGGCTTGGCTCATTTGCAGCCCTTGATCTCCATATCGGTACTGATGAAGGATTGAAGCCTCATCTGAGCCTCTTCTTTCTTTCTTTCTTTCTTTCTTCGGTCTTAAACTCTAAACTGGTATAAAATTCGTGGTCTAAACACTAAATAGCCCTAAATTTTACGAGTTCACGGTGAAAAAAATCTCCAAATAATTTTGTCTACAAATATAAAATTATGCAAATATTGGCATAACGTGCATAATCCTTGGATCCCTTCTAACGGAGAAGGGTACAGTATGAGGAGAAAAACCCTTAGGATGTGACTCTATCTCCATCTACACCTATGGCAAGGCAACTCCGTTTCAGCCATTCGTTTGGAAGGAAGAAGATAGAGGGCATGGGGATCATCACCATCGTCGTCGTCTCCACAATGTGACTCTTATCTCCATCTGCTTCTTTTAGGCTATGGTGGTGGTGGTGGTGGTGATGATGGTTTGACTCATCATTGTGCTAATTCAGACTGAGTGGTGGGAAGAGAGTGGAGTTTACTGAATAAAATGGTGATGATGGTTTGGCTTGGCTGGAATTTCCTCCTACTGATGGCGAGGCAGCTCCGTTGCAGCCATTTGTCGGGAGGAGGGTTAAAGAGAATGGGATTACTGTGGATATATTACATGAAAAGGCGATGATGAGTAAACCTTAACCCCCAAATTTCTTCTCTACCTATTCCTCCTTCCGACGGCGAGGCAGTTCCGTTCCAGCCATTTGTGGGGAAGGGGATGAAGAGAATGATGATGGATCAAAGCCTCATCTGAGCCTCTTTCTTTCTTTCTTTCTTTTTTCCTTTCTTCCGTGATTTGCTACTAAAGGCCCTCAACTTTTCATCTTGATGATGACGGTGGTGGTGGAATGGTGAACATCCACACAAGTTTTGGTGTGAACAAAAATGGACTTAATTTTTAATGCCTTGATCTTTGCCCTATGTTCGCTTTAATTGCCTGCTATATACTCTCCCATCTCTTCCTTTGATAAGGCGTGGCGCACGGACATTGCAGCCATTCGTTGGCAGAGGGTGGTGTTAATGGGGGATCGATCGCTCATGACGACGACGATGATGATGGATCAAATATGTGCCTCTGCTTCTGGTGATGGTTTCTTCTCTCTTCACTCTTCTTCCTCTTCCTCTTCCTCTTCCCAGTACTGTTGCGTTTAGATGATGCTCTGAACAAGATTTGGGGGACTTTATATAAGCATAAGCAAGAGTTTAGGAACTTATGCAAACCTCTCTCCCTTCGGACGGCGAGGCAGCTATGCTGCAGCTGTTTGTTAGAAGAAGGACGAGGACGTAAAGGATGGGGGTTCTATCTCCACATTGTAAGTGATGATGTACCTTGGCAGAATTCGAGCCGCACGTCTTTCGTTCTTGGCTAATGTGCAACTAAATATCGTGAACTTTTTCTCCATGATGGTGGTGGCTGTGTTGGCTAAACATGAACCTTCTTGTTTGCCTCTTCCTTTTTCTGATGGCGAGGCAGCTGCTGCAGCCATTAGTTAGCAGGGGGAAGAGAGAGTGGAGCAAAGTAGATGTGGTAATTATATAAGGTGACGGATCAAAAATGAATCTTAGGATTGGTTTGGGATTGCTTATCATGTATGCTTATTTTTTTTGCTGTTGTTGTTGGTGGTGGTGTTGCTCTACTCTTCCTTTCCTTTCCGTGTTGATGGTGATGAGTAAACCCTAATTGTCCGTCTATTCTTTCCCTCTTTACCAATGGCAAGGTAGCTCTAATGCCGCCATTCATTAGGAGGAAGGAGACAGACCATAGCGATTTCAACACAAAATCCTGCCACTTTAGACCTTAGAAGCCAGAACCTCCTAGAAGGTCAACGAATCTCAGTAAGAACCTCGATTCGGCGGTTCTTACTTGGGAGCTTGTTGGGAGCTCGCTTCCCCAATGACGGAAGCTTGTTTCTCCGACGACGAGAGCTCGTTTCTCCGACGACGTGAGCGTTTCTCCGAGGACATAAATTTTGGGAAGAAAGTTATAAGATTTGTAATACACGTTTATCAAAGTACCAAGAAACTAAAGATTATTTACCTTGACATCATAAAAAATCAACATGCGAATGATCTCCTTTGACTTCAAACTGAGCTTTATAAATTCTAACAAATATTAAGATATTTATAAGTTTTGATAACAATAATTAATATACACAATTTTTTATTAGTGTACGCTCCCATCTTTAGACTCTTCTAAGTAGTCACGTTTCTCCGCTCCCGCCTCCGCTTCCGTACCCGCTTCCGCTTCTGGCTTGTAAGCTTTAGACCGAGTAGCCCCAAAACTTAACCTAATCTTCCTTCGCAATTGGTGAGGCAGCCACTGCAGCCATTCTTTTAGCAATGGGGAAGAGAGCAGTATATATTGCTGCTACTGTTGCTGCTACTGCTGCTGTTTCTTATTCTTCTTCATCAGAGGCTATGAAGATGGTAATGGTACTGAGTATAATATATTGCTTTACTGCTAATGCAATGTGGGGAAATTAATGGTGATGATGATTTGGCTAGGATTTCCTCCTGATGGCGAGGCAGCTCGGTTGCAGCCATTTGTTAGGAGGAGTGATGAAGAGAATGGTGGTTCCTTTACCACATTGTCAGTGACGGTGATGGATCCAAGTCAAATTTGAGCTTCTCCATATGGCGATGGTGTTGGTAGCAAGGCCTGGTTCTGGGCTGCTACTGCTTCTCTCTCTCTCTCTCTCTATATATATATATATATATATATATATATATATATATATATATATATACACACACACACACACCCGCCATTGGACGGGCTCACCATTCACCACTGCCACATGGTGAGCCAGTCCCACTGAATAATTTCTCCCACAACTGCCTTCTCTCCCTTTGCCAATGGCGAGGTAGAGGCAGTGTTCTAAAAGTCGGTATTAATCAGCGCCTAGGCGCCGGGCAGCCGCCTAGGATTCGATCAGAATCGGCCATGTGGGCGGCCAAGCTTAAAATCGGGAAAAATCGGACGCCTAGGCGGGTGTAGGCGGCTAGGCGGCCGATTAGGCGGTCGTCGTCGACCATGAAAAAATCAGTTTTTTTTCAGGGGTGAAACCCTACCTGTCCAAGCCGTATTCTTCGACAGAGAGGGACATGGAGATCGACGAGCAGCAACAGCAGCAGCGGGAGATCAGCAGGAGCAGAAGCGGGAGATCGACAGCAGCTAGGCGGTGAATCTTCTCTTCTTCCTTCCTCCTCCTCCTTCTTCGTCTACTACTTTTTTTCATCTTCTTTTTCTTCTTCTGCTATTATTTGCAGCAGCACGTTTTTTGGGCAAAAGATTTTTTTTTTACTGTTGGCAGCACGTTTTTTAGGCAAAAGATTTTTTTTGTCCTGTTGGCAGCAGTTTTTTTTTTACTGTGGCAACCCTCATTTTGGGCACATCACTCATTTTGGGCAACAGCACAACACGGTACTCTTTTTTTTTATTGTGGCAGCAGTTTTTTTTTTTTTCTTTCTGTTGGGCAGCAACACTAATTTGGGCAGTAGCACTTACGTTGGCAGCGTAGCATTCCTGTCTCACAAAAAAAGTTTAATTACCAAATTAAGTGAAATAGAAAAATGATGTGGCAATTTGTGACTGACACTAATTTATTACTAAAAGTAATTATTTTGTACTGTTATGACTTAATTGCTATATTTTGTTAGTGTTAACTATTTGAATTATGTTTGAACTTGTAGTCTTCTACTATGAATTTGACTACGTTTAGTTATTATGAGAGGCTTTGAATTTGGGGTATAATTCTTACTTAAGCATATTTTTAATATATATATATATATATATAATATTAGAAGGCCGCCTAGGCGCTAGGCGGTGGGTGGCCGCCCGCCTAACGCCTTTTACAACCTTGGGTAGAGGAAAGATAGCAGAGGGATAGGTGGATCTTCTGAGCCACTTCTCTGGTTCTATGATGAAGTTGATGACAGTGGGATTTGAACCCACGCCCTTTTGGACCAGAACCTTAATCTGGCGCCTTAGACCAACTCGGCAGTATATATTGCTGCTACTGCTGCTGTTTCTTATTATTTTCATCTCTTTCTTTGAGGCTATGAAGATGTGAAGATGGTAATGGTACTACTAAGTATAATATGTTGCTTTACTGCTAATGCAATGTGGGGAAATTAATGGTGATGATTAATTGGCTGGCATTTCTTCCTGATGGCGGGGCAGCTCGGTTGCAGCCATTTGTCAGGAGTGATGAAAAGAATGCGGGTTCCATCAACCACATTGTCAGCGACGATGATGGATTCATGTTGAATCTGAGCCCTCTTGCAACTTAATATCATGAACTTCTCCATATGGCAACGGTGTTGGTGTTGGTGGTGTTGTTGGTAGCTAAGGCCGGTTACGAGGTTACTGCCTCTCTCTCGCTCTCTCTCTCTTTGTGTGTGTGTGTATACACGCGCGCACACACAAACTGAAGATTTGAACTCAAAATTGTGCTGTTTTAGTCCATGTAACCACAACCGCCTTCTCTCCCTTTGCTAATGGCGAGGTAGAGGAAAGATAGCAGAGGAGGTGGTAGTGAGATCTTTGCTCATGATGATGAAACAAAGTAATCTTCTGAGCCTCTTTTCTGATTCTCTGATGATGATGATGGTACTACTGAATATAGATTGAACTCAAAATATAGACTGAATATAGATTGAACTCAAAATGCTTCACCACGAATTCAGTTAATTCGGGATCTCCTTAATCCCATCCTTCTTTTTCTTCTTCTTCTTCTTCATCACAATTGCGAAGTTCGGTAACCAAGTGAAGCATTCTTCACAGTTGCGAAGTCCAATAATCGAGTGAAGCATTTCTCTTCTCTTATAAGTTCAAGTATGAGGCCTTTGGAGAGTGAGTGATTAGGAATGAGTTTCTTTGCCCCTCTTCTTATTCTTCACCCTCCATGGCCGATGATTCTTTCCTTCTATCCTAGGATAGATTACTGGAAGATGCGATGATGATGAGTGAATCCTAACCCCCAGATTTCTTCTCCGCTTATTCCTCCTTCCGACGACGAGGCAATTCTGTTGTAGCCATCTGTGAGAAAGGGGGTGAAGAGAATGGGATTACATCTCCATACCATGAACGATGATGGATCGAAGCCTCATCTGAGCCTCTTCTTTCTTTCTTCTTTTCTTCGGTGGTTAGCTACTAAATACCAAGGTTTAAAGTATCGGCCGCTACGTATCAGATCGGATCTGAAGGTGTCTGATCCGATATTCGCAATAAAAATTGGTATCGGCCGATTCACAGTAAAAATTTATGGTATCGGTTCGTATCGGCTGATACAAACCCGATACAGGCCGATACGAACTTACAGCAGTGGAAAAGAGGGGTCAAATCCAGAAGGAAAAAAAAAGTAGAAAAAATAATTGAAATTGTAACAGTGAATTTTTTTCAATAATGGATATTAAAAAGCCTATAAATAAGATCAACAATTATGTAGAAAACTAGAAATTACCTCTGTTAAATTTTTACAAAAATTCTCCAAACAAGAGGCACAACCGCCGTGGCCGCTTCTCTCGCCGTAGCCCCTTCTCTGTCGCCTGTAGCTCTGCTCCGATTTTTTTGTTTTCAAAGAGAACAATGGACGAGAGGAGAGAAAAGAATTGGCGGCTGCCTTTCTCTCTCCTCCCGTATATATATACTAGGAGTTGGGGTTTAGGCATTGGGCCGGGTCTTAAAACAAATTTGAAGCCCACAAATAAAAAAATAAATTGTAGCATGCTGCTGAACACGTAATTCGAACCAGCGACCTGAGAAAACAAAGAATTATCCCTCACTGTCATAACCAATTCGTAAAGTATTTTTTGTTTTGGTATTTAGCATATACATACATTATATTGAACTAAGACATTATATAACCATATATATTTCTAGCCATATTTATTTGTTATACATACGTTAAAACTCCTACAAAAAGTCACTTGGCGTGACAAATTAATTGGGATAAGATTAATATGTTTGAATTCAATTATTGATGCCTCTTTTTGTATAACCTGACTAAATTTATGTGATTCTTCACGTCATTTGCTTTATTAGAAGTCGTCAGAATTCTTTTTTTGAAACACAACCTTACGAGTTCTAGTAGAGCAAAAGACATGAGTAATCATATAAATTCAGTCATCGAATTATGCAAAAAAGGGCATGAATAATCAAATATAAACATGTAAATCTTGTCCCAATAAAATTGTCAGACCAAGTGAATTTATGTAGGATCTTGTGTCATTTGCATTGCTTCTAATCTCGAGCGTTAAGTATATCTTGTGCATCTCTCTATGCGTCTTAATTCGTCAAAATTGAAATCTATATAGAACAATGTAAGATTCAATTAGTAAGAATATAATTAGATAGTAAACTTGTAAAAATATGTAAAGGAAGAAAACTTATATACTACATGTAAATCAATCAGCAAAGGTAACTATTGTTTCATTCAATTATAATTAAAAAAAATAACACAAAAATACTTAAATAATACATAAATGTGTAGACTATTGTTTTTCTAATTTTCTACTAATTTATTAATAATTATTTAATATTGCCGATACTGTCGTTACCAGAAAATTCGATACTCCAATCCGATACTGCCGATACCGATACTCATACAAAATGTCCGATACCGATACCGATACTTTGAACCTTCCTAAATATCCTTAAACTTTTCATCTCGATACCATGAATTGATTTCCTTTCCTTTTCGCGAACCAAACGAGGCCTAATTCTTCCTCCGCGAATGGCGACGCAGCCACTGCAGCTATTTTTGTCGTTGTTGCTGCTGCTGGGTTTATTCTTTTTCATCTCTACTTTTTTGAGGCTATGAAGATGGTAATGGTACTGTTGACCTTAACATATTGCTTTACTGCTAATGCAACGTGGGAAAACTAATGGTGATGATGATTTGGCTGGGATTTCCTCCTGATGGCGAGGCAGCTCGGTTGCAGCCATTTGTCAGGAGTGATGAAGAGAATGGGGGTTCCATCAACCACATTGTTAGTGACAATGATGGATCCAAGTTGAATCTGAGCCTTCTTGCAACTTAATATCATGAACTTCTCCATTTGGCGATAGTGGTGGTGTTGGTAGCTAAGGCCTGCTCACCACACAGCTGCGTGTGTGTATATATATATATATATATATATATATATATATATATATATATATATATATATATATATATATAAAGATGGGAGAAAAGTGCTCTGCTAGGGTTTCGACCTTGGAGGTGATCGCTCCTCCTCCTCGCCCCCCGGATCCCTACGGGGTGAAGGGGAAGCGACAGGGCGACCGTCCCAAGAAGCCCACCCCCCCGGGTGGGGGTGGATCGGCCGGTGGGACCCCCCCGGGCGGGGGGGGGTCGGCGGTCGGGCTGGACAGGACCCCCCCAGGCGCGGGGGGGGGGTCGGTGGCGACCAGGACGTGGACCTCCCCAGGCGGGGGAGGGGCGGGCGTGACCGGCGGCGGGACCCCCCCAGGCGGGGGGGGGGTCGACGGCGGCAGGAGGCGGGACCCCCCAGGCGGGGGGGGGGGGGTCGGTGGCGGGAAGCGGTGGGACCCCCCCGGGCGGGGGGGGGCGGGGGGCGGCTGACGGCGATTTCGACTCCGGCAGGATATTCGAGTTTTGTTCTGGATCCGGATCTGGATCTGGATCTGGGAACGGATCTGGAACGGGTGGTGAGGGGTGGACTACGGTGACCAGGCGGCGTCAACCAGGGAGAAGACTACTGACATCTCAATTGGCGGGTCGGGTGGCTCCAGGGCAAGGTTGTAAAAATCGCTAGTCGGCCGCTAGTCGGTTCGTGGGGACTACGGATTAATCGGACTACTCGGGGACTAGTCGGATTAGTCGGTTTAGAATTTTTAATGTATATATATATATATATATATATATATATATATATATATATATATATATATATATATGTAATATGTTATAAAAATATTTTAAAAAATAATATGTTAATTGTTGAACTTTTAATTATCGCAGACTACATTGACATAAATTTCTATTTCGACAAATATTTAAATAATATGTTAACCACTTACTATTTTGCACGGAGAGTTACAGCCGCAGTAGCAAGCAAAAGCAAAAAAAAGTAACAAGCAAAAAATTAAAAAAATAGCCACAACAACAGTAGCAAAGAGATAACAAAGCAAAAGTAAGAATAAAAAAAGAGTAGGCTAGTCATTTTTTTCAAAAATAGAAAAAGGCAGCAACAAAGTAAAGAGTCGACGACGGCTGCCTTGACGAAGTCGACGACAGCCCAGACTAGTACCAATTTAGCTAATTTTTGGATGGACCAGCCCCTAATCGAGTCGATGGTGGCCGACAAGTGACTAGTCGGGGACTAGCCCCTAGTCGAGTCGGCGGCGGCCGACTAGCGACTAGTCGGGGACTAGTCGGCCGCCTAGAGGGATTTTTACAACACTGCTCCAGGGAGGGCAGGGAACAAGATTGGGAGTGGTCATGGGGATCCCCGACGACTAGGGGGAGGCCCGAGGAGTAGTGGAACGGCCTGGAGACCGAAGGCGTCGGCGGCGGAGAAAGGGAAAGGAGTGGCTGGAGGAGGTAGTGGCCAACAGGGGAGTCCTACAACGGAACCTCCCAGGGTCGTGCCGCAACAACCACGATCATGGAAGGAGGTGTGCATGCCGACGGCGGCGAAATCTGCGTCATCTATGGAGTATGTGGCTCCTAAGAAGGTGGGGGAGGTTTTCGGGCTGTCTTCCCTGCAGAGGAGATAGCGGAGGTGACGGAGTTTTGGCAGAATACCCTGGTGATGTATGTGCTTGGTAGCAAGCCCTTCTATGGGCAAATCAGAGGATATGCGGAGAGGGTTTGGCGGCCTAAAGGAAGCATGGAGATCTTCTCCAGGGAAAATGGTTTCTACTTTGTTAAATTTGGGCTGGCGGAGGATGTTATCCGGATCACTCAGGGCGGACCATGGTCTTTTGATGGGAGGCTGATCATCTTGAAGGAATGGACCCCGGACCTGCGATGTGAGAAGGAGGTTCTGAATGCGATCCCTGTATGGATTCGGTTCCCCGAATTCCCAGTGAAATACTGGAGTGTTCCGCTTCTCATGAGGCTGGCCAGTTTGGTTGGGAGGCCGATCAAGGCGGACGATGCTACCACCTACCGCACGAGATTGATGTATGCCAGGATATTTGTGGAGATTACGGCTGGGTCGGAGCTTCCGAGCCTACTGGAGTATGAGGGAGCATCAGGGGAGGTGCTGACACAGGTGGTAGAGTATGACTGGGTGCCCCCAATGTGTTCCTCATGTGAGTGTTTTGGCCATGTAGATAGTGCGTGCACGCAGAGGAGACGGAGATCGGACTCGGTAGTCAGGCCGGCGGCGACTGCACAGGGGCCAGTCCCTGGAGCTGATGCTGGAGGTGGGGCTACAGTTAGTCAGGAGGAGGACACTATGATGGATGTGGCAGGTGACCCAGTGACCGATGATCCACAGCGGGTGGCGAGTATGACGGGTGCCGTGGTCCCATTCCAACCACAGAGGAGGGTGTTGACCAGATCCATGGGATTATTTGGTAGCAGCCAGGGGGAGGGCGGGGCTACCCCGGTGGTGGAGCAGGTGTATAGTAGGAAGCGGCATGCGCCGGCCTTGCGTGACGATGTCCTTCAGCAGGAGGGCCTGGACCATGACACTTGTGCCAACCCAACTTGGGATCTGACGCTATCCAGGATACAGGTCCATCTTGCTCCTCCCACTGTGGGAGGGACGGGTCTGGAGGTTGGAGCTGAGGCTCGGGTTGCAGGGATAGAAGAGGATATTGATCTTATGGACAGGGCACTTCCCTCGGGTGCCTGTTCTGATGGTGCTCAGGGGGACCCCTCATTAGTTAATTAATGTCGGTCCTCGCCTGGAACATCAGAGGGGGGTGTTCTATTGGGCGCTGGAGGGAGATCAGTGGTGTTTTGAGAAGAGAGAAGTGTGATATTGCTATTCTGCTTGAAACTAAGATTCGGAAGGAAGCAGTGCTGGATCGGCGGAATACGGGGACTTGGGCTCATATTCATAACCTGGACATCTGCGACATGGCGAGGATCTGGGTTAGATGGAGTAGAGATAGCTGGGAAGGGGACCTGGTTCTGAAGACTCAGCAGATCATTGGTATACTTCTGGTGAACAATGGTGGCTTTAGATTCCTCCTGGGTGCAGTGTATGGGCATAACGACAGGAAGCGTCGTGAGTCCCTCTGGGAGGACATTGCTCGGCTTAGCCAGATAGCGGATTCCCAACACCTTCCATTGCTTATTATAGGGGATTTCAATGCCTTGCTATATCGGCATGAAAAGGTGGGGGGACGTCCAGTCCAGGACTCGATTCTCTATGACTTTCAGAGGTGTCTTCTCATCTCGGGGCTGAGGGGGCTGGAGCGAGCAGGGCACATTTGGACCTGGCACAACAAGGCGTCCAAGGGCAGGGTTGCTTGTCAGTTGGATAGAGCCTTGGGGAATAGCGAATGGTTTCGGTATTACCCTAATGCTGTGGCGGAGGGACTGGCGGCTGAGACGAGTGATCACTCTCCCATTCGGGTGGGTTTATTGGAGAGAGCCACCTGGAAAGCTAGACCGTTCAGATATAACAATAGTTGGTACCTCTCGGCTGATTATGAGGAGGTGGTTGCGAGAGGTCTGCTGGACTCACGGGAGGGCACTGCTCAGTTTCGCATGGTCCACAAACTCAAGCAGGTGAAGAAGGGTATTCGGGACTGGGTGAAGAGGAGGCCGCGTTCCTCCCTGGTAGACAAGGAGGCTGAGCTTCGGGAGGTTCAGGAGGCCCTACAGGCTGACATCTTGTGTGGGGAGCTGGCGGCCAGAGAGAAGAATCTTAGTGCAGAAGTCAATTCCTTGAGACTCCAGGAGGAGATTAGTGCGGCTCAGAGGGCGAAATGCTCATGGCTCAAGGATGGGGACAGATGTACTAAGTTCTTCTATGATGTTATTCGGACTCGGCAGCACCGGAATAGTATCCCCAGACTTCTGGATGGCGAGGGCAAGTTGGTAGGGGACCCGGTGGAGATCCAGAGAGAAGCAGTCAGGTTCTATCGGGACTTATATCATCAGGAGGACTATCCCACTACGTTCCCACCTCTGATTCCTAAGAGGTTGGTGACGCAGCATGGGAATAGGCGACTTCTGGCCCCGATTCGGATGGAGGAGATCGAGGACATTGTGATGAAGGCTGATCCCAATAGAGCTCCAGGGCCAGATGGCTTCTCCAGTGGGTTCTTTCGGAGGCATTGGGGAGCTTTGAAGCTCCCAGTTCTTGAGGCGGTACAGGAATTCTTTGTATCAGGAAAGCTTCTGAAGGAGCTTAATCATACTTTCCTGACCCTGGTCCCAAAGAAGGAGGGTGCGACATCTCTGGCAGATTTCAGACCGATTGCATGTTGTAATTATCTTTATAAGATAATTACTCATCTTATGTGTCGGAGGATGGAGGGGATTATGCAGGGATTGGTGTCTCGGAATCAGGCGGCCTTCATTAAGGGTCGTTCGATTGCTGAGCACAGCCTTCTTGCTCATGAGATGGTGCGGGAGTTCAACAAGCCGGGGGGGATGAAGGCCTGTGTGAAGTTGGATCTGAGAAAGGCATATGATACAGTTAACAGGGACTTTCTCTGCCAGCTTATGCTAGCCATGGGATTAGATGAGAGGTGGGTTGCGAGGGTGAGGGAGTGCATCTGCTCCCCCACTTTCTCGGTTCTTATACAGGGCACTCCGTATGGATTCTTTAGCAGCTCCAGGGGCTTACGGCAGGGCGACCCTTTGTCCCCCTACTTGTTTACGCTGGTGATGGAGTATTTTACGTGCTTGATGGACCTGGCAGTGCACAGCAGGCGGATGGTCCCTCTTTTTAGACTTGTTCATCCGGTGGTTTCACACTTGATCTATGCAGATGATCTTCTGGTGCTTCTCAGACCGTCCATGGGAGGGATGAGGGCTCTTTCTGACATTATGGAGGAGTTCGGGAGGTTCTCGGGATTGAAGCTTAACAGAGAGAAAAGTAGAGTTTATTTCAGCTCTAGTTGCCCTCAGAAGGAGGAGCGGGCTCTGGTTCTGGGAGTAGAGAAGGGTGAGTTGCCGGTGAAGTACCTGGGAGTTCCTCTGACGGTGAATTATGCTAGGGACCAGGATTGCCAGAGTCTGGTGGAGTTCACTAAGAAGAGGGTGGAAGGCTGGCAGGCTGCAGGACTATCTTTTGGTGGCAGGATTGAGCTGTTGAGATCTGTCATTGCTGGTATTGCTATGTTCTGGCTGCAGTCGATCCAGATTCCTGTGGCTACTATCACGAAGGTGGAGTCCATGTGTGCTGACTTTCTTTGGAGGGGGGGCATCCATGCGATTTCGTGGACTCAACTCTGCCGGCCTCGGGAGGAAGGGGGAGTGGGGCTGAGATCTCTCAGAGCTATGAAGGAGGCTGCTAGGGTGAAGATGGCGTGGCAGTTCGTTAGCGGGGGGTCACTTTGGGCAGATTGGATGGCTAGCAGATACCTGAGGAGGTCCAATTTCTGGACGATCAGGATTGATGGTAATTTCTCGGTCACATTTAAGGCTATTCTTAAGTGTAGACCCGTACTACAGACTGCTATTTGCCGATCCATGAGGGATGGTTCCTCCACTGATCTCTGGCTCGACCCTTGGTTGGGCAATCGTTCCCTACTGGAGTATTTGGGGCCGCTGCATGATAGAGAGGCCTCGAGAGGGCTGAAGTGTAGTCTGATCATTCGAGATGGTGCTTGGAGACCGGAGCTCTACACTTTCACAGCACAGCTTGGCGAGGAGATCCGGACTATTTCTATTGATACTAGCCAGACCCGGGACACTTGGAACTGGGCTGGCCATGCCTCTTCTGGGGGGCTGGGCAGGTTCAGTTTCAAGAGTTGTTACGATCTGGTTAGGACTCGGCATGACAGGATTGAGGATGTAGATTTCATCTGGGGAAAAGGGATTGCTCGGAAGCTGCAGCTCTGTTCTTACAGGTTGATGCTCGGGAGATTGATGACGAGAGATAGACTCATTAGGTTTGGGGTGCCCATTCTAGACTCGAGGTGTCTTCTATGCTCTGACGAGGATGAGTCTATGGCCCACCTATTCCTTGAGTGTCCTTTCGCTTGGCACATTTGGTCGGAGCAGTGCAGGAGGTATCTGGGAGGTGCTGGCAGCGTCAGAGATATTAGAGGGATCCTTAGCTGGATCAGGGATCGCAGGGGTATGGATGCTGGATGGGCCAGACAAGCCAGATTGCGACTTTCTGCTACTGTCTGGCATGTCTGGAGGGAGAGGAACAGGCGCCTTTTCGAGGATCTGATTACCCCTCCGATTGGGATTATGCACAATATTGACTTTGATGTATCTGTTTTGACCCCATGAGTCATGGGGGAGTCTGTGTGATTATGTACTGTATTACCTATACCGCGTTTCGCGAGGAATAAAATTTTACCTTATTCCAAAAAAAAAAAAAATATATATATATATATATATGATGATGATGATGATGATGATGATGATGATTTAAACTCAAGGTTGTGCTGTTTTAGTCAAAATAACTTCCAACTGCCTTCTCTCCCTTTGCCAATGGCGAGGTAGACGAAAGATAGCAGAGATATGTGGTAGTGATCTTTGCTCTTGGTGATGAAACAAAGTAAATCTTCTGAGCGTCTGATTCTATGATGATGATGGTACTACTGAATATTGAGTGATGCTTCACTATGAATTCAGGTTGTTCGGAATCTCCTTAATCCCATCCATTGTCGCAATAACACTAGTAGCAATAAAATAACAAATAAGAATTGAGAATGCCGGTGATCAAGTGAAGCATTTATCTTATCTTATAAGATCAAGTATGAGGCTCTTGGAGAGAGATTAGGATTGGGTTTCTGTACCCCTCTTCTTATTCTTCACCCTCCATAGCTGATGATTCTTTCCTTCTATCCTTTAGGATAGATTACAGAAAGAGGCGATGATGATGAGTAAACCCTAATCCCAAATTTGTTCTCAGCCTAATCCTCTTTCCTATGGCGAGGTAGTTCCTTTGCAGCCATTTCTAAGAAAGAGGATGAAGAGAATGGAATTACATCTCCATATCGTGAATGATGATTGATCGAAGCCTCATCTGAGCCTCTTCTTTCTTTCTTTCTTTCTTCCTTTCTTCCATTCTTCGGTGATTTGCTAGTAAATATCCTGAACTTTTCATCTCGTTGATGATGGTGATGGTGTCTAATTTGCAGCTAAATATTCATGAAAATTTCCCCATTATGATGAAAATGGTGGCGGCGGCTAAGTTCTAATGCCTTGAACTTTGCCCTATGTTCACTTTAACTGTCTAATTTACACTCCCCCCATCTCTTCCTGTGATAATGGCGTGGCATACGGACACTGCAGCCATTCGTTGGCAAAGGGCGGTGGTAATGGAGGATTGATAACTCGTGATGATGGTGGATCAAAATGGGATATGTGCCTCTTCCTCTGCTTCCGGTGATGGACTATTCTCTCTCTCTCTCTTTCTTCACTCTTCTTCCTCATTCCAGTACCACTGCATTGAGATGATGCTCTGAACAAGATTTGGTGGACTTTTGTAAACATTAGCAAAATTTAAGGAACTTGTATGCAAATCTCTCCCCCTTCAGATGGAGCTGTAGCTGTTTGTTAGGAGAAGGACGTGGACAAAAAGGATGGGGGTTTCATCACCACATTGTGAGTGCTGATGTACCCAGTCCTAATCTGAGCCTCTCGTCTTTCGTTCTTGGCTAATTTGCAACTAAATATCGTGAACTTTTCTCCATGATGGTGGTGGCGGTGTTGGCTAACTGGAACCTTCTTGTTTGCCCCTTTCCGTTTTCTGATGGCGAGGCAGCCGCTGCAGCCATTAGTTAGCGGGGGAAGAGAGAGTGGAGCAAAGGAGATGTGGTAATTAAGTAAGATGACGGATCAAAGATGAATCTTAGAATTGGTTTTGGATTGCTTATCATGGCTGCTTATGCTTTTTTTGTTGTTGGTGGTGGTGGTGTTGCTCTACTCTTCCTTCCTCTCGAGTGTTGACGATGATGAGTAAACCCTAATTTCCTATCTATTCTTACCCCCTTTACCGATGGTGAGGAAGCTCCGATGAAGCATTAATTAGAAATTTAGGAGGAAGGAGATGGGGAGCATAGGGATCATGATCTCCATGCGCTGCTCTTAGGCTATGGTGATGATGTCCATGTGCTGCTTTTAGGCTATGGTGATGATGTCCATGGAGGGGAAGGAAAAGGGAGGAAAGTTAATTTTCCCTTCCTTTGTTTGGATGGACAAAAAGTAGGGGAAGAAAAAGTTTAAAAATAATTTTTTATTTGTTTATGTATATATGTATAATTACTATTTCCTTCTTGGTATTCTCAAATGATGATTTAATTTTAACTTTTTGAGGGGTGGTGGGGTAAATTCACTCAAATTCCTCTCATCTCTCTCCATTTTCCTCCCACATTTGGGAGGAAAATGTTTTGGTGGGACCCACCTACTTTTTCCTCTCAAATTTTCCTCCCCCATGTTCTCTCCCCCTTTCCAAACACCATCATTTAAAATTTTCCTCTCACTTTCCCCTCAACTTTTTCCTTCCTCCCATTTTCCACCCTTCCCAAACGGTACCTAATTCTTCCTCTGCGAATGGTGAGGCAGCTACTGCCCCCTTTCTTTTAGCAATGGGGAAGAGAGCAGTATATATTGCTGCTGTTGCTGCTACTGCGGCTGTTTCTTATTCTTGTCCATCTCTACTTTTTTCGAGGCAACGAAGATGGTAATGTTACTACTGACTGTAATACGTTGCTTTACAGCTCCATTGCAGCCATTTGTTGGGAGGAAGGAGATGGAAAGTATTGGGATCATCGTCTCCTTAATGTGGCACCCTATCTGCATGTGCTGCTTTTAGGCTATGGTGATGATGATGTTTTTGAATTCAGCATTGTGCTACTTCAGACGTAGTAGCCCCAACCTTAACCCTATTTTTATCCCAAGGCCAATGGCAGAGGCATCCAATGCAGCCATTATTTTATCCCAGGTGAAGGGAGCCTCTTGTCACGCACAAAAGTTTGCGTCCCACCGAGACGGATTTGCATGCGGGAAGCTTCCATAACGTTCTAGAAGATGGTGGAACTTTCCAAAAGGCTCCAGAATCTTCCAGAAGATGGTGGAACTTTCCAGAATCTTCCAGAGGATCCGAGAATCTTCCAGAAGACTCCAGACCCTTATAAATGCTTCATGATCCTTCCGGATGTACTAGAAGAATTTCTTTTATTTCCCTTAGAGAATAATCCTGGAATATGCCTAGGCATAATCCTGTAATATCTCTTAGAGAATAATCCTTGCGGAATCGGTGCGCCGGAGGGCCGCCTAGCGCTTATGGCGCCGCCTAGGCGCCCAGGTGATTTTTTTTTTTTCAATATGTATAGTAGCATAGCTATACATAATATGTATGTTACATATTAACATGAAAGTTATTATTCTCGTGGCTAGAGGGATAAGTGTAAGTTATGGTGTGTATTATGTGGATGTCAGGATCTGGGTTCGAGTCCCACGTTCAACTTTGTGTTTTTTCCACTTTTTTTATATATAAAAGATGAGAGAGAGGAGAGAGAGTGCAGCAGAGCGGCAATAACTCTACTCTCCTCTCCCCATCTCTCCCTATAACTCTCCCTCTCCCCATCTCCACAACCACTAGCAGCTGCCTCCGCTCCCCTCTCCTCTCCTCCTCCTCTCCGTTCCCTCTCCCCTCCTCCTCTCATACGACAGCAGCAACAGCAACAACAACCACCACCATCACCACAACCACTAGCAGCCGCCTCCGCCATAACCATCATCAGGTAAATTTTTTTTATTTCAGAAATTTTGTAACCCTAATCCTAAACTTTCAAGTCATTTTTTTTTCAAATTAAAATTTTTTTTCTGATTTTTTCCTCCAAATTTATTCCTAAATAGGCCGCCTAGGTCCGCCTAGGCCCGATAACCGCCTAGGACTGCCGCCTAGGGGGTTATCGGTGCGGCCGGTGGCCGCCTAGCGCCTAGGCCGATTTTTAGAACACTGATGCGGAGATTGAGGACTTGCGTAGGAAGGTCCAAGGCTACGAGGAGCTAAAGACCGTAGTCGAGAGTTGCGGAGAACTCAAGACCAAAGTTGCCATCTTGGAGAAGGCCGTTGCGAACGGTGGACCTTCGATTATGGAGGCACCAAGGAGACGGAAGATCCCCGAGCCGAAATCCTTCAGCGGAGTGCATGATGCCAAAGAAGTTGAGAACTTCTTGTGGAACGTGGAGCGATACTTCAAGGCGTTGCACATCAACGATGACGCCGAGAAGGTCGATATTGTTTCACTCTACTTCACAGATGATGCGATGCTGTAGTGGCATCGAAGGTGCATGGAGACCGAGAAGGGTTTGTGCTCGATAGAGACTTGTGAGGATCTCAAGAAGGAGATCAAGTCTCAGTTCTATCCGGAGAATGTGGAGTTTGCAGCGAGGCGGAGCTTGCGGCAACTCAAGTATACCGGGGCGATCAAGGAGTACATTGCGGAGTTCACACGCTTGGTGCTCGTGAAATCTAGCATGGGCGAGGAGGATCGTTTGTTCTGTTTCCTCGATGGACTCAAACAATGGACGACTCAAGAATTGCAGCGACAGAGGATGCAAGACTTGAACACCACCATGGCAACAGCTGAGCGGCTCGTCGAGTACATATGAGACGACAACGATGCCGAGGCCAAGCCAAAGTCCACCAAGGAGAATGGTGGAGGAGAACGGGAGAGCTCTCCTAAGGAGGGTCCGTCCGAGAGAAAGAAGCACGAGAAGGCCCAACCCGAGCGAGTTGTTTCGTGCTTCATATGCGGAGAGAAGCACTTTGCTTGGGATTGTCCGATGAGGAGCATGCATGTGAATGTCGTCCGAAGCGAGTAGGTGGAAGACGAAGAGTGTGAAGTGGGAGCGCATATGGGAGCATTGCGCTTACTCAATGCCGTGAAGACCAAGTCTGTTATGTCGAGGATTCAGAGCAGGGAACTTATGTTCGTTGATGTGAGGATCAATGTCATGAGCACACGGGCGTTGGTTGACACGGACGCCACTCATAACTTCGTCACGAATGCGGAGGTCCGTCGCTTGGGTCTAGCCTTGGAGGAAGATTCGGACATGATGAATACTTCAAGATGATATTGGACATGAATTTCCTTATCGCTGCTAAGGCGATTCCAATGCCGCATTTGGGAGTTGTCGGCTTCATGGAGGAAGGCTTATCGTGTATGGTGAAAGGTGCACAAGACAAGCATTCGAAGGGGAAAGCTATCTCCGTTAGCTCAAGAAGGGTGGCAAAAGGGGGACAACATATCTAGCTGTGCTCGAGAAGAAGGAAGGCTTCGAGGAGGAAGGCCTTTCGTGCGAGACCAAGGGTGTTGCAAAGGGACGTTCCGAGGAGTCACTTTCGCGGAGGGAGGTGGACTGTGCTACCGGGCTGGACACGAGTGCAGAGAAGTGCGTCGTAAGCTGCGTGGAGGCAGAAGCGACGAGGCGGAGTAACTCGTGCAAGGAGTTGCTCAAAGCTCATAGGAGCAGGCTTGCAATGAGACTCGCATGCACGGAGGTGTGCAAAATCATGTGCAGCCACGAGACGAGGGGGATCGGCGACTCGACAGCCCGCACGAGATTCGTTCTATGCCGAGGAGGGCACGGACCGAGGCCAGAGTTGGTACGGCGAACCAGTTTTCTTTCGATCTCGAGGAGAAGATGGGCAATGGGAAGCGCCGCACGAGACGCACAAAGGAGAGACGATGCGCAGCGATCATGCCTACGAGAGTTGACATCGTCCCGAGACTTGTTGCACCCGTCGACGAGGGCGTCGACGAAACAGGTGGGGAGAATGTCACGCACAAAAGTTTGCGCCCCATCGAGACGGATTTGCATAACTCTCCACGGACCGGGGTTATGCGGGAAGCTTCCAGAAGGTTATAGAAGATGATGGAATTTTCCAGAAGGCCCCAGAATTTTCCAGAAGACTCCAGACCCTTCTAGATGCTTCATGATCCTTCCGGATGTACTAGAAGTTTCTTTTTATTTTTCTTAGAGAATAATCCTGGAATGTGCCGATTCCAGTATGGTAGGAAGAATAATTCCTGGAATATTCCATCCAGAAGTTTTCATGTAAAGCTTTATGAGCCATTATAAATAGGTGGGAGGCTCATTTGTTCCTCACCACCCAAAGTTGTAGTCTTTTCTAGTATAGTGAAGTTTTCAAGCTTCCAATCTCTCTCTTTTGCTCCACACGTTTCTCAATATCGCCTTAGCGATCTAGCTAAGCGGGTTCGGGAAGGCTTGCACGAGTCTTCGAGGAGGATGGTAGTGCGCCGGGACGAAGTGTATCAAAAACACTTTAAGTCCGTGACACTCTACTGCTACTTCTTTCTACTTCTTTGAGGATACGACTACGATAATTGTACTATTGACTATAATATATTGTTTTACTATGAATGCAGTTTGTATGGGATCTCTTTAAACCCATCTTCTGTCAAAAAATTAATTAATAAACAAATAGAAGGAAAAAAAAAGGAGAAGAAAAAGTTAATGTTGATGATTTGGTTGGATTTCCTCAATGGCGCGGCTCCGTTGCTTCTGTTTTTGAGAGAGGAAATGAAGATAATGGGGGTGGGTTCCTTCTCCAGATTATGAACGATGATGGATCAAAGCCGAATTTGAGCCTCTTCTGTTCTTTCTTCGCTAATTCGGTACTAAAGATCATGAACTTTCCCCATTATTATGATTTTGGCTAAGATACTTTTACCTGCCAAAACTTTCCAGTATCCCTAAAATCCGCTCGCTCCATGAAACCCCAAGTTTCTTTTCATGAAGCACTTTGTAGATTATTTCAATTGGTATGTTGATTCTATATCTAACAATGTTTTAATATCACACAGATTTATTTTTTAAGTAGTGTTAATTTTAACAGTAAACTAAGAGATTACTTTGTTTATATATTCATATTGAGCTTTATGTCTTGAATAGTTTTATCAGATAACGTGATTGAGATTTTATTTTAATTTTACAAATTTTTAGTATGGAAAGTACGATTTAGTTTGGAGGGATTAGTTATTATGATGCATTGCTTCAGTTGGTTTGCATGTGGTTTTTTAAGCTATTGATTGTAGATGATGTTGGTATAACCATCTCATGAGGAAAAGGATTATCTTATTGGATTGCAATAGTGATCACCTCCATCTATTATCCTTATGAGCCTTGGAATTTTCTCTCTAATTTTTCAAGCCGCTTCCCCATTTTCTTCCAGTTCTGTTCAAATGCCCAAGATTGGTGCTTAAACACATATTATTATGATTTAAAAAATCTCAAGCATAATATTTATAAAAATGATTATAATATTCAATTTGAGAAGAAATTTCGAATTGCTTATTTCCTTACATTTTTATTAATGGTATGATGGTGGAATATGTTTCCCGAAAAAAGATTGGTAGAATAGGATATCATCACTTATCTTTTGATAATTTCTCTAAAGAGATGATTTTTCTATGCAATTGTATATAACGTTATATATGGTTTTCTGATACATCTGGAATTTTGCAGAAATTGGAACATTTCAATTTCCCCGAATTATTCCCAAATGCCAAGTTTGTGACGATGATTGGGAGTAGTCGTATAAGAGGTGCAGTTGGATTATCCATTAAGAAAAGGGTTTGGTGGTCCATGAAGAGGTTGCCTCCCAGGGGCGGATCCAGAAACTGTAGTTGGGGTGAGATACCATGGATTAGGGTGGGCTAGAGATGGGTTAACCCATATAAAAAATCAAATGAAATATAAGTATGGAAAAAAAGAGTAATTTTTTTTTGTGGGGGTGGGCTGGAGCCCACCCCTAATTCATCTTCCTCAGTTGACGAGTTTTCCTCTTTCACCTTCAGACAGTCTCTGTATAGTAGAGGCGTGGTGATGACTAACCTTGTATATCAGATTAAGGGGTTAAGCAAACCTTAACTTATGACCTATCTCAACTTATCTGCCTACACTTCCTTTGATGGTGACACAACTCCTCTGCAGCCATTTGTTACAAGGAAGAAGTGGAGAAGTGGAAAAAATGATGGATCAAAGGTGAACCTAAACGTCTGCCTTTTTTATTTCCTGTGTGTGCGTGAGTTCCTCTCTGCGTGTATGGTGATTGGGTTAGGTCGCCAGGGGATACAAGGAAATATTGTCGCGAGTATTTTCTCTAATAGCCACATGTATACTTAGTCCGAATTTGGTGCGCATTGCGCACAGGACTTGGAAGTGACACGGCACCCAACAGCCTAGGTCATGACAAGATTTATTCTATCCCCTACCACCAATAATTATCCCATGTGTGTTTGTGTGCGTGCGTATGTGTGTGGGGGAGAGAGAGAGAGAGAGAGCCAATGGTGATAAAGAGGCGTATCTCAGATAAGGGGTAACCCATAAATCCTTCCCGACTACTTTCATCTTCTGATGGCGAGGCAGTTCCACTGCAGCCTTTTGTTGGAAGGAAGGAGAAAACGGGATTGAATTTTCATATATGATGGTTCAAAGGTGAATCTGATCCTCTTCTTCCTCTTTTCTTCTTTTTCTGCTGTTGCTATTTCTGCTTGTGTGTGTGTGTGTGTCTATATATATGTTGTACATATTGAGGAAGATGGTGTCACTGTGTCAGTATCCTTATCGTGTCTGTATCGGTGTTGTTTCCTTATATGCATCTGTATCCACACATATATATGTGTGTGTGTAGGCACGTGAGTGTGTGACGGTAGCAATTACCCGAACTCAGTGTTGGCGATTAGCCTGTTAATGCCATTGTAACTTTAGTTTCTTCTTCCCTACCTATACCCATTGCAGGCCAGATGTTGTAACCATTCCTTAGCAAGGGAGAAAGGGTGCAGAGTTGGTAGTGAGGTCATTACTCATAATGATGGGAAGATTCAAGTCACTCTCCCGTCTTTTCTCCATACTGTTTATATTTTCCTTCTTTTTCTTGTTCTTGGAGTCATTTTAATATTTGTTGCCCTTTACTTACCTTTATCTTTTTAATCTCTTCTCTGTGCAATTTAGTTGTCGAAGCACTTATGATTTAAAATGGTAACATGGTGCTATGTTCAACTGTGTTGTTTACACCATTGAGAGATTTACTGTGATTATAAGATTTTCAATGAGCACATTGCAGCATGATTTGAAATGGTAATTGTTAAGGTAATTCTATGTTCAATTGTGTTTTTCAAAGCATTATGCTTTTCTTTGTTATTTTGTTATCTTTTTGTTTTATAAAGTACTATGTATATTGCATGGACATGGATACAACACGAAAAGGACACGAAGACATGGACACGACAACTTTGGTGTGTTCTATCATATTTGTCCGGGTTGTGTCCAATACGTTTTCGACACAACATGACCCACATTTTGGAGTGGCAACTCTCATCTCCCTGGAGCACTAGTGCATCCTACAGTATTAGAACGTGCCAAATTGTTTTTGTTATTTCACTGGAAGTATATTTTAATATATATTTTCTGGGAGAAAAGATAATACACTTCGTTTCTACTAATATAGGTTTTAATGTGGTTATTTATTTTCATGCAACTTTTTGTGTGATTGATTACTTTGATCTCTCGTCCACATATTATTTTAACTGTTTTCAGTCAAAAGTTCACATATATATCCAATTTATGGGGATCATCTACATGAATTTTTTTTTGTTCATTGTACTATGATAAACCAAGGTTCATATTCTGGGTTATCGGTTTCGGACTCTTCTTATGAGTATTGGTATGTGGTTTCGTAATTGCAGAGGTCTCAAGTCGGGGTTTCAGAGTTGTTGATTTGAATCAGAATTGGAGTTTCGTAGTCCTTGATTTGAATCAGTCTGTTTCGGTTAAGACCTTGTGTAATGTGTTGTCACTCATCCATATCATCATCATCATCACCACGGGTACACTCATATTTTGGACATGTTTCTTATGGGTCCACCATTCATACTCATAAAGGTAAATGTGATGTCTTATTGTTTTATGTATTTATGGATTTTTTCCCCCTTCAATATGTAAATGCATGATTTTTAGTGGCACATTATGTAAGTATGCCAAATTATCTAGGTTAGTAAATTTATTTTTGGAAAATATTGGTCTGTACACTATGTTGGCTGATATATTGGATTTTTTTTGTTGCGCTTTAAATGATGAAATGTAGTTAAAAACTGATATTTAGGGCTAGTTTGGGAGATGGGTGTCTGCTCAAATGTCCATTTTCCGAATGCTCCTCGGGCTAGCATTCCGGAAACGCCTATTTGAACCTTGAAACGAGACGTTTGCTAATGTCCATCTAATGTACATCAGGGAGATGAGCCGTTTAGCTCTCCCTATGCATTTCGCACCAAATGTGGTCCCAGAGGAATGTAAATACAGTCTAAATTGGCCCTTAACTAAGAAGTGGCATTACCAAAGACCATTATAGATCAGAGGGGTTGTCCCTGATAAAGTTGTCTACTGAGTAATCTATTTGAGGTTAACCAAACACATAGAAGTAACTCAAATTTTAATACGGTCAATTCTTCCTTCTATGCCCAACGAGCACATGGTCTTCTTCTCCTTTCTCTATAAAAGAGGTGAGTCTGATAATCTAAATTTTATACCTCAAAAATGTGCGATAAACCCTAAGCCTATGCAACCTCTTCTCCTCTGCCCTTCCCTCTTGTGATGGCAAGACAGTTTCGCTGCACCCATTAGTTATTGTAGGGAGCGGAGGGATTGTTAATGCTATCCATAATGTTCTGGATCGAAGGTGAATCTGGCTCTCTTCCTCTTTCTTTCTTATCACATTTTTTTCTCTCTTTTTCTATGTATATATGTGTACCTGAGGCAATGATGATCTGAATTTACCATTGTGTGATTTTAGACCGTTACATTTACTCATTAGTTAAAAGTACGAGGCTTGAGTGGTCATGATTACTTCCTCCATTGTTCTTTCCTCTTCTATGGCGGGGCAGCTTTGCTGCAGCCATATGTTTGAAGACGGACAGTAAGATGAATCAACGGCGTATGTCCTTCCTCTTTTATCTGCTTTTCCTTTTCTTTTTTTTCTCTTTATGCATGTTTGTATGTGTTTGAGGCGCTGGTGATGATTGTCTGCAGTCAATGTTTTTGATACTAGCCCTTCTCCGGCTTGCCGACCACTGACTATAGTGATGCAGCCAATGCAGTCATTGTTACTGGGATTTAGAGAGGACCAGAGAAAAGCTTCTGATGGATCATCTCATGATGGATCAAAGGTGAACCGTGAATCTCAGCCTCTTCCTCATTCCCTTTTTGGTTTCTCATTGTTATTGTGCTTTCTCTTCACATTATTTCATAGTTGCGTTCATTCTATATTCCTTACTTTTCTTTTCATAGTCTTTCCTAATCTCCTTCCGTAATCTGTATAGAGTCTAGTTTGGAAGCACATTCCTGATATTGGTCTGTACACTATGTTGGCTGATATATTGGATTTTTTTTTGTTGCGCTTTATATGATGAAATGTAGTTAAAAACTGAAATTTAGGGCTAGTTTGGGAGATGGGTGTCTGCTCAAATGTCCATTTTCCGAATGCTCCTCGGGCTAGCATTCCAGAAACGCCTATTTGAACCTTGAAACGAGACATTTGCTAATGTCCATCTAATGTACATCAGGGAGATGAGCCGTTTAGCTCTCCCTATGCATTTGGCACCAAATGTGGTCCCAGAGGAATGTGAATACAGTCTAAATTGGCCCTTAACTAAGAAGTGGCATTACCAAAGACCATTGTGTGATTTTAGACCGTTACATTTACTCACTAGAGATGCAGTCATTGTTACTGGGATTTAGAGAGGACCAGAGAAGAAAAGCTTCTGATGGATCATCTCATGATGGGTCAAAGGTGAACCGTGAATCTCAGCCTCATCCTCTTTCCCTTTTTGGTTTCTCATTTTTATTGTGCTTTCTCTTCACATTATTTCATTGTTGCGTTCATTCTAAATTCCTTACTTTTCTTTTCATAGTCTTTCCTAATCTCCTTCTGTAATCTGTATAGAATCTAGTTTGGAAGCACATTCCTGGATTATTTGAGATGGTTATAGTGTTTTAATAGCTTATTTGAAAACCCAAAAAATTGGGATAATGGTTTTGTTGTTGTTGTTGTTGTTGTTGTATAAAGAAATTTGAAAAACAATTTGGATAGCTAAGATATGAAAATGTATTATTAATATAAATACTGTGTTTGCGGTCATGCTGAGTTATTTTTTACCTTTTCTATTTAGCGGAAACTTGTTTCTAGATCATTGGTGGCTGAAACTTCTGCGCTATATTAGAAGTAGAATTATTCAAAATAGAAGGTATCCTTGTATTTATTTCAGGTTGCTTAATTTTGTGATTTTTCAACATTTTCATCTTTGTTCGAGCAAGTCGATATCAATTTGAAAGTTGTCCACATATTTCCATTGTCACTTCAATGTCGGAACGCGTGTATGGAGGTGGAGGGAGTGAGCGGAAGACAGAAGGGAAGCAATGACTGATTGTGAACAAGGGTGGGTTGGAGAAGTAAGCGGGGAAGGAGCTGCCATAGCCGATAGCCTGGGCACACAATCATGGTTGATCGCAACTGTGCGCCCAACCATGGCTGCCCCTCTGCACATAGTTTTGCTCCTCCACCCCTCTTGTGGGTGCCTGCGTTAAGGGTGGAGGAGGGCTGGGGCAATTAGCATTAATTTTATATATGATTTTTTTAAAATATATATATTTATCAGTCTCTTATTTTAAAAGACGGGGGTATAATGGTCATTCTACACCCTTGAACTTGTAGGACCGATATATTAAGCAATGTATACTCTAGAAGGGGGGGGGGGGGGGGGGGGGGGGGTGAATAGAGTGTGCAACGGAATATTTATTAACAACTAAAACAAAGTCGCAACTATATCACTATCGTATAACAATGGCTATGTCACAGTTATATAAAAGCAGAGGTAAACACAGCGATATATCATGGTCTCCCTCTTGTGAGGACTAATGCAGGCCGGAGGACTCTTACTCTGAATTGAAATCCACTATTGGAAACACAAGCTTTGATCCCAAGTGCTTGCCGATTTCTTACAACATCGAGGTTTGATCCGAAGTGCTCGATCGACTTCAATTGTGAAGTGTGAACTTCTTGATCAAATTTCTAATTACAACTCTCTGAAACTTCTAGACCGTACCGTACTGGTAAGTAGACTAGATGTAAAACAAGCTTGAGATTTGAAAATGAAAGCTTTGAATAATTGAGGAAGCTTAGAAAATAGAAGATAGAAAGTGAATGAGTGAATTGGAATGAAAATCTCTTCTCTATTTATAGGACTTTTGAAGATCGAGTTCGGGCCGAATTCGGATGTCAAACGCTCGAAAGTTCGACCGTTGCAGCCGAGTCTGCCGGAAGAACTGGTTCATAGGGTTTACTGGTTCAGGTACCCGAGTTCGGGCCGAACTATGTTAGTCTAATCTAGGTCAGAATCTATCTTTGAATGTGTTGAGTTTTGTCAAAGCGTAAGTCGACTTTCTGGACTGTTTTTCAAACATAGATTTTTGGTTGTTTTAAAACAAGTTTCTTTGTAAATGAAACTGGGTAGTTTAAAACATTTTTGGTCAAGCATATTTGCCAGTATGATGCGGTTTACATTTTTTCTAAACTTAATAAATTGTGTAAAATACATTTGAGAATGGAAAAGAAATACAGACGCGAAGACTGAGCAGATCTTTTGAACGGTAGCTGCACCGGTTCTCGTAGTCCGTTCGAGTAGCCCTTATATCGACTCCGAGTTTAAACGATTATCAAAATCGGTTCGACCATGACCAATGCCAACAGAACTAACAATTTTTGAAGAAAACATATGATAGGAATTAGTGCGCTTTTTTGAATGCTTAGCCGTTTGTTCTTGAATTTGTTGTTTGTTCTTGAATTTGTTGCTTGAATTTGTTGTTTGTTCTTGAATTTGTTCTTGAATTTGTTGAATTTGTTGTTTGTTCTTGAATTTGTTGCTTGAATTTCTTGAATTTGTTGTTTGTTCTTGAATTTGTTCTTGAATTTGTTGTTTGTTCTTGAATTTGTTGCTTGGCGATGGTTTATTTCTTTTCTTTGTTAAGAAAATTGCAGTAGGAAAACCGAAATATTGAAATGGAAGAATTTGAAATATTGAGGATAAATTTTATCATTATATCAGAGCAACTTAGTTTCAATCCCTTTGCTGCGGTCTTTACAAAGAATTATATTTTTTATGTAAATCTGGTTAACCCATAAAAATGGCTTTGGGGGGTTGTGTTGGAATAGTATAAATACTGAACCCTCACCAATTTTAAAATGAGAAAATTTGAGTGGAACCCCACTTTTTTTACGCTTATTTAAGGTGCACCCCACAAGTTTACATGAATGTATGACACCCTCCACTTTTGACGGTTTCAGTCCAAAACGAACGGTCAACCCCGTTGACCAATTTTTTTTGACGAAAATACCCCCTATCTGTTCTCTTCTTTCCCGCGTCAACTATTCGTCTCGCCCTCCTCTGCCGTGCTCGGCCCCCCTCCACCGTGTCGCCGCACACCCCCCCCCCCCTCCCCGACCTCGCCGCACCCCCCCTCGGCCATCACCACCACCACCATCACCAACATCATTACCATCATCATCGTCATCACCACCACCATCCACCATCATCACCGCCCCTGTTAGTCCCCTAAATTTCAGGGCTATTTTAAATTTTCTAAATGAATTATTTTCAATAAATGTTTTATTATTTAATTATTTTGATCATTAATGTTCTTTCTCGTGACTTTGACTTCTGGAGCGTCAGGGATGTCAATCTCTGTAAACTCTCTTTACGAGTTTTGAAGTAGACAAGATTATCTTCGTTTTGATATATCATGTCCCACTTAAACTTGTTCCCTTGTGCTCTTTTTGTATCGCGCAACTTCGGGTCAACTTAGACCAATTAATCGTTGAATAATTATTCCCAATTTTATCTTTGATCATCGTTTGCACGTTACCGTGACTTTTAATTTAGGAGCATCAGACCAGCCGTTTTTTTGAAACCAACTTCTCATGAATGATTTACTCGAGACGCTCTTCACCCATGACCTTCGTGTCCCACTCAGACACTCCATTTTGTGCTTCAATTGCTTCGCATAACTTTCGGGTCAATTTAGTCCAATTAATTATCTACCGTAAAACCTGATTTAATTTCCAATTTAATTTCGGGATCCGACATCGATCCAACTTAGTCGACCCAAAGCATGGACATGGCCCACATGAAGCCTACTACCCACATGATACTTATGTTCCATTTATTTGAGTTTCCACATGTTATTTATTTACCCATGATTATAAATACCTATTTAAATTCAGTTATTGTTCCCTGTCCGATTTTGACCCGACCCGGCTCGACCGAACCCAAACCCAAGCTCCATGTTGTCCTCTCATGACTGCCCAAATACCCCACACAATATTTCTCTTTTTTCTATTTTGAAAATATCTCTTCCTCCCTCTACTTTATTAAATATCTTAAAATATCTCTTTTATATATATATATATATATATATATATATATATATATATATATATATATATATATATATATATATATACATATATATATATATATAAACAATTCTTCAGTAAAGAAAAAACCATGTGGGTTTGCCTTCCAGAGGCTGGAGCTCCCCAGCCCCTCGATCTTGGCTGGTGGCCGCCCGCCGCCGGCCGTCCTCCCCCCCGCCGGGTGCCCCCCGCCTACTCCAGCCTCCCTGGCCCTTTCGCTCGGCCGGAGTCCCACTGGCCCTCTCCCGCGGCCGGCGTTGGCATGACGTGCGGCGGCCCGTCCCCCGTCCCCTTTTTTCCGCGGCGCCGCAGCCGCCCTCCGCGTCGCCGGAATCGCCGCCTCCGGCGCCCTAAGCCGCCTCCAGCGCCGTCCCTCCTGGGCCCTCCGCCAGGCTTTCTCGGCGCCCCGCGTGCTGTGCGGCCTATCCCTGACCCGCCGCTCCTCGGCGCCGTCAGCCTAGCCGCAGCGCCCGCTTCGGCTTCGGGCTGCACCCCCGCGCCCCCTCTTCCTCCCCCTCCCTCGCCTCCTCCCGTCTCATCTGCGATACCCCTCTCGGCGCCTCCCATCCAGGCCGAGGACCCCCTCCTCCAGCTCGGCTCCCTCCCAGCCGCGCCCACCGCCGTGGCCGGGGAATCCCACCCCCTCTCCGTGTCCCTATCTGTCACATCCCGATCCCGGAGGATCGAAAACAAGCCACTGGGCGTGATGCCGTACAAGTCTAGATTGCACTTGTACAAGGCAAAACCATTATAGTTCCTGGTAATTCTCAGAAAACATCGATAAGGCAGCGGAACCAAGCAGATAAATTGAAGTCACACAATTTATGAAGAAATGTATCAATTTATTGATATTCAAAATGGATTACAAGACTTGCAGCGGAATACAGAGTTTACAACTGAATACAAGACTCTTGAGTAGCCAACTGAATGTGTCACTCCCCGTTCCCGGATTGCGTATTTTTATATATGTACAACTCATGTGTATTTATTTAGTATTTATCATGTATTATTCTGTATTTAAATTCCTTTAGTTTCATGTTAATTAATTATCTGCTCTTTAAATTTTCATGTTAATTTTATTTCTGCAATTATATTTCTGCAATTTTATTACCTGCATTTTATTTGCTGCTTTAGTGTTATTGGGTTTCGGTTTGCTGGATCCCCTTAAACCCGGCCCAACACCCCACCTACCACCACCCTTCCTATTTAAAGCTTCCATCTCTTTCTCTCTCCTCATTACTTCATTCTCACCATTACTTCTTCTTCTTCCTCTCATTACTCCCCACCACCTACCAGCAGCAGGAGAAGGCAAGTGCAAACTTGCTTCTCAATCACCCATTTTTATGGTTCATTTCTCTTCCTCTCATGATCCTGAGAGAGTTTAGTTCTTGGCATTTTTGGTTTCTGTGGCTTAATTTCCCTATATCTAAGTTTGTGTATTTCGGCTGTTCATGGATTTTGGTCCACCAACTTAGCGTGTATTTTGGCACTGGAGCGAAGGCTCCATAGGACTTGGAGTTCGGGAAATGTTGTACGCACACGTTCTTACGTGCTCGCGTAAAACATCAGCCCAGTCACGCACACGTCTTTACGTGTTTGCGTGTATTTTTTTAGTCACGCTCATGTCTTTACATGCGTGCGTAACTTTTGAGTTACGTTCACACTGTGCGTGTCTGCGTGACTTTTGAGTTACGTTCACACTGTGTGTGCGTGCGTGTATTTTAGTCACGCTCACTCTGTGCGTGCGTGTATTTTAGTCACGCTCACTCTGTGCGTGCGTGTATTTTTAGTCACGCACACGTCTGAACGTGTCTGCGTGTATTTTCAGTCACGCACACGTCTGAACGTGTCTGCGTGTATTTTCAGTCACGCACACGTCTCTACGTGTCTGCGTGTATTTTCAGTCACGCACACGTCTCTACGTGTCTGCGTGGATTTTGAGTCACGCTCATGTTCTTACATATTAGCGTGTATTTTTAGTCACGCTAACGTTCTCACTTGAGCGTGTGTGGATTTTTAGTCACGCACATCCTTGCGTGCGTAGATTTCTTGTCACCTTTTCACGCTCACTTGAGTCTGCGTGAATTTTCCTTCACGCTCACACTGTGCATGCCAGCGTGAATTACTTTTTCACGCTCACGCTGTTACACGCTCACTCCTACTAGACTTGGCATGACTTTTGGCCTTAGCTTAGACTTGTTGGCGTGACTTTCTAACCTGGGTGTTACTATTTGTTCTATAACTTAATCATTTAATGATGGCATGATAATTCCTCTATTAAATCCTTACGCCTTTTGCATGAACTTGATAAATCATGATATGTTAATATTGTTAATACAAATTGTTATGTGGAATGTGTCATGTGTCTTGATTGATTCATGGATACCCAGTATGACTAGAACTTAACTCTGAGGAGTTATAGGCTCGACCCCATGTAATACTAAATGATTTTCATGCCTTGCCACCATCGATAATGATTTGACATTGACTAATAATTGATCATGCGTTCCTAGTTGGAACTAAGAGACTGGCTAGTCGTCTTATTGAATTGAATAAATGAGACACGTTCATGTAATAAACTATTGTAATCGACTTGCTGATCCCGAATATTGGCATACGGGCACATACAGGTTTCAAATTATTTATTTATTTATTTAGTATTTACTTATCTTACAAAAACAACATGTGTACTTTATGTTCAAGGCATGATTACTCCGTGGTTAGATTTGATTGTTGCATTACGCTATATAAGACCTACAACATAGCCGCACGGGTATCGTTGTAGAGTTGCGCATATCGTACCCCGTACAAAAGTACTTATTTGAATGACCATAATCCACGGCATGAAACTTCACTCAACGTAGGGACTATGAAGTTAAATAAAATAACGATGGCATGGAGAGAATAGATTCCCGAGTTCTTACATGGCAGCCCTCTTGGGACTATTAAGTGTCCGACAGGCCGGCTGGTTCCCACAGATACTGTAAATCTGTCACACGGGCAGGGAACGATATCTGCTTATATTATTGTACATGCTATAACGGCGGGCGTCCCGCTGGGACTCGTCTAACTACATGATTGGCGCAATTGATCGACTGGATAGACTAGCCTTGCTCGTACATAGTAAGAACTGAGGAATCCCTATTTTGCATAATTCCAGGATAACTTGGGACTCACAATAGCAAGCCGTAAGATTTGATTGGCCGTTAAAGATGATTTGTTTGTGTACTGTACTACTCTGTTACCTAACTGGGATGATCAGAATGTCAGGACATGACGGGTCAACTTCTGTCCTTGTTTGGTTGGGAGGTTGGTTCGAAGTGTCGTGATGTGATGTGAATCCTAGTAGCAAGCAGAGACCTATTATTATATTCTTTTACTCACTGGTTTAGTCCTTCATATCGTTCTTCCTTGTGGTACTTGCTATTAGAGGTCTAACCTCTCTGGTTTTGCATGGCCAGATTTAGAGCAGGTTCCCGAGGACTCAGCTTACTTCTACCTCCAGGATGGTCAACACTAGGAGAATGATTGCAGGAGGACTCGAGTGGGTTCCTTACTTCACCGCTCGTTTTGTTATTTACCTTTATACTTAGCCGTTTGGCACCGACATGTTAGTCGGATTGTCTTGCACTTACTTTTACATAATTGTAATTAAGTCAGACTGCAGCTGATAACAATTGTGTATACTTGTTATATCATCTGGCTATATTTTGTAAAGCCAGATCTCAAGAACATTTTGACTGAGCGTTTGGGACGCCTTACTGCTTTATCTTACATGTTCTCTATTTATGCTTCTTGATTGAATGATTGAGACAATAGATGTGAAATGACCATAGTAAGACCTTTATGTAGTATGCACCCCCTCGTCTGGTTAGACAGCATTGATCGTATTATACGGTATTCATCTACCCGTAATACGTAGCTGGCTGAGTCATTCCCCCGCTCTCCAGTATTCTGGTTCTGGGGCGTGACAAGGTTTTAGTGGTGGCCCATGCAGGTCTGATTTCAGACTTGTGGGGTGTTTTGATTTATAGGATGTCTCAATCACACATGTTTCCCCTTGATCTCCTGATTCGTTATTCTCAACTCTCGCTTGACATTCCGGTATCCTTTGACTTCATTGATCCTTCATGTCCGGCCGTTTGATTGTTCTCTTGTCCCTTTTCTTAGGGACACTTCGTCCGCATCGGTCAGAGCTGGGCAGCAACAACAAGAGCAACATGGACAACCTGACCAGGTTGGTCAGCAACAAGGGCCAGTCTCACCTCAGGGGGCTACTCAGGAAGAAGTGATAGTGGAAGCAGCAGCAGCTAGATCGCAGTATCCGGATGTTCCACCACCACCAACAGCTCCACCTACCCAAGTAGACACACCAGCCCTTCTGGAGATCATGAGAGGAATGATGGCCACTCAGCAACATCAGATGTTGGTCCAGCAGCGCATGCACACTCAGCTACAAGAGCAGAATGTGCTACTCAACCAAGGATTGCAGACAACATTGGAAAGAGGGACAAGGCCAGATTCAGGAGCATCAGCCAGGTTTTGCAAGTACAACCCCCGTCGTTTCGAGGGCACGGAGGATGCCATCTCAGCAGATGTATGGCTTAAGGATATTGAGGCTATTCTGACAGCAGCTAAGGTACCGGCAGCAGAACGTGTGGATCTAGTGAAGTTGTTACTTCAGGATCTCGCACGTGATTGGTGGGAATCAGAGGAAGTGGGCATCAGACGTCCTGTGGCTTGGGACGATTTTACTGCAAGATTCAAGACCAAGTACTATGGAGTTGTGGCACAGTTTGAGCTACAACAGAAATTTATCAACCTCAGGCAGGCCGGCAAAACTGTAGATGCTTATGCAGCGGAGTTCTGTAGATTGAGTAGATTCGCCCCAGAGATGGTAGCAACGGAGCGCCAGAGGGCCATGAGGTTTCAGCAAGGGTTTCATCTTGAGCTCTTGCAATTGATAGAGGGGCACAATTACCAAACTTTTGACGAAATATTAACGGCGACTCGAAGGCATGAGCTCACCATTCAGAGGCTTACGACAAGGACTGGGGGTCAGAAGAGATCCCACAGTCAGATTGAAGGAGGAGGGGGAGCAGCGCCCCGAACAACAGCACCATCCACTGGCATTCGTATCCACGATGTGGCGATACGAGGACCGGCACCACCCAGGCAGCAGCAGCAACAGCAATAGAGGAAGAACCAGCAACCCCTGGCGGGCTGCACTTATTGTAGGAAGATGGGACACACTAGAGATGTGTGTCGGACATTGAATGGACTGTGTCTGATATGTGGAAATCTAGACCATCGGGTTACCACATGTCCCATGAATTCGAGGTCAGGAGGACCAGGGCAGCAGTTTCCTGCTCTGCCAGCACCAGGGACAGGCCAGTATCGAGGACCAGCAGTGGCAGTAAGGCCGTTGGCACAGCGTCCGTTAGTACCGCAGGCTCAGATGTTTCGGCAGCAGGGACCGCCGATGCAGCAACACCAGCATAGACCACCCCAGTATCATCAAGGAAGGGGCCAGCAGCAGCACCAGGCTAGGCCGCAGCATGGGAATCAGCAAGGAGGTCGAGGGCAAGCATTCACTCTGTCCTTGGAAGAGGCATTGGCATCGGGAGATGTTGTGGCAGGTAACATTCTCGTCGCCTCATATCCCGCAGTAGCATTGTTTGATTCGGGAGCATCCCATTCATTTATATCTGTACGATTTGCGACACGACTAGGAATGGAGTTCGAGGCATTGCCAGGGAGGTTGAATATACTCACTGGTAATGGGCTCGTAGGAGTTAGTAGAGTTATTTTAGCGTGTAGCGTTGTAGTTTGCGGGCATTCCTTACCCGCCCGGTTGATAGAATTTTCTGTTGGAAATTTCGACGTTATCTTAGGCATGGACTGGCTGAAAGACAGTCATGCGACAATAGATTGTCGTAGAGGGAGTGTATCTTTTGATATTCCAGGCATGAAGAGATTTACCTTAGTCAGATCAGAGGCAACTCAGCAAGAGCAGGGAGTAGTAACGGCAATGGAAGAAGTTCAGATTCCGAAGGTAGTTGAAGAATTTCTAGACATATTTCCTGAAGAACTTCCAGGTCTACCACCAGTTAGAGATATTGAGTTCAGTATAGAATTGGCACCAGGAACTAAACCGATATCAGATCGAGTTTATAGAATGGCGGATTCAGAGCAAGCCAAGGTATATCAGCATATAGAGGAACTGAAGGAGAAGAAGTTCATCCAAGCTAGCGTGTCACCATGGGCAGCACCAGTGGTACTTGTGGGGAAGAAGGATGGGTCATCCAGATTGTGCATTGACTACAGGAAGCTTAACGCGGCAACAGTGAAGAACAAGTACCCATTACCCAGGATCGACGACTTATTTGATCAGTTGAGCAAAGCTAGAGTTTTCTCCAAGATAGATCTTCGTTCAGGGTACCATCAGGTGAGGGTTCGGAAGGAAGACATTCCCAAGACAGCATTCAGGTCGAAGTATGGGCATTATGAATTCTTAGTAATACCGTTTGGTTTGACCAATGCTCTAGCAATATTCATGGATTTGATGAATCGTATCTTTATGCCATACTTAGACCAGTTTGTCGTTGTGTTTCTTGACGACATTCTCGTATACTCTGCTAGTGAAGAGGAGCATGAAGACCACCTCAGGAAAGTGTTGCAGGTTCTGAAAGAGAACCAGTTGTATGCCAAGCTCAGCAAGTGTGAGTTTTGGTCAGATCACATTTCATTTTTGTGTCATATCATATCAGGAGCTGGAGTAGCAGTAGATCCCAAGAAGGTAGAAGCAGTAGAGAGTTGGCCAGTACCCAAGACCGTAGCAGATGTGCGGAGTTTCTTGGGATTGGCAGGATATTACAGAAGGTTTGTGTCAGACTTTGCAAGGCTTTCAGCGCCCATGACCCGCTTGACCCGGAAGGATGTGCCATTTGATTGGTCGGCAGAATGTCAGGCATCATTCGAGACTTTGAAGCAGAAGTTGATATCAGCACCTATTCTTACATTGCCAGTTGGACCCGGAGGTTTTACAGTATATTGTGATGCGTCAGGTAAAGGACTTGGATGTGTCCTTATGCAACATGGAAAGGTGATAGCGTACGCATCTAGGCAACTTCGGGACCACGAGAAGAATTACCCAACTCATGATTTGGAGTTAGCAGCAGTAGTGTTTGCTCTGAAGCTATGGAGGCATTACTTATATGGTGACCAAGTGGAGATGTACACAGATCATAAAAGTCTAAAGTACATCTTTACTCAGAAGGAACTAAACATGAAGCAGAGAAGGTGGTTGGAGTTGATCAAGGATTATGACGTGGAGCTTCAGTATCACCCAGGCAAGGCTAATACAGTAGCAGATGCTCTCAGCAGAAGAGGCGGCGCATTCATGTTGACAACACAGAGGCACATCTTAGAAGACCTTCAGGAGATGGGCATCGAAGTTATACTTCCTAGTGATGTAGGAGTTCTAACAAGTCTGCAAGTTCAATCTGACTTAGTAGACATGATCAAGGTAGCTCAGGCACAAGACCTAAGGATTCAGAAGCTTAGGGCAAAATGTGAGTCAGGGCTCAGGAAGGAGATGAGAATTCATGAAGATGGTACACTTAGGTTTGGATCACGTCTATGTGTGCCTAGTGGAGATATCAGACAGGAGGTTATGGCAGAAGCCCACAGTTCTCAGTATTCTATTCACCCTGGAGGGACCAAGATGTACCAAGATATCAAGCAACATTTCTGGTGGAACGGGATGAAGAGGGAGATAGCTAGATTTGTTTCCCGTTGCTTGGTATGTCAGCAAGTGAAGGCAGAACAGCAGAGGCCAGCTGGGTTATTGCAACCGCTTCCCATTCCGGAATGGAAATGGGAGCATATTAAATGGACTTTGTGACCGGTTTACCAAGATCACCAAGTGGTAAGGATGCTATTTGGGTAATAGTAGACCGACTTACGAAGGTAGCACATTTTTTTTCTTTCAGAGTAGGACAACCTACAGAAAAGTTGGCAGAGTTATATATGCAACAGATAGTCAGGCAGCATGGAGTCCCTGTCAGTATTGTGTCGGATTGAGATACCCGCTTTACATCATATTTCTGGAAGAGCTTACATTATAGTCTGGGTACCAAGTTAAGGTTTAGCACGGCCTACCATCCGCAGACGGATGGGCAATCGGAAAGAACGATTCAGACTTTAGAAGATATGTTGCGAGCTTGCACTCTAGATTTTGGAGGGTCTTGGGAGAGTCACCTGCACTTGGTCGAGTTCTCATACAACAATAGTTATCAAGCCAGTATCCAGATGGCGCCATTCGAAGCATTATATGGTAAGAAGTGTAGGTCACCGCTTGCATGGGATGATATCGGGGAGAGGAAGATGTTAGGCCCAGAAATGATTGTTCAGACGGTTGAAGTAGTTAAAGGAATTAGGAAGCGACTTAGAGTTACGCAGGACCGGCATCGTCATTGGGCGGACCAGCATCGTAGGCCGTTAGAGTTCTCTGTTGGGGACCACGTATTTTTGCGGATCTCACCTACTCGTGGGGTCATTAGATTTGGCGTTCGCGGGAAATTGAGTTCGCGGTACGTGGGCCCATTCGTTATCCTTGATCGGATAGGCGATGTTGCTTATCGTTTATCACTTCCACCTTCGTTACGAGAGGTGCATGACGTGTTTCATGTATCTCAATTACGTAGGTATGTATCGGACCCAAGCCATGTCCTCGATCATTCTGAGCTGGTTGTTGGTACCAACCTGTCTTACGAGGAACAGCCTGTGTCCATTTTGGACCGAAGAGAGAAGATACTCAAGAACCGAACAATTAGTCTTGTCCGTGTTGCTTGGGGTCATCACTCCTTGGAAGAGTCAACGTGGGAACGTGAGGATGATATCCGATCACGGTATCCACACTTGTTTGACTCACAAGGTATATCTCTTTCTGTATACCTTGATTGTCTTGATTTCTCATGCTTATCGCCTTATGGATAGAACTACCTGATATCGTAGATTGATGGGTTTACATATATAGTACTTGTTTTTGATATGGTAACAATGATTGCTTGCTCACTAGAATTGCTTGTATTAGTTTAGCTCTGATATTTCTATCCGGCTTGGATTTGAAATTCCGAGGACGAAATTTTTCTAAGGTGGGTAGAGATGTCACTCCCCGTTCCCGGAATGCGTATTTTTATATATGTACAAGTCATGTGTATTTATTTAGTATTTATCATATATTATTCTGTATTTAAATTCCTTTAGTTTCATGTTAATTAATTATCTGCTCTTTAAATTTTCATGTTAATTTTATTTCTGCAATTTTATTTCTGCAATTATATTTTTGCAATTTTATTACCTGTATTTTATTTGCTGCTTTAGTGTTATTGGGTTTCGGTTTGCTGGATCCCCTTAAACCCGGCCCAACACCCCACCTACCACCACCCTTCCTATTTAAAGCTTCCATCTCTTTCTCTCTTCTCATTACTTCATTCTCACCATTACTTCTTCTTCCTCCTCTCATTACTCTCCACCACCTACCAGCAGCAGGAGAAGGCAAGTGCAAACTTGCTTCTCAATCACCCATTTTTATGGTTCATTTCTCTTCCTCTCATGATCCTGAGAGAGTTTAGTTCTTGGCATTTTTGGTTTCTGTGGCTTAATTTCCCTAGATCTAAGTTTGTGTATTTCGGCTGTTCATGGGTTTTGGTCTACCAACTTAGCGTGTATTTTGGTACTGGAGCGAAGGCTCCATAGGACTTGGAGTTCGGGAAATGTTGTACGCACACGTTCTTACGTGCTCGCGTAAAACATCAGTCCAGTCACGCACACGTCTTTACGTGTTTGCGTGTATTTTTTTAGTCACGCTCATGTCTTTACATGCTTGCGTAACTTTTGAGTTACGTTCACACTGTGCGTGTCTGCGTGACTTTTGAGTTACGTTCACACTGTGTGTGCGTGCGTGTATTTTAGTCACGCTCACTCTGTGCGTGCGTGTATTTTAGTCATGCTCACTCTGTGCGTGCGTGTATTTTTAGTCACGCACACGTCTGAACGTGTCTGCGTGTATTTTCAGTCACGCACACGTCTGAACGTGTCTGCGTGTATTTTCAGTCACGCACACGTCTCTACGTGTCTGCGTGTATTTTCAGTCACACACACGTCTCTACGTGTCTGCGTGGATTTTGAGTCACGCTCATGTTCTTACATGTTAGCGTGTATTTTTAGTCACGCTAACGTTCTCACTTGAGCGTGCGTGGATTTTTAGTCACGCACATCCTTGCGTGCGTAGATTTCTTGTCACCTTTTCACGCTCACTTGAGTCTGCGTGAATTTCCCTTCACGCTCACACTGTGCATGCCAGCGTGAATTACTTTTTCACGCTCACGCTGTTACATGCTCACTCCTACTAGACTTGGCGTAACTTTTGGCCTTAGCTTAGACTTGTTGGCGTGACTTTCTAACCTGGGTGTTACTATTTGTTCTATAACTTAATCATTTAATGATGGCATGATAATTCCTCTATTAAATCCTTACGCCTTTTGTATGAACTTGATAAATCATGATATGTTAATATTGTTAATACAAATTGTTATGTGGAATGTGCCATGTGTCTTGATTGATTCATGGATACCCAGTATGACTAGAACTTAACTCTGAGGAGTTATAGGCTCGACCCCATGTAATACTAAATGATTTTTATGCCTTGCCACTATCGATAATGATTGTGACATTGACTAATAATTGATCATGCGTTTCTAGTTGGAACTAAGAGACTGGCTAGTCGTCTTATTGAATTGAATAAATGAGACACGTTCATGTAATGAACTATTGTAATCGACTGGCTGATCCCGAATATTGGCATACGGGCACATGCAGGTTTCAAATTATTTATTTATTTATTTAGTATTTACTTATCTTACAAAAACAACATGTGTACTTTATGGTCAAGGCATGATTACTCCGTAGTTAGATTTGATTGTTGCATTACGCTATGTAAGACCTACAACATAGCCGCACGGGTATCGTTGTAGAGTTGCGCATATCGTACCCCGTACAAAAGTACTCATTTGAATGACCATGATCCACGGCATGGAACTTCACTCAACGTAGGGACTATTAAGTTAAATAAAATAACGATGGCATGGAGAGAATGGATTCCTGAGTTCTTACATGGCAGCCCTCTTGGGACTATTAAGTGCCCGACAGGCTGACTGGTTCCCACAGATACTGTAAATCTGTCACACGGGCAGGAAACGGTATCTTCTTATATTATTGTACATGCTATAACGGCGGGCGTCCCGCTGGGACTCGTCTAACTACATGATTGGCGCAATTGATCGACTGGATAGACTAGCCTTGCTCGTACATAGTAAGAACTGAGGAATCCCTATTTTGCATAATTCCAGGATAACTTGGGACTCACAATAGCAAGCCGTAGGATTTGATTGGCCGTTAAAGATGATTTATTTGTGTACTACACTACTCTGTTACCTAACTGGGATGATCAAAATGTCAGGACATGACGGGTCAACTTCTGTCCTTGTTTGGTTGGGAGGTTGGTTCGAAGTGTCGTGATGTGATGTGAATCCTAGTAGCAAGCAGAGACCTATTATTATATTCTTTTACTCACTGGTTTAGTCCTTCATATCGTCCTTCCTTGTGGTACTTGCTATTAGAGGTCTAACCTCTCTGGTTTTGCATGGCCAGATTTAGAGCCGGTTCCCGAGGACTCAGCTTACTTCTACCTCCAGGATGGTCAACACTAGGAGAATGATTGCAGGAGGACTCGAGTGGGTTCCTTACTTCACCGCTCGTTTTGTTATTTACCTTTATACTTAGCCGTTTGGCACCGACATGTTAGTCGGATTGTCTTGCACTTACTTTTACATAATTGTAATTAAGTCAGACTGTAGCTGATAACAATTGTGTATACTTGCTATATCATCTGGCTATATTTTGTAAAGCCAGATCTCAAGAACATTTTGACTGAGCTTTTGGGACGCCTTACTGCTTTATCTTACATGTTCTCTATTTTTGCTTCTTGATTGAATGATTGAGACAATAGATGTGAAATGACCATAGTAAGACCTTTATGTAGTATGCACCCCCTCGTCTGGTTAGACAGCATTGATCGTATTATACGGTATTCATCTACCCGTAATACATAGCTGGCTGAGTCATTCCCCCGCTCTCCAATATTCTGGTTCTGGGGCGTGACAGAATGTATACACTTGCCCTTTAGGCTACAAATGAATATACCGACTTCTTTACAATGACTTGCCAATTTGGTTACAATCTCACTGGTACATCTGAGTTCCACTGTTCCATACATTATGTCCCGTATAGCAGAAGACATCGTCTTGAAAGAAGAGCTTCTGCACACCCATCCGATTCATCAATGCCAAGCACTGATTCACAGGATTTCCCCCAAGCAAACACCTGTAATATTGCCCACAACGTGGGTCAGTACATCATCAATGTACTGGTGAGCGGTGCTGGCCCAACTCACCTAAGAAGACAGCACTAAGTAAACATGTTACAGAACATTATTAACAGTTATCTTTCTCGTTGCCTTAGGGTCAATTTCATGTTATAGCCGACAAGAAGTAAAGCATGCAAATCTCATAGCCAACATAATTTAAAGCATGCAGTTATCACCCTTTGGTGATTCTTACCAACGGTCGTGTTGCCATCCCTGTACATTTATAATACTTACTCTGCCTGCACAAGACATTGTTAGGAACAATATCATGATTCAATATGAATATCACCGTTCAGGTGATTCTTACCAACAGCCGACATCCTTCCCTGTATTTGAGTAATAACTTACTCTGCCTGCATAAGACATCATTAGCACCTGACCTATCTATATGAAGGTCACTGGCGACACGCCATCCTGGACCGTCTTTCTGGTGAACGGCTAACTCCAAATGGGGTGCGAATCCATGGGAGGTTTCCGAAACACCGTGCTACTACTTCAGCACCATGGGATTTCAGCGTCCTTTCAGTGGGCGGTAGCAAGCCCCCACTGCAAGTCCTGCAATCCCGATGTCAGTACATCGACACCATCCTTGTTCCCCCTAGGACGAACCGGGTTCCATGGCCCAGGAATACCGTTCGAGGAACGAAACCTTGTCGACAAGTTGTCCATGACCATGCAACTATATGCAACTTATCTAAGAAGAAAACATATAATGCATGATAAGAAAAACTAAGCAAAACCATCATTCTCATTCATATTGCCATCTAGCCATCTTGCCTTGAGCCAACGCTCATATTATCATCTGCCCATCCAGGGTCTTAGCGTAGTCAACATTATACATCGGCGACAGGATAATAGAATGTTGTTACTCAATGCCTTGCCACATCTTTCCAACCAACTCAATGTACTTACCGCCCAATTCCTGGGACTTAGCATCTGTTTAGCATTCATTCATTCAAATGCAATTCAAGCATACTCACTGCCCAGTTCTTGGGTCTTAACATCTGTATTACCAACTATCCATCAAGCCAAAGCTCGATATACTCACCGCCCAAGTATTTGGGACTTTGCCTTCACCTGTCATGCAATTCATCGCAACATCGTACAAGCATACAATTCATTTAGCCACAACAGTTTACGTTCAGGTGATTATTATCTTTCATTATCTTTCCAAATTCCATGCAAGGTGTTATTGAACAAACTCAACTAGAAACATAGCATACTCATCCTTATTTTAAGCGTGAAGCTAAAGGATATTTGAAGGGTTCAACACTACTCACTTTCATAGGACGATTTCCGCCACGATCGCATAGACTTCCAAGTGATCCTTCGCATAATCCCAAGTCCAACAAGGCTTCATCGAACCAACCATCCAACATAAGGCATCTTGCGGGTCGGGGCACTACAATATATACCACCCAGAAAAAGTTTCGTCCTCGAAACTTAAAACAAAACTCATCCCCAAAACTTCAATCAACTTTTCATGAAACTTCTCAACGATCAACTTGCATCATTTAATATTTCTCCGCAATCTCTCGATTGATTTCAAGTAATGTACCGTCTCGATACAACATCCTAATTGATTCAAAATAATTTATCATCTTTGATCTTTCTTCTGACACTCGTGCAAATCCTTAGCACATGATAATCCTTCCCGTGGCTTCGTTTGAATTCAGCATACCACTTAGTTGGAATTATACGCATATTTTAGGCATCCCCGAAATACATGCACTTCAGCCAAGTTCAGTGATAAGGAAAACGAACGAGCGACGGTGTAATTTCTCTTCCGAACATCAGTAATTCTTTTCAAGCATCTCTTATAATCCCACTTGTTTATTCAATATCCCGACCAACCAATAACGCAACAGATGTTGCCAATTCCAACTCGAGAAATTTTTCTCAACCGATCCAGAATTTCCAAAATATTCCGACTTAGATGTATCAAGTATTCCTTTCAAGTTCATTGTCATCCATGCCATCAAAGTTGATAAATCCTATAGCCACATTTCATTTTGATATCCGATTCTCATCGATCAAATCTTGTACTCATCATCGTTCGCATCCATACACTTTGTTTGCAACTCGTAACTTTCTCGATCACGATCCATCCATCAAATTGTATCATCATTCCAAATTGTATCACCATTCCACTCTAGCAACATTTCTCGCTGTACTCCAACATTTTCTCATATTGATCAAGCCAACATATTTATCCTCTCGCATAGGCAACTATCATATTCCAGCAACATTAATTCCGAGGGTCATTCCTATTCATATTCGCCGATCTCGGCTACATGTACTATCCAATTCCGTCGTTACACTTATCATAAATTCTGATCCGGTCAATAAAATTATCCCAACTGTCTCAAGGCACTACCATCAATTTTCGCAGCTCAATATCAATCAACCAACCCAACCAGTTCTAACCATTCCCAACATTTCAACCAAGGCAACTCAATTTCCGAAACCAACATGATCCGTCATCCCATCCAATATTATAACATCGAATTTCCTAAATATCCATTCCATTCCGAAGCCTACCTTCCGACACATCTTACTCATTCCGACTATACTCACGCAACATCAATAGGAACATCCTATGGTTTTCCAATAGTCAACTTAGCAACAATCAAGTCTCTACGGTCAGCTAATCTAAGCTAAACCAGACATTCAGCTAACCCATATGAGATGAGTAGCTATCAGGGACATACTTATCTCTTATCTTAGAGGCAACCAATTCTCATCATAGGGCAACTCTATGGTCTGACCAACTTAGGGACATGGGACGCCACCCCAATCTTATGAACTTATATCCAACACGGACAACTGAAGAACATAGCCAACCAATCTGAAACTTAAGCAACCAACCAACATTCTAGGCAACCAACCGACACTCTAGTCAACCAACCGACAATCTAGGCAACCAACCGACAATCTAGGCAACCAGCCGACAATCTAGGGTCAAGTCTTTCTACCCGTACTCATACTCAGGTCATACCCAACGAAGTCTCATTCTAGACTTACCCGCAACCGACAAAAATCTATCCGACAATTCTATCCAATAATTCTTATGGGTCAATCCAAAGCTATCATATAAAACTCCTCAATCGAATATCCAACTTTCAATTTCCACTTGCATAGACATAGCATCACTTGTTCAATCCGACTTGCATCCTCATATCGTACTCAAATTGTCTATTCAATCGGGTCAACTATTTTGAGTCATCATCCGACATTGCTATTTCAATAGTTTATCACTTATGATCTCTTTCCTACGGTCTCTTCGCGACATTCGTTTCCCACATTTTTAAATCATCGATACGGTCTGTACTCCTTAACCAATAATATAGGCAACTATAAAATCATATTTCTTCCGAGGCATCAATTATAAATTTTCTAGCACCAACACGGTCATCTCTTAGCAATTCACGTTAACCATCAATATTCGTTTTGTATCATCTCATTGTGATTCCACAAGAAGATTTACTATTCATGCTCCGATCCAATCTTTATGGCACCGATCATCTAGCATCGTACTTCGATCATCCAATTGAATATGACATAACTTAATTAGCTAAGTCATAATCCCACAATTCTATATTCCACCAATCTTGTTATTCATGCGACAACATCATCTACCGACATGGTCTATTACATATCGCTGCACCTCGATATTTATTTGTATTCCAGCTATTCGACTCTCATAAGGGACATCTACTCTTTCATACATTAAGGAATAATTACTCATTCTCTGTGCCTCAAAATAGTCAAGGGTCATAACTTGTTAATTCGGGACACATCAAATTCTTTCCAGCACAACTGCACCACGTGCTAGGATCATCTATTCCTCAATCTCAATCTCAATCTTTTTGGTCGTTGACGCAACTCTCTGCATCTTCTAATCATTCACAACATCTCGATAAGCGCCTAGCATTATCGTCAATTCTGTCGATATCCAACATGCAATTTCTTTCACTCAATTCCAACATCATTCAAAATTCGGTCCATAGCTATTCCCGCAAAATCATTCGATAGCAACACCACACTATCATTATCAAGCCTACAATCCTCCTTACCCAACTGATTCAAGTCTTCGCCTGAATCTAAAATTTGTTTCCTTCCCAACCAAGGCACTCATTTCATATTCTCAATTCCTTTATTACCCAACTTAATGCTAACCGACAAGGTCTAGCGATGGTTCATCTGAACACATCAAAATCTCACAACGGGTCATCCCAACTTAATCATCAAGGGACATTCCTAGCCAACATGTATCAATCGTAAGCTCAGCTACGACTCGATACCACCCAATACCTTATAGGCAAAGCAATCACAAAATCATAAACACATCAAGGGTCAAGGGACATCTTATCACGACGAGGGTATATGTAATATACCACCCAGAGCTCAAGCCATTCCAACACAATATTCCTTCGCATCAAACCAACGTCCAACATGGACAATCCATCATGCAGTGGTTATGCTGACCACAAATATCGACTCAAGATTCTGTCGATTCCCATTCACTGAAATCTATGCACATTCTGTTCCAACATACCAAGCCATCACCCACGGTCGATTGCTGCATAACAATCGACTTCAATGAATCCCACACACAAGACATCTAGCATACATCACAAACTTATTATCGCATCGCATCATTGTTATTCTTTTTGGTATCTTTTAGAAATTCAACAAAGCACACATATCACAGCCCACATATTTTGACTTATTGTATGGAACACCCAGTGAGAGGTTAGAATGATCAACGGACTTTTAGTCAAGGGAACAACTTAGAATAGTTTGGAAGCAACACAGAATAATCGCAGAAGCACTATGAATCATCATAGAGGCAACTTTGATTTCATCGCGGAAGCAACTTTGAGTATTCGCGGAAGCAACTTTGATTCACCGCGGAAGCAACTTTTGAATAATCGCGGAAGCAATCTTTGAATCATCGCGGAAGCAGCTTAGAATCATCTTAGTAGCAACATTGATTCGAAACAAATCGAATAGGAATCCAAGGACGTAAAGCCGTACTCTGATACCATTATGTCACATCCCGATCCCGGAGGATCGAAAACAAGCCACTGGGCGTGATGCCGTACAAGTCTAGATTGCACTTGTACAAGGCAAAACCATTACAGTTCCTGGTAATTCTCAGAAAACATCGATAAGGCAGCGAAACCAAGCAGATAAATTGAAGTCACACAATTTATGAAGAAATGTATCAATTTATTGATATTCAAAATGGATTACAAGACTTGCAGCGGAATACAGAGTTTACAACTGAATACAAGACTCTTGAGTAGCCAACTGAATGTATACACTTGCCCTTTAGGCTACAAATGAATATACCGACTTCTTTACAATGACTTGCCAATTTGGTTACAATCTCACTGGTACATCTGAGTTCCACTGTTCCATACATTATGTCCCGTATAGCAGAAGACATCGTCTTGAAAGAAGAGCTTCTGCACACCCATCCGATTCATCAATGCCAAGCACTGATTCACAGGATTTCCCCCAAGCAAACACCTGTAATATTGTCCACAACGTGAATCAGTACATCATCAATGTACTGGCGAGCGGTGCTGGCCCAACTCACCTAAGAAGACAGCACTAAGTAAACATGTTACAGAACATTATTAACAGTTGTCTTTCTCGTTGCCTTAGGGTCAATTTCATGTTATAGCCGACAAGAAGTAAAGCATGCAAATCTCATAGCCAACATAATTTAAAGCATGCAGTTATCACCCTTTGGTGATTCTTACCCACGGTCGTGTAGCCATCCCTGTACATTTATAATACTTACTCTGCCTGTACAAGACATTGTTAGGAACAATATCATGATTCAATATGAATATCACCGTTCAGGTGATTCTTACCAACAGCCGACATCCTTCCCTGTATTTGAGTAATAACTTACTCTGCCTGCATAAGACATCATTAGCACCTGACCTATCTATATGAAGGTCACTGGCGACACGCCATCCTGGACCGTCTTCCTGGTGAACGGCTAACTCCAAATGGGGTGCGAATCCATGAGAGGTTTCCGAAACACCGTGCTACTACTTCAGCACCATGGGATTTCAGCGTCCTTTCAGTGGGCGGTAGCAAGCCCCCATTGCAAGTCCTGCAATCCCGATGTCAGTACATCGACACCATCCTTGTTCCTCCTAGGACGAACCGGGTTCCATGGCCCAGGAATACCGTTCGAGGAACGAAACCTTGTCGACAAGTTGTCCATGACCATGCAACTATATGCAACTTATCTAAGAAGAAAACATATAATGCATGATAAGGAAAACTAAGCAAAACCATCATTCTCATTCATATTGCCATCTAGCCATCTTGCCTTGAGCCAACGCTCATATTATCATCTGCCCATCCAGGGTCTTAGCGTAGTCAACATTATACATCGGCGACATGATAATAGAATATTGTTACTCAATGCCTTGCCACATCTTTCCAACCAACTCAATGTACTTACCGCCCAATTCCTGGGACTTAGCATCTGTTTAGCATTCATTCATTCAAATGCAATTCAAGCATACTCACTGCCCAGTTCTTGGGTCTTAACATCTGTATTACCAACTATCCATCAAGCCAAAGCTCGATATACTCACCGCCCAAGTATTTGGGACTTTGCCTTCACCTGTCATGCAATTCATCGCAACATCGTACAAGCATACAATTCATTTAGCCACAACAGTTTACGTTCAGGTGATTATTATCTTTCATTATCTTTCCAAATTCCATGCAAGGGGTTATTGAACAAACTCAACTAGAAACATAGCATACTCATCCTTATTTTAAGCGTGAAGCTAAAGGATCTTTGAAGGGTTCAACACTACTCACTTTCATAGGACGATTTCCGCCACGATCGCATAGACTTCCAAGCGATCCTTCGCATAATCCCAAGTCCAACAAGGCTTTATCGAACCAACCATCCAACATAAGGCATCTTGCGGGTCGGGGCAGTACTACACTATCCGCCGCGCCCTCCTCCCTCCTGGCTGAGGCCAACTCCCTAGCCCCTCCTGACGCGGCAGCGGACCTCCCGTCGTCTCACCCCTCCTCCTCGGCCGCAGATCCCCGTCCCCCGCCTGCCGCCTCTGCTCCGCTCCGCTCCCCTCCTCCTCAGCCGGAGCGTACTGGCAGGACCCCTCCTCCCAACGGTGGTACTGGATCCCTTCCCTGGCGGCCGAGGAGCCCCCCGCTCAGACTGCTCCCCTCCCGGCGCCGCCCCCTGCCGCCCCTCTCCCTGCCCCCACCTCAGCTCCTCCTCCCTCCTCCTCGGCCGGGGCTTACTGGCAAGATCCCTCCACCATGAGGTGGTATTGGGTCTCCGCCCCACCCCCGACGGTCGCGGCCCACCATGGCTCCTCCTCCGCCGCGCAGTCGACGGCGTACGCCCTCTTCCAGGGAGTGAGGCGCTTCCTCTAGCGCTCCGCCTCAGCGCGCCGGCCGTTGCGACCCTCCCTTTCGGCCGCCTCCGGCCCTCGTGGCTCCTGCGGATCACCTCCCCCTCCCAATCGTCGGTCCGCCCTGCCCAGCTCCCCTAGAGTCCCCTTCTGCTCGGTAAGCTCCCACCCTCATCGCCGTCGTGGAGTCCCTCTCCGCCTCCCTCGCCGGCATCCCCTCTCCCAGTCTGGCCTCTGGAGTACCCACCCGTCGCCCTTCAGTTTCCAGCTCCCGGCGTCGATCCCGCTGGCCTCTGTCACCTCCAGGCAGATCCCCCTCCTCGCCTTGGCGGTCCGGTGCTCCGCCCCCTCAGCTCCTCCCGGCGTCGCCCCCTCCGCCGTATCGCGGCCCTTGCACGCTGTGGCCCCCGCGGCTCCCCGGCCCCCGCCGTCGCTACCCGCCGTCGCCGGAGCCCCGAGGCACGCCCTCGGGCGGTGCCCCCTCGAGCCCCGAGGCTCCTCGGGCCCCGCCCATGCCATCTCGGGACCTGCGCGTCGGTTTGTGTGTCCATCGGGCCACGCGCGTAGAGCTGGCCCCCTCGGGCCCCGCGTGGACCGCCACGTGCCCCCCCCAGCTGGCGCTTTCAAATTTCAAATTTGCTTTTTGTTTCCTGTGTGGGCCCGGCCCGGATATGTTGTTCTGTGTGTCTGTTTTCTTGTCTTCAAATAAATTTTCTTTAAAAAAATAATAATAATATATATATATATATATATATATATATATATATATATATATATATATATATATATAACTCTCTCTCTCTTATAACAAACACACCTTACCCCCTCACCCCCATCACAGCCAGCACACCCCCCCTTTGGCCGACCTCTCTCTCAAATATCTCTCTCTCTTCCTATATATCATATACACTCTCTCTCTCTCTCTCTTTATGTATAAACACACACACACCAACTCCCCTCTTCCCTCCACAGTCGACATCACCACCCTCACGTACACCACCACCTCCATTTTCTTCTCCTCCTCCTCTTCATCATCTACACTATGCACCACCACCATTAACCATCATCACCACCACCATCTCCATGACCATCCCTCCACCATCACACGCCACCACAGCCACCACCACTTCAACCACCTTCGCCACCGCCGATGATCGCCACTGGGCCGCCTCCGTCGGGCGCCACCAGCAGCGCAGCCAGTTGCAACAGCAGCTGCGGCGAGCAGCAGCGCGCACGTGCGTGCGTGCGCGGGCCGCCGTCGTGTGCCGCCGCGCCGCCGCACGGCCGCCGTGGCAGGTCTCCCTAGGCCGGGCGAGCACTCCGGCGAAACCCCCTGGGCATCGCTCTCCTCCTCGGCGTGATACACGGGTGATTCGTGTATTTTGGACGAAATCCCGTCGTGACGCGCGATTACAAATTTTAGAATTCGCGTCTCGGGACAGCGACTTCGTGCAGATTTTTTGGTCAATCCGACCGTTGGATCGGCAAACTCTTTGCTCCGTCACAATCTTGGTATATCCATCTTCACTCCCCTCAAGTTTCGTCCGTTAATTACGTCGTTTGATACATCAAAACTGGCCACCAAGTTGACACTTTAAATTGTACTATTTTTGGACAGTTTTGTGGAGCCGACTTCGTCAGCTCGTAACTCCATCGTCGCAGCTCCGGTTGGCGTGCTACTAGTTCCTATGTGCAGCTGGTATAACCCTCTTCCTGTCCCTTAAGTTTTGTTTCATTGTGAACACGTTTGGTTGGTCGAATTCGACGCCAAAGTTGGTCGTCCGAATTCTAAATATTGCACTTGTTAAATTTTATTTCTGAACCTGGGACATCGGATTCAATTTCTGACACCACCAGTAGACTCGTGGCGTCGTTCTGGCATGTTTTCATATAAAGTTTGCTTGAATTAGAGAACGTGGGCCCTGGCACGCATTTCGGTGCAAAGCGGGTCTAACTTTTTGAGTCAACGGGTCACTTTGAGATCGGCTCATCGGAATCCAATTTTGGATATACCGTTGAGTTCGTATCATCATTCTGGACTTGTTGACATATAATTTGCTGAGTTTTGAAGACATTCGCTCCGGCACGCATTTCGGTGCAAATCAGATTCTAAATATCCGCATCAACATGTCATTTTGAGATCGGCTCATCGGAATTTCATTTTGGACATACCGTTGGGTTCGTATCATCATTCTGGATTCGTGACATATAATTTGCTAGATTTTGTAGACTTCTATTCTGACACGTTTTTCGGTGCAAAGTGTGTCCAACGGCGGACATCATTTTGATCCGAAATTACTGTTTTGCCCCTGTGTCCAAATTAGACTTATGGGTAGGCTATCCTAGCTAATTTGACCATTCTGGACACGTTGGTGATATTTGTTTTGTCATCCGACAACATCTGTAGATTTTTCTTATGTATCATCCTTAAATTTGTAATTAATTATTTTTCCAGAAATTGTTACTTTCTGTTTTTGAATTTCTATATATATTTTAAGTGCTGTATAAATCTGGAAAAAATTATATTTAAATACTATGTTAATTTAGCTAATTTAATATAATTTTTCCAGTATTTAATAAGTACTTTTGGTATTTTATAAAAATAGGAAAACAGAACTCATTTTCAGGATACATGTGTTTGCTGATTTTTAATAAATATCCATGAGGGTTTATAAATTCCAGAAAAATTAGTATAAATTTCTATAATTAACAAGGATCATTTTGGTATTTTATTTTATGTATACTTGAGCTTTTTGTCTATCTCAAAAATTATTGGAACTCAGTGTACAATCTGATTTATTTATCGAGTAGTTACAACTTACAAAGTTTTGTGTTGATTTGAGTTATTGTAGTATTGGACCTCACCCTACACTAGTGTAAAGGCCCTAGAAAATTAGTTTGGATATAGTGTCACCCCACATTGGACTTTTATGCTAGGTCCACACTTGGCTAGTATCCAGTTAGGAGTCGTGTCACACCACTAGTGTAAAATCTTGAACATAACTTAGATGCTGAGTTTGTATATCATTATTGACAGGACACCGAAAATCTATATCTTCGTACTAGTATTCTTGTTTTACTCGAGACAAGTACCCCTACAAGCTTATTTACTGCGTATAACAATAAACTGTGATTAAATCATGTTAAAATACTGCTTTCTGGATAACTGCAAGTTAAATCTTCACATATTGTATTATTTTCAGTACCTACCATGCTTAGGACAGTTCTTATATCTTCACATGCTTCTTACTGGTTCTCAGTACATGTTTCACTATGCTTTATACTGCTCTGAGTATCCACCATGTTTTATACTGCTCTCAGTACCTACCTTGCTTATACTGCTCCTAGTATCTTTCACATGTTTTATACTGTTCTCGTATCACTCACATGTTAATAAAAACGGGTTAAAGGAAAACTGTTAGTAGTGTACGTGATCATGACCCCCTTCTCCGTATGTATTTACCGAGCACTGTTATATTCTATATGTAACTTTGTCGTATGTCTGATCCCGCGTTTGTGTATGGATATACACCGATGCCGTTAAGGGTACGTATGTACACTTCAGAAAATTGATATGTACCACTGTACATTCTATTTTACCTATTGACTGATCACTCACCTACTACAGTTTTAAACTTTAAAATGAATATGTATTGCCATGATGAAATGTATCTAAAACTGGATAAATCAAGATATGCCATGATTACGTTATTTTATCTTTTTCCATCACATGATCAGTATGATATGTTTGTAGAATCAGTACTTGCTCCCGTCCTGACAGGATAACGTTGTAGGTTCACTTTTCGAGGAGGAAATGCTATGTGATACATATTATGGTACTGATTTTTGAGGACCTGGCCTTAGCTCCAAAAGAGGCCCCAGCGGGGAACCTTGCTTAGTTATCTTTCTTGTGTTTTGAGTCTTAGACTTTGGTTTGAACTTATATTTGATTACTGGACTTTGTCTCCAGTTAGATACTTTGGAAGTGTATTATTAAGTCTGTACTTGTTTACTTTCGCTTATAGATGCTGTGTTGTGATGAACCTTTAAATATGATATTAGAACTGTTAGCAGCTTAGATCCTTTATTGTCTATTCTTAGAACAGCTTACTACGCTTTAACCAAGCGTAGGCTGGACATGGCTCGGCCCGGCCCAACAATTTGGATAACGGGTCGTGACAGCCCTCCCTCCCGCTCCGCCCCTAGCCCCCACCGCCGTTGCGCTGCTGCTGCTGCTGTCGTCGCTACCGCGCGCTACTGCTGCTGCTGCTGCTGCGGCGACGGCGGCGGTGGCGGTGGAGGCTAGGAGGCGAAGCGGGAGGGGGGACGGAGCGGGAGGGGGGGCGGTGATGATGGTTGATGGTGGTGGTGATGATGATGATGATGATGATGATGGTGGTGATGATGTTGGTGATGGTGGTGGTGGTGATGGCCGGGGGGGTGCGGCGAGGTCGGGGAGGGGGGGGAGTGCGGCGACGCCGTGGAGGGGGGCCGAGCACGGCGGGGGGGGGGGGTGCAGCCATGTGTGACGGGGAGGGGGGACACACAAAAGGAGACAAGGGCATTTTTGTCAAAAAAAAATTTGACCGTTCGTTTTAGACAGAAACCGTCAAAAGTGGGGGGTGTCATACATTCATGTAAACTTGTGGGGTGCACCTTAAATAAGCGTAAAAAAAGTGGGGTTCCACTCAAATTTTCTTTTTTAAAATTTTGTTGTTTTGGCAAGGAGTTTTAGTGTCGTGGTACGGATTTTAACGTTTCAGCATTGTACTATCTACTACTGGTATAATAGACTTGATTTAGGTGTAGTTAGCACTTGGTTTCTCCTACATTAATACAATACACTAGAGGTTTCTATTGTGTATTCTTCTTCTTCTTCATCATCATCATCCTCTCTCTCTCTCTCTCTCTCTCTCTCCATATATATATATATATATATATATATATATATATATATATATATATATATATATATATATATATATAAAATATATATATATATATATATATATATATATATATATATATATATATATATATATATATATAGCAAATGACCTCTAGCCTAGTGGTTAAGAGAGATGCATGCGGTCCGAGTGGCAGGAGATCGATTTCCGATGGAAGCGTTCGCCACAATTACCTTCTTTCAATATATATAAATGAGTTTGTGAGCTTGCGATTGATGATCACATATCAATTTAAAATACTAACTGCCTGCCTTTTTGTTGCAGTGGCCCTACTTGGGCTTCGTTTGGTTCGCGGAATGGAGGGGAAAGGAAATCAATTCTTTGTCATTTCCTTTCTTTTGGAAAAATTTATCTCCCATTGATTTTCCTTTCCGATGTTTGAAAATATCAATAAATTTGGAAAGGAAAGTGAATACTTCAATGTGGAAAAGTGATTCATTGCTTGGATGGATGTAATCACTTTTCTTTTTAATTTTTCTTCTATTGGAAATCACTTTCATTTTTTCCTCAATTCCTTTGGCACCCAAATATAGGAAAGTAATCACTTTCCTTTTCCAACTTGATGATTCTGCGAACCAAACGAGGCCTTAGACCAAATATATTCTTACTGGGAGTGGACAGCCAAGGGAGAAAGTCATTAGCTTAGTAATGTGTGTTTTCATTGTTTACTTCTATGTGATTGTCGGGTTGCTTATCCTTGTGAGTGATCACAAAATTAGGAAGTTGTAAATATGTATGTTTATTGACATTTGTTAACTAAATGAAAAAAAAAAACACCTGGTGATATGCGTACAACCAAGCTATAGATTGATAACTCCTTCATTCTGTGTAAAATCTCTTAAACCAATCTTTCAGTGATTCGAATGCAGCTGAGCAAAATTTGGTAAGTTATTGTTGATTGATTGGTTGTTGCTTTACTACTTGCAGCTTAGCTAGGATTGTGCATTATGGTGTTCAAACTGCAAAGCCTAAAAGGGTATTCAACAAATTGCTTTCTATTTATACTGCCAATTTAGTTTGCTTTGCCTTGTATCTTTTAGCTATAAAATGAAAAATACCGTATATTGATTATTACATATATCATTTGATCATTTGTTGTATTATGTTGCATTACAAATACATTATTTTAATACATTTGATGATGATGTATATATTCACAAATTTATTGTTTGAAATGATTATATATCTATTGTTTGGAATAATTTATTTACTTTACTTGGTTTTTGTAAAATATAGTTCAATTGTTTATTTGTGAATTGAAATAAATTGATGTAAGTGGAGTAAATGTTGTCGAGATTGTGTTATGGATGAGAAATGTTTAATATTTGATGTACCAATTTTACTATTTATATTAAACCAAAATCAAACATTGGAAAATGGTGCAACAATTGATTCTAAAATTTGTTTTTTATTCATTAAAGAACAAGGAGGAGAAGAGTAATACTTTGAAAATAAATAAATTAACCCTAACCCTAATTTTTTCCCCTTGGTCCTCTCTTACTCTATATATGGCGATATCAAAAATCAACTATACAACATTTCAAATTAAGATATGAATTAGGTTATATCTAAAAAAAATGTGACCTTCATGAATATGAGCTAGATTACTATTAAATGGTAAATATCTAAAAAAAAATCTTCATGTTGGACCACTTATTATTAAATTTTATTGACGTTTTTCTTTTTATCATGTATTCCCCCTTCTCTCATTAGAAAACCCCTAGTCCCATTATGTCATATACATACATAGTAAAATTTAAGTTAGATGGATGAAATTGCCCTTCTCTTAACTAGAACTTAAATCATTAAAATCCTAACCCTTGTTGCTCTTTTTTTTCTTCTACCAAATTTTAACTTGTTCTTCACCAAGTGTTCTCTTTTCCTTCTCAAAATCGAAACTTGTTCTTGTCAAATCTTTTCCATGTATCATAATCGAATCTAATTCACTTTGTAATCAACGACATAATGTATGACTTGTTTTTGTCAATAAATGATTTTATACAGTTGGATATCAATTTCACAATGTCAAATTTTGGATAAGAATTAGGAGTTTTAGTTAGGAGGGCACAATATAATACTCCTATGATAAAATTACTAAAGCAATTTGAATTGGAGATTAGGTAGAAAAAAAAGCTTTTTAGTAGGAATTTAAAGTTTGAATTAAATTTAGGGTTTAGTAAATTTGGGGGGAAAAAGTCTTCAAATAATTTTGTCTACAAATATATGTAATATTATGCTAGTATTGGCATAACTTGCATAATCCTTGAGAAGGGTACAGTATGGAAAATTCCGAATAAATACAGGAAGAGGGGTTAGAGCATCATTAGTAAAGCCCATTCCAATTTCTAGATTCTAGATTTAGAATGTAGGAGCTCATTTTGTAGAATAGTAAGTCTTATTCCTAATTCCAACTTCTACAATTTCGGTCTTATCCCATCCATAGGTGCTAAGGGTTTGGTCTCTCAATTTCTATATTCTAGATTGTAGGAACTCGTTTTGTAGAATAATAAGCCCCAATTTGAAGCCAAACTTTCTAGGTTTTAGACTTTATATAATTTTTTTCCTACATCAATTTTAGATCACACAATTTTTGGGAACCGAAACTCACTTTTATCATTCTCTACTATTCGCATACAAATCCAACCCATTCTACATTTACCCCTTTTTTTTTCCCAAATTGTATTTGAGAGTTCCAACCCTTGTTAGCAATCACTCGAATAAAACTCGTATTATACGCAAATTTTTTCGTATCTTTCATAAACGTATAATACTTGCGTACTTTTGACAGATCCAAATCAGTACATAAATTTTAAGCATGTGAAGTTTTAAACATGTTTTGTATAAATTATTGACAAATTTGGTACAATAAACATGCTAGGAACCTGTTTAATTAATCAAATTTGACAACATATTTAAGAATGTAAAATTTCTAACCTCAATATTTTCATTTTTCGAACATTTGACCGAATTTTTGAACATATTTTATTTGCACTAAGCCGATTTATACTCGTATTTTTGTTGACCCGAATTTTTTTCGTTTGCCGAATTGCTAACAAGGGTTCCAACTACTAATGATGCTCTTAGGGGTTTCTTCGGAAAAAACTTTGATGCAGCCGACTGTATGACAAGTGGGCCCTCATCTCTTTTGATACAGCCGGTGCATGACAAGTGGGCCCTTCTCTCTTTTCGTAATTCGTGCATGTAAAATTTTTATAGTGGGGCCCACTTGTCATGCACCACAGCCGGCTGCATCAAAGCCTGAGAGAAACTCTGATACAGTAGGGGGTATTAAAGTTTTGATACCCATATGCATGACATGTGGACCTCCTCAAAATTTATGTGTATATATATATGTACACGTTTTACAAAGCAGGAGGGGTCCACATGTCATACATAGGGGTATCAAAACTTTGATACCCCCTGCTGTATCAAAGTTTTTTTTCGGAGCAATTCTACAGTTACAACCAAACATTTACAACCTTCTTACAACCACTCATCCATTTTCTGACATGTGGGTCAGGTGGTGGTCTGGCCCACATGTTAGCAAATGGGTGTAAGTTGTAAGAAGGTTGTAAAAGTTTGGTTGTAAACCAAACATTTTCCTTTTTCCCCTACCCCTTCAGATTCCCAAATCATCTCTCCTCTTTCCTCTCTTCTCAACTCAGAAGAAGAAGAAGAAGGTCCGGCTCCTCTCTCTCTCGCTCTCTCCTCTCCTCTCTCTCTCACTGTGTACTCCCGATGCCAGGCGATCGGGCGACCTATGCGAGCGCGAACCCTAGGGTTCCTGGGCTGCCACCGTTCCCTCCCTCCCGACCCCCCGATCCGCTCGCGGGGAGGGGGCTGCGCCGGCTGGGCGGCGGGGGCGGAGGCGGCCGCGGCAAGGGCGGTGGCGGAGGCGGGACCCCCCCAGGCGGGGGGGGTCGGGTGGCACGGGCGGACCTCCCCTCTGTCGGGGAGGGCAGGGTGGTGGCGGCGGGACCCCCCCAGGCGGGGGGGGTCAGGCGTCAGCGGCAGCAGCATCCCCCCAGGCGGGGGGGGGGGGGGGGGTCGGGCGTCGGTGGTAGGCGAGAACCCCCCCGGCGGTGGAGGGCAGGGGAATGGTGGCGTCACTTCTGGAGGAGGTCCCATCTTCGAGTTCGGTTCCGGTGGAGACAAATCTGGAGAGGGTGGCTGGCAAACCGTGACAAGACGTCGGACTGTTGTACGGAGAGGGCCCCAATCCTACTTTCCGGGAAGGACGGGGACTGGAAACCAAGGGACTCGTCCTATGCACGGCGCTTTGGAGTCCCGACGACGTGGGGAGGTATGGTGAGAACGGTCCCGGGGTGGAGGCCAAAGGCGACGGCGGCGGAGAAGGGGAAGGGTGTGGTTGTCGATAATGGCAGATCGGGCCAGGACGCTGGGGCCCCCCCCAACCCAATCCTCAACTGGGGAACAGAGGCCTCGGTCCTGGAAGGAGGTTTGCACTCCAGTGGTGACAAAGAGCCCGATGTCTATGGAGTATGTGCCCCCGATGACGGTTGGTGGAAGACTCCGGGCGTACTTCCCCGCAGATGAATTAGCGAAGGTCGCTGAATCTTGGAAGAACACATTAGTGCTATATGTGTTAGGAAATAAGCCGTTCTACGGCCAAATCAGGGGATACGCGGAGAGAGTATGGAGACCAAAGGGTAGCATGGAATTCTTTTCTCGGAAGAATGGTTTTTACTATGTCAAATTTGGGCTGGCGGAAGATGTGACTAGGATTGTGCAGGGAGGACCATGGTCGTTTGATGGGAGACTTATTATATTGAAAGAATGGACACCTGAACTGAGGTGTGAGAAGGAGGTGTTGAATGCCATCCCTGTCTGGATCCGGTTTTCGGAACTCCCCGTCCAATTTTGGAGCATCCCCCTCCTCATGAGACTTGCCAGCCTAGTGGGAAAGCCGATTAAGGCTGATGAGGCCACCACCTTCCGATCCAGAATAATGTTCGCCAGAGTCTTCGTGGAGATCAAGGCAGGCTCGGAGCTCCCGAGCATGCTTGAGTTTCAGGTTCCGTCTGGAGAGGTCCTGACGCAGGCTGTGGAGTATGATTGGGTCCCCCCCATGTGTTCCCACTGTGCGTGCTTTGGGCACACCACGAGTGCGTGCAGAAATAAGGGGAAGGAGGCCGCCAGACCACAGGAGGTACAGACAGGGACTTCCCGGCCGGAGGAGGAGCAGACAGCGGCACCCGAAGAGGAGGAAACTCACAGCCACATGCCTGAGGAGAAGGCACCAGAGGGACAGGTGGAGGACGACACAGTTATGGAGATTGACAGGAGACCGAATTCGGGGAGCCAGGAGAGTCTGCAGGGTGCTCTTGTACCATTCAGGCCACGGAGGACTATGACGACCAGGGGTATGAATGCGGCGAATGGTGATCAGAGGGAGGCGGAGGCTTCAAAAGAAATTATGGTCTATAGCAGCAGGAAGAGGCATGCTCCGGCTACTCTGGAGGATCTTCCTCAGATGAGGGAGATGGATGAACCGACCGACCCCAATCCGGATTGGACTATCACACTTAGCAGGATTCAGGCACATCTTGCCCCTTCCTCTATGATTGATGCTGAGCTTGAGCAGACGGATGAGACACTTCCCTCGAGTGTCGATCCAGAGGAGTTACAGAGGGGCCCACCATCTTTTATTTAGATGTCGGTCCTAGCGTGGAACATTAGGGGGGGGGGTGTTCCATTGGCCGATGGAGGGAGATCAGAGGGGTGCTGAGGAAAGAGGCATGTGACATTGCTATTCTGTTGGAGACGAAGATTCGAGGGGCCGCTATGCTCTCACGACGGACGCCAGCAGGCTGGGACCACTTACATAACTTGGATCTTTGCGGGGTGGCACGGATCTGGGTTAGGTGGAATACAGGTAGCTGGGTGGGGGTTCAGACTCATATGTCTGAACAACTCATTGGTATCACGTTTGAGAATAAAGGGGGGTTCAGGTTCATCCTGGGTGCTGTATATGGGCACAACGACCGGCGACTCGGGAGGCCCTGTGGGAGGATATTGTGCTTATGGGCAGTATGGCGGACAACATGCGTCTTCCCCTACTCATCATGGGGGACTTCAATGCTATGTTGCTCAGCCACGAGAAGGTGGGGGGCAGGCCTGTTCCGGACTCGATTCTATACGACTTCCAGAGTTGTCTTCTTCGATCAGGTATGCGGGGGCTGGAGCGAGCTGGACATATTTGGACCTGGCACAACAAGGCTACTCAGAATCGCATTGCTTGTCAGTTGGATAGGGCTTTGGGCAATAGCGAGTGGTTCAGATGGTTCTCGAACTCGGTGGCAGAAGGACTGGCTGCGGGTACTAGCGATCACTCTCCTATCAGGGTGGGCCTGTGTGAGAGACCCACTTTCAAGACGAGGCCGTTTCGGTACAACAACAGCTGGTTCCTTTCTCCCGGGTATGAGGAGGTGGTTACACGTGAGATGCAGCACTTCCGGGATGGCACGGCCCAATTCCGCATGGTTCACAAGCTCAAGCAGATCAAGCGGGCTATCAGGGGGTGGGTGAAACAGCTTCCTCGTAATTCTCTGGCGGAGAAGAGGAGGAGGAGCTTCGGGAGACTCAGGTGGCCCTTCAATCTGACATTATGAATGGGGTTCTGGCGGCTAAGGAGAGGTCCCTGATTGAGGAGGTTAGCACCATGAGAATGCAGGAGGAGATCAGTGCGGCTCAGCGGGCCAAGTGCACCTGGCTCAAGGATGGGGACCGCTGTACCAAATTCTTTTACGATGTGATCCGCACCAGGCAGCATCGGAACAGCATCCCGAGGCTTCTGAATGCTGAGGGTCGTCTGATTGGAGACCCGGTGGCGATTCAGGAGGAGGCCGTCAGATTTTACACAGATCTCTATCAGCAGACAGACTATGCTAGCATGTTTCCGGCCCTGGTCACGAAGAGACTGGTGTCTCGGCATGGGAACAGTCTTCTCTTGGCGCCGGTGAGGATGGAGGAGGTGGAGGATATTGTGATGAAGGCTAACCCAAACAAAGCTCCTGGTCCCGATGGCTTCTCTTCTGGGTTCTTCAAACGTCACTGGGGTGTGCTCAAGGCTCCTGTTCTGGCAGCGGTTCAGGAGTTCTTTGTGGAGGGCCGGCTTCTGAAGGAGATGAACCATACTTTCTTGACGTTGGTTCCTAACAAGGAAGGAGCGACCTCTCTTGCGGACTTTAGACCCATTGCCTGCTGTAATTTCCTTTACAAGATTATTACTCACCTTATGTGCAGGCGTATGGAGGGGATCATGCAGGGATTAGTGTCCCGGAACCAAGCAGCGGTTATCAAGGGCCGGTCGATAGCGGAGCACAGCCTGCTAGCTCACGAGATGGTACGAGAGTTCAGCAAACCGGGGGGAATGAAGGCTTGTGTGAAGCTGGACCTACGGAAAGCTTATGACACGGTCAACCGGGACTTCCTTTGTCACTTGATGCTTGCCATGGGGTTTGACGGGAGGTGGGTGGCGAGGGTGAGGGAGTGTATCTGCTCTCCTACCTTCTCTGTCCTCATCCAGGGCACACCGTATGGTTACTTCAGTAGCAACAGGGGGTTGAGGCAGGGCGACCCACTTTCCCCGTACCTCTTCACCTTGGTGATGGAGTACTTTACTTGTATGATGGACTTAGCTGTCCATAGTGGGAGGATTATTCCCCTCTTCCGGCTGGTGAGTCCTGCTGTATCTCATTTGATTTATGCTGATGATTTACTGGTGCTACTTCAGCCGACCATGAGGGGTATGAGAGCTCTGTCTGACATTATGGAGGAGTTTGGGCGACTTTCTGGGCTTCAGCTGAATCGGGAGAAGAGCAGAGTTTACTTCAGTTCCCGGTGTACTCTTCAGGAGGAGAGAGCCTTCGCTCTGGGTGTGGACAGAGGCGAGCTTCCAGTGAAATACCTGGGAGTCCCGCTTACGGTCAATTATGCCAGAGAGCAGGACTGCCACAGCTTGGTAGACTTTGCCCAGAGGCGAGTGGAGGGCTGGCAAGCGGCGGGCCTTTCGTTTGGAGGTCGGATTGAGTTGGTACGGTCGGTTATTGCGGGCATTGCTATGTTCTGGCTCCAATCTATTCAGATCCCCATTGCTACTATTCGGAAGGTGGAGGCTATTTGCGCCAACTTCATTTGGAGGGGAGGGATCCATGCGATTTCCTGGGACCAATTGTGTCGCCCCCGGGAGGAAGGAGGAGTAGGGTTGAGGCCTCTACAGGAGGTTAGGAGGGCTGCTTGTGTGAAGATGGCTTGGAATTTCATCAAGGGGGGTCGCTCTGGTCGGAGTGGATGGCTAGCAGATATTTACGGAGGACCAACTTCTGGGCTTGCAGAATTGACAACAATTTCTCGGTCACATTTAAGGCCATCCTGAGATGTCGACCGGTGCTCCAGACAGCTATCTGCAGGCGCATGAAGGATGGGTCGACTACCGACCTATGGAGAGATCCTTGGTTGGGTTCCAGATCCCTCCTCGGGATTCTGGGAGAGCAGATGGACCGGGAAGCAGGAAGGGGGCTCACCTGCAGTCGGATCATCAGAGACGGAGTCTGGAGGCCAGAGGATTACCCTTATACTGCTCAGCTTTCTGCCGAGATACACCTTATTATCATCGATGCTAGCCAGACGGAGGATACATGGAGCTGGGTGGGCCCAGGTACGGGTGGAGGGTCCGGACTTTTCTGTTTTCGCAGCTGTTATGAGTTGGTCCGGACCCATCACGATCAGGATGAGGAGGCAGCCTTCATCTGGGGCAAGGGCGTTGCACGGAAAATGCAACTCTGTGCTTATCGGTTGCTGCGGGGTAGATTGATGACGAGAGATAGACTCCTCCGGTTTGGGATGCAGATCCCGGATGCTAAATGCGTGCTATGCAAAGTTGAGAATGAATCCATTGGGCATCTGTTCTTTGGGTGTCCGGTGTCATGGCACATTTGGACTGAGCAGTGTGCTCAGCTGAGAGGAGGAGTTGGGGGGGATCGAGACATTCGGAGCATTCTCAGCTGGATTCGAGACAGTGGAGGCCGCGAGCCGGGGTGGGCTAGAAGAGCCAGAGTTCGACTTGCTGCGTCTGTTTGGCACATCTGGAAGGAGAGGAACAGACGTATCTTTGAGGGCTTAACTACCCCCCGATTGGAATTCTACAATATAGAATTCGATGTATCTGTAATGGCCCCATAATCATCTTTTGGGGCATGGAGAGTTGTGATGTTGTACTTTAATACCTTTACCGCTATTTGCGAGGAAATTCACCCTTATTCCAAAAAAAAAAAAAATATATATATATTAATAAACCCTAATTCTCCGTCTATTCTTCTTCCCCCAATCTACACCAATGGCGAGGCAGCTCCGTTGCAGCCATTTGTTTGGGAGGAAGGAGATAGAGGGCATGGGGATCATCACCATCGTCATGTTCTCCACAATGACTATTCTCCATCCAGTTCGACTGCAGAGAACTCAAATAGGAACTCATCATTGTGCCCTAACCCTAATTTATTTCTTCGCGTGGTGGGAAGAGAGCGGAGTTTAGGATAAAATGGTGACGATGGTTTGGCTGGGCTGGGATTTCCTCCTCCTACTGATGGCGAGGAGATGTACCTTTGCCGAATCTAAGCCTCTCGTCTTTCGTTCTCGGCTATTTTGCAACTAAATATCGTGAACTTTTCTCCATGATGGTGGTGGCAGTGTTGGCTAACAATAACCTTCTTGTTTGCCTCTTTCCTTTTCTGATGGCGAGGCAGCCGCGCTGCAGCCATTAGTTAGCAGGGGAAGAGAGCGGAGCAAAGTAGATGTGGTAATAAAATAAGGTGATGGATCAAAAATGAATCTTAGGATTCATTTGAGTTTGCTTAGAGCATCTCCAACCCTATTGTGTTGTTTTAGTCCATGTAACCACAACCGCCTTCTCTCCCTTTGCCAATGGCGAGGGGAGGAATGATAGCAGGAGGTGGTAGTGAGATCTTTGCTCATGGTGATGAACCAAAGTAAATCTTCTGAGCCTTTTCTGATTCTATGATGATGATGATGATGATGATGGTACTTTCCTCCTCCTCTCTCCTCACAGTTGAGAAGTCTGGTAACCAAGTGAAGCATTCTTCTTCTTAACAGTTGAGAAGTCCATTAACCGAGTGAAGCACTTCTCTTCTCTTATAATTCAAGTATGAGGCATTTGGAGAGTGAGAGATTAGGAATGGGTTTTTGTACCCCTCTTCTTATTCTTCACCCCCATGACCGATGATTCTTTCCTTCTATCCTTTAGGATAGATTACAGGATGAGGCGATGATGATGAGTAAACCCTAACCTCCAAATTCTTCTCCTCCTATTCCTCCTTCCGATGGCCAGGCAGTTCTGTTGCAGCCATCTGTGAGAAAGGGGGTGAAGAAAATGGGATTACATCTCCATACCGTGATTGATGATGATCGAAGCCTCATCTGAGCCTCTTCTTTCTTTCTTGGGAATTTTTGAGTTTCATCCCACTTATATTAAGATGAATTTGTATACCACTTTTTTTTTACTCTCTCCATAGTCTTCACCAATATGAGCCCTCTTCAGTCTCTTGCTGTTGCTGTTGCTCTTCCTTTCTGTGTTGATGATTATGAGTAAACCCTAATTCTAATTCTCCGTCCATTCTTCCCCATTCTAAATGGCGAGGCAGCTCTGCAGCCATTCCTTTGGGAGAAGGAGATGGAGGGCATGGGGATATTCACCATCGTCGTTCTCCACAATGTGACTCTATCAACATCCAGTTCGACTACAGAAACTCATCATTGGCCCTAACCCTTTATTTCTTCGCGTGGTGGGAAGAGAGCTGAGTTTACTGAATAAGATGGTGATGATGGTTTAGCTGGGTTGGGATTTCCTCCTGATGGCGAGGCAGCTTCGTTGTGAGTAATGAGGTACCTTTGCCGAATCTAAGCCTCTCATCTTTCGTTCTTGGCTAATTTGCAACTAAACATCGTGAACTTTTCTCCATGATTGTGGTGGCACTGGGCTAAACAAAACCTTCTTGTTTGCCTCTTCTTCCCTTTTCTGATGGCGAGGCAGCCGCTGCAGCCATTAGTTAGCAGGGGGAAGAGAGCGGAGCAAAGTAGATGTGGTAATAAAATAAGGTGATGGATCAAAAATGAATCTTAGGATTCATTTGAGTTTGCTTAGAGCATCTCCAACCCTATTGTGTTGTTTTAGTCCATGTAACCACAACCGCCTTCTCCCTTTGCCGATGGCGAGGTAGAGGAAAGATAGCAGAGGAGGTGGTAGTGAGATCTTTGCTCATGGTGATGAACCAAAGTAAATTTCTGAGCCTCTTTTCTGATTCTATGATGATGATGATGATGGGCTTTCCTCCTCCTCCTCTCACAGTTGAGAAGTCTGGTAACCAAGTGAAGCATTCTTCTTCTTCAACAGTTGAGAAGTCCATTAACCGAGTGAAGCACTCTTTCTCTTATAAGTTCAAGTACGAGGCATTTGGAGAGTGAGAGATTAGGAATGGGTTTTTGTACCCCTTTTATTCTTCACCCCCCCATGACTGATGATTCTTTCCTTCTATCCTTTAGGATAGATTACAGGATGAGGCGATGATGATGAGTAAACCCTAACCCCCAAGTTTCTTCTCCGCCTATTCTTCCTTCCGATGGCGAGGCAGTTCCGTTGCAGCTATATGTGATAAAGCGGGTAAAGAGAATGGGATTACATCTCCATACCGTGATTGATGATGGATCGAAGCCTCATCTGAGCCTCTTCTTTCTTTCTTTGGAATTTTTGACTTTCGTCCCACTTATTAATATGAATTTCTACTTACATCCCACTTATTAATATGAATTTGTACTTACATCCCACCTTTTGACTCTCTCCCTCGTCTCAACCAAATCTGAGCCCTCTTCAGTCTTCTCGCTGCTGTTGTTGCCCTTCCTTTCTGTGTTGATGATGATGAGTAAACCCTAATTATAATTCTCCGTCTATTACCCCCATTCTACGCCAATGGCGAGGCAGCTCCGTTGCAGCCATTCGTTTGGGAGGAAGGAGATAGAGGGCATGGGGACCATCACCATCGTCTCCACAATGTGACTCTATCTCCATCTGCTACTTTTAGGCTATGGTGGTGGTGGTGATGATGATGGTTTGAACTCATCATTGTGCTACTTCTGTAGTTGAACTGATTGTAATTCTCCGTCTATTCTCTTCCCCCGATCTACACCAATGGCGAGGCAGCTCCGTTGCACATTCGTTTGGGAGCAAGGAGAGAGGGCATGGGGATCATCACCATCGTTGTCATCTCCACAATGTGACTCTATCTCCATCTGCTGCTTTTAGGCTAGTTCAGACCGACTAGACCCCAAACCCTAACCAGTTTACTGAATAAAATGCTGATGATGGCTTGGTGGGATTTCCTTCCTCCTACTGATGGCGAGGCAGCTCCGTTGCAGCCATTTGTCGGGAGGAGGGATGAACAGAATGGGATTGCATTGTGGATATATTACAGGAAGAGGCGATGATGATGAGTAAGCCCTGCTAACCCCCAAAACCTCCTTCCGATGGCGAGGCGGTTCCATTGCAGCCATCTGTGAGAGAGGGGATGAAGAGAATGGGATTACATACATCTCCATTCATCCATGTCGTGAATGATGGTGGATCGAAGCCTCATCGGAGACTCCTTTCTTTCTCTCTCTCTCTCTCTCTCTCTCTCTCTTAGGGTCTGCTTGGATTGAGGGGAAAAAAAACAGTGTTAGGTGAGGTTACATAATTAGGGGAAAAAAAATACAGTAGGAGGGTTACATAACTTAGGGGTTTCTTCCACTGGCCCCTTCAGATCCCCAGATAATCCTTCCCTTCCTTGTATACCTGGTGTGGGTGTTGGGGGGGGGGGGGGGGGGGGGGGGTGGTGGTGGTGGTCCAACAGCAACTCAATTCAGAAGAAGGTCCAGCCCCACTCTCTCTCTTAGTGTCCTCTTCTCGCTGCTGCTGTTGCTCGTCCTTTCCCTGGAGAGTTGTTGATGATGGTGCGTAAACCTTAATTCTAATTCTGTCTATTCTCTCCTCCCCACCCCCACCCCCAATCTACACCAATGGCGAGGCAGCTCCATTGCAGCCATTCGTTTAGGAGGAAGGAGATAGAGGGCATGGGGATCATCACCATCTTCTCCACAATGTGACTCTATCACCATCCAGTTCGAATACAGAAACTCAAATAGGAACTCATCATTGTTCCTTGACCCTAATTTATTTCTCCATGTGGTGGGAAGAGAGCGGAGTTTACTGAATAAAATGGCGATGATGGGATGGGCTGGGATTTCCTCCTAGTGATGGCGAGGCAGCTTTGTTGCAGCCATTTGTCAGGAGGAGGGATGAAGAGAATGGGATTACATTGTGGATATATTACAGGAAGAGGCGATGATGATGAGTAAACCCTCCTAACCCCCAAATTTCTTCTTCGTCTATTCCTCCTTCCGATGGCGAGGCAGTTCGGTTGCAGCCATTTGTGAGAAAGGGGATGAAGAGAATGGGATTACATCTCCATACTGTGAATGATGATGGATCAAAGCCTCATCTGAGCCTCTTCTTTCTTTCTTTCTTTCTTTTCTTTCTTTCTTTCTTTCTTTCTTCGGTGATTTGCTACTAAAGACCCTGAACTTTTCACCTCGATGATGATGGTGGTGGTGTCTAATTTGCAGCTAAATATCATGGATTTTTTCCTATGATGATGACAATGGTGGTGGTGGAATGGTGAACATCCACACAAGTTTTGGTGGGTGGACAGAAATGACTCAATTTTTAATGCCTTGAATTTTGCCCTATGTTCACTTTAATTGCCTGCTTTATACTCCACCATCCCTTCCTCTGATAATGGTGTGGGGCACGGACACTGCAGCCATCCGTTGGCAGGGGGTGGTGGTAATGGGGGATCGATCACTCATGATGATGGTGGATCAGAAAGGGATTTGTGCCTTTTCTTCTTCTTGTGGTGATGGTTTCTTCTCTCTTCACTCTTCTTCTTCCTCTTCCCAATACCATTGCGTTAAGATGATGCTCTGAACAAGATTTGGGGACTTTATGTAACTATAAGCAAAGTTTAAGGACTTATATGTAAACCTCTCTCCCTTCAAATGGCCAAGCAGCTATGCTGCAGCTTTTTGTTAGAAGAAGGACGAGGACAAAAAGGATGGGGGTTCAATCTCTACATTGTGAGTGATGATGTACCTTTGCCGAATCTGAGCCTCTCATCTTTCGTTCTTCGCTAATTTGCAACTAAATATCATAAACTTTTCTCCATGATGGTGGTGGCAGTGTTGGCTCAACAGGAACCTTCTTGTTTGCCTCTTCTTCCCTTCTCTGATGGCGAGGCAGCCGCTGAATCCATTAGTTAGCAGGGGGAAGAGAGAGTAGATGTGGTAATAAAATAAGGTGATCGATCAAAGATGAATATTAGGATTGATTGTAGTTTGCTTAGAGTATCTCCAACCCTATTGTCTTGTAATGTGTTATGATTCCTGTGGCATGAGGCACAAGACGATGTCTTTTCTAGGATTATATATATACCATTGGATAGGCTTACCATTCACCACTGCCACGTGGTGAGAGCCAGTCCTTCTCCCGCAACTGCCTTCTCGCCCATTCACCACTGATATGTGGTGAGCCAGTCCCACAACTGCCTTCTCTCCCTTTGCCAATGGCGAGGCAGAGGATAGGTGCTAGTGAGATCTTTGCTCATGGATTAAACAAAGTAAATCTTCTGAGCCTTTTCTCTTATTCTATGATGAAGCTAATGACAGTGGGATTTGAACCCATGCCCTTTCGGACCAGAACTTTAATCTGGCGCCTTAACCAACTCGGCAGTATATATTGTTGCTACTGCTGCTGTTTCTTATTCTTCGTCATTCATCTCTACTTCTTTGAGGCTATGAAGATGGTAATGGTGTACTACTAAGTATAATATATTGCTTTACTACTAAGAACCCATCCTTCTTCTTCTTCTTCTTCTTCACAGTGAGAAGTCCGGTAACCGAGGGAAGCGTTTCTCTTCTCATATAAGTTCAACTATGAGGCCTTTGGAGAGAGAGAGATTAGGAATGGGCTTCTGTACCCCACTTCTTATTCTTCACCCTCCCTGGCCGATGATTCTTTCCTTCTATCCAAGGTTTGCGGTATAAGAATCGGTGTAAGGCCATTCCTATGAGTATCGGGATTGGCAGTATAGGCGGTTTCGGATCGGAGTATCAGATTTTTTGGTATCGGAAAACAAATAATTATTGATAAATATTAACATTCTAGAAAATATATTTTATACATTTAGGCATATTTTTTAGTATTATTAGTGTTGTTTCTTAGTAGTTTGAAATTGAATGAAATAATAGTCACCCTTGTCGATTGGTTTACATGTGATAGATAAGTTTTCTTCTTTACATGCATATACAACCTTACTATGCTTTTACATCCTTGTTGATTGACTGGAAAAGAGACCCTAAATGTCGGTATCGGTCAGTATCAGATATCGGTTGGTATCGGATCGGGACATATCAAACCGTATCGGTATCGGCCGATACTGCAAACTATGCTTCTATCCTTTAGGATAGATTACAGGAAGAGGCGATGATGATGAGTAAACTCTAACCCCCAAATTTCTTCTCCGCCTATTCCTTCCGATGGCGAGGCGAGGTAGTTCCGTTGCAGCCATATGTGAGAAAGGGGGTGAAGAGAATGGGATTACATCTCCATACTGTGAATGATGATGGATCGAAGCCTCATCTGAGCCTCTTCTTTCTTTCTTTCTTCGGTGATTTGCTACTAAATATCCTGAACTTTCTATCTCGATACCATGAATTGGTTTCCTTTCCTTTTCGTGAACCAAACGAGGCCTAATTCTTCCTCTCCTCGAATGGCGAGGCAGCCACTGCAGCCATTCTTTTAGCAATGGGAAGAAAGCAGGTATATATATTTTTGTGGTTGCTGCTGCTGTCTTATTCTTTTTCATCTCTACTTCTTTGAGGCTATGAAGATGGTAGTGGTACTAGCGACCTTAACATATTGCTTTTCTGCTAATGCAACGTGGGGAAATTAATGGTGACGATGATTTGGCTGGGATTTTCTCCTGATGGCGAGGCAGCTCGGTTGCAGCCATTTGTCAGGAGTGAGGAACAGAATGGGGGTTCCATCGACCACATTGTCAGTGCCGATGATGGATCCAAGTTGAATCTGAGCCCTCTTGCAACTTAATATCATAAACTTCTCCATATGGCGATAGTGGTGGTGTTGGTAGCCGAGGCCATGTTCCGGGATGATGCTTCTCTCTCTCTCTCTCTCGCTCTGCCGCCATTTGTTACAAGGAAGAAGTGGAGAAGTGGAAATTTTGATGGATTAAAGGTGAACCTAAACGTCTGACTTCTTTATTTCCTCTCCTTTCTGCGTCTATGTATGGTGATCGTGTCGACAGGGGATGCAAGGAAATATTGTCGTGAGTCTTTCCTCTAATATCTACATGTATATTTAGTCCGAATTTGGTGCATTGCACACAGGACTTGAAATGGCACCCAATAGCTTAGGTCATGACAAGATTTATTCTATCCCCTACCAACTATAATTACCCCGCGTGTGTGTGCGCGCGCGCGCGCGTGTGGGGGGAGAGAGAGACAATGTTGATAAAGAGGCGCATCTCAGATAGGGATAACCCATAAACCCTTCCCTTGACTTCTTTTGTCTTCTGATGGCAAGGCAGTTCCATTGCAGCCTTTTGTTGAAGGAAGGAGAAAATGGGATTGAATTTCCATAATATGATAGATCAAAGGCGAATCTGATCCTCTTATTCCTCTTTTCGTCTTTTAAATCTGTTGCTGTTTCTGTTCTTGTGTGTCTATATATATGTTGTATGGTGTCAATGTCCTTATCGTGTCTGTATCAGTGTCATTTCCTTATCTGCATCTGTATTCACACACATATATGTGTGTATGTGGGCTCATGGGTGTGTGACGACAGCAATTACCTGAACTCAGTGTTGGCAATTAGCCTGTTAATTCCATTCTAACTGTAGTTTCTTCTTCCCTACCTATAACCATTGCAGACTAGATGCTATAACCATTCCTTAGCAAGGGAGAAAGGGTGCAGAGTTGGTAGTGAGGTCATTGCTCATCATGATGGGAAGATTCTGAGTCACTCTCCCGTCTTTTTTTTCTTATCCTCCCTACTGTATTTTTTCCTTCTTTTTATTGTTCTTGGAGTCATTTTATTATGAGTTATTTACACTAACTATCCCTAAGTTTATAACACGGGGCACCCATTAGTTATTGTAGGGAGCGGAGGGAATGTTAATGCTATCCATAACGTTCTGGATCGAAGTTGAATCTGGCTCTCTTCCTCTTTCTGTCTTTCTTATCTCATTTATTTTTCTATCTATATATGCGTACCTGAGGCGATGATGATCTGAATTTACCATTGTGTGATTTTAGACCGTTACGTTTACTCATTTGTTTAAGTTTACTCATTTGTTTAAGTATGAGGCTGGAGAGCTGATGATTACTTCCTCCATTGTTCATTTCTCTTCTATGGCGGGGCAGCTTTGCTGCAGCCATATGTTTGAAGATGGACAGTAAGATGAATCAACGGCGTATCTGAGCCTCCTTCCTCTTTTATCTGCTTCCTTTTTCTTTTATTCTCTTTATGCAAGTTTGTATGTGTTTGAGGTGCTGGAAAAAAAAAGGTGCTGGTGATGATTACCTACCTCCGACTATATTACAAGTATCACCGAGGAGAGAAAAGTGGGCTACTTAGTGTTTAGATCGTGAGTTTTATACTAGTTTAGAGTTTTAAGTCTTGACATGTCCAATTGAAGAGTTTAGATGTTGGATTTTTATTTTTTGTTTCTTTTTTTTCTAATATACCCTCCCTTCACGTTTGATAATGAAATTTGGGTTTATTCTAAACGCTAATTAGTTCGAGAACATACCATATATTTCTCAAAATAAAAGTATACTTATATTTCTTTCAGGTTGCTTAATTGTGCTCATCTTATGTTGTTTTCAAGCCTCACGCTAAGTTAATTTTGTGATTTTTCAACATTTTCATCTTTGTTCGAGCAAATCGAAATCAAATTGAAAATTGTACACATTTCAATTGTCGCTGCCGTGTCGGAACCCGTGCAGGGAGGTGGAGGGTGTGAACGGAAGAGAGAAGGAAGGAGCTGCTGTAGCCAACAGCATGTTGGGGAAGAAGGGCACTCAATCATGGTCGACCACAACTGTGCCCAACCATGGCTGCGCCTCTGCACTGTTTCTGCACCTCTCCACCCATACTGTGGGTGCCTGCATTAAGGGTGGGTGGAGGACGGCTGGGGTAATTAGCATTTCTTTTATATATTAAGATTCTTAAAGATATATATTTATCAATTTCTTTAATTTTCAAGATAGGGGTATAATGGTCAGTTTACACACTTGAACTAATTTTTCTTTTTGAAGAAATTATATGGTGCCTTTACTGAATGCTTGGCCGTATGTTCTTGAATTTGTTGCATGACTGATAGTTATTTCTTTTTCGTCGTTCTTAAGAAAATTGTGGTAGTAGAAGCTGAAATATTTAAAATGAAGGATTTGAAATATTGTGGATAAATTTTAACATGACATCAGAGCAACTTAGTTTCAATCTTTAACTTTTGGTGTTTTGGTGAAGTGGCAAAGAGTTTTACCTATTTGGATATCCATTATAAAGAAGCGTTTTGAGTTTGAACACCAACTCAGCCATAAATAGCATTTGGCAATCATGTACTCAAAAGAAAATTTCAAAACTTTTTTTTCCCAAACCATCATTTAAATGTCGTTTTCAGAAAGTAGGGTGTCACGATCCGATCCCAATATACTGGGTCCAGTCTGATTATGTCCAGCTTGCACCGTTGTGAGACGGCGGCAGTAAGCTGTATCAAGCGGTAGTACACAAACAGATAATTCTAAATTGCGAGAATAATAAAAACAAAATTTATTTAAAATTTGAAATTAACGCTAAGAGTCTAGATGAAACAACACAAGCAAATAAACTCTTAGTTTAAATATTTGATCTTTATTACAAACTGAAAATGGAAAAAACTACGCAACGGCACAACTAGTAATCTTGGGCTCCCTGGTCAGGTTCAGCTACATCTTCAGGATTCGGATTGGGTCTGTAGAAGGAACTAAAGGTGAGCTCCTAGTCTTCGCAATCACCTAAAAATGTTGGTCTCCAGTCAGGAGGGGAGTAAGAACATATATTCACATCCAGCATTTTAAATAATAATAAATGATGCAAGGGCAGTTTAAAAACATTATATATATATATATATATATATATATATATATATATATATATATATATATATATATATATATATATATATATATGGAAGCGGATCAAAAGTCCCTCTTAGAAAGTTCCTCCAAAGCCCCCCTCACTCTAATCCGCAATTTAATGTTAATATTAATGTTAATATTAACATTAAATACTAAATTAACATTAACATTAATATTAACATTAACATTAATATTAACATTAATATTAACATTCAATGTGTATTCTAATATTTTGGCCAAATGATAGTATACGGTACGACCTCCTGTGCAGTAGGGGTTAGCGCGAGAGAGACGATATCAATAACAATAGCTTTGGTCACAAATGCTATATTACTCTCCCAATTCCCGAGTCAATGAGTCAATCAAGCAATCAATATGGGGTCCGAGAGTGATCCCCTGTAAATCAGTGTCGATACAGTATACATAGTCCTACTGATGCAGCACATTTAATTATTAAATAAAACACGAACATGAACCATATGAAACTTGTCTTAGGTTTTTTTTTTCCAAAATTGTTGTACTCAGTAATCCAATATCAATCCAAGCCTATACAAAAAATCAAAAGAATATATTTAAATAAAGTAAACACCTAGTTACCTATTCTAAGGTAAATGGCTAAGCATATTTAAGTGATCCCATATTAACTACTATAACATAATCTGCTAAGGTCACAAGATCCAGCATCTAAACTTCCAAAAAAGAGGGTATGACAAATGCAAAGTGACATTGTTTGGAGGGTTTATTTGTAATACTTAAAATGGGTGCATCATCTCTTCCACTCACGTGAAGAAGGGTAAGAAATAGAATGCTTCTATTTTCTATTTAAGTCCCTGTAATGTTAGTAATTAAGCAGAATAGAGAGGGGGTTATCTGTCAATTGTGCAACTATTGAATAGTCACATGGTACCTCCTAGATATTTGTAGCTATGGCTACTTACTAAGTCTATGGTAGTTGACCAAAACAAGAGGGTTTATTTGAAAATAACCACACCTTTGGTTTGATATATTAAGGCCTCGTTTGGTTCACGGATTCAATGAATCCGGAAAGGAAACTTGTTTCTTTCCTTTGTTTGGTAGCCACAAATTTAGGAAACACTTTTCTGACATGCGGGAAAATAGGAGGGAAAATGGTTCCTCTTATGATCCATAGGATTCATTTTCCTTCCTCCTTTTCCAATATTAATTACCAAACATTATGACAAAAGTAGTCTTGATTTATTACCTATTTTATCAATTAACTCTTCATTATAATTATGTTGACATTGGATATTGTTGGAACAATGATATATTTTTTCTTTCCTTTCTTACACCAACCAAACACAGGAAAGAAAATTTGATAGGAATTCTACTTTCCTATTCCTATGAAAATTACGTGGGAATTGATTTCCTTTCCGTGAACCAAACGAGGCCTAAAGGAGGCAGAGAAGGAGTTATGATGATGGGTCCATTTCCTATTTCCTACTCGTGCACAGTGAACAACCACGACCCATCATTGCTCTACACTATACTTCTCTTTCCTCTATATAACCAACCCTTCCTTCTAAATCAAAGCAAAGAAGAAAAGAAAATTTTCGGTTGCGTTAGTGAGCACAAGCTCTCCGTGCTTACGTGAATAGAGTGGCTTATATCTTTCTCTATGGTCTTATGAGTAAAACTTTGATACCGAATGGGAGTATCAAAGTTTTGATATCCCCTATGTATGACAAGTGGGACCCCCTCAATATTTATGCATATATATATGTTTACACATTTTATGAAGAAGGAGGGGGCCCACATGTCATACATAGAGGGTATCAAAACTTTGATACCCCCTTCGGTATCAAAGTTGGGTGTCAAAGTTTTCTCCTGGTCTTATGATCAGTCCTTTAGTTCTCTTTAATACTAATAAACGACATGGAGCTACTACTATCTATCTATTCCGAAATTGATAGAGCTTTATTCTGTCAATTTCGGTCCAAACATGAATAGGTTTTGTATTCAGTAATTTAACAGAAAGGGGGGGGGGGGGGGGGGGGGTCAGGGGCATATCGGTTGGTTGATGACGGAGTACCGACGGGAGGCCTCGGACTCGGAACGCACGCGGTACGCGTACGCACGCGGGAGTGCGCGCACGATGTCACCCCACTATCCTCGATAGGACTATTGTAGTCATTTACATTATTTTATTTATTAAATATTTATTTAAGTTATTTATTATGAACATAGAGCTAGTGTGTTTACTTTATTAGTTTTATATATATATATATATAAATATATATATATATATATATATATATATATATATATATATATATATTTTTTTTTTTTTTTTTTTTTTTTACCTTATTAGTTATATATATATATATAACTTTTAAATAGATTTAATATATATGGGATACAAAATATTTATTTTTATATAGTAATAATTCAGATTTTATTGGTATTATTTATTATATAATTTGTACTATTTTATATCAATTGTTGCACCAAACATTCTCAACCACACATTTATTTCTATCATGTGGTTATAAAGCATTCCATAATGTTGTTGCCACGTCAGCATGCTTTATAACCACATGATTGAAATAAATGTGTGGTTGAGATTGTTTGGTGCAATAATTGATGCAATAAGTTTGGTGCAATATTCCTCCCCATATATAAAAGGAAAACATATTTTAAATATAAATATTATAAAGTGTGTGTAGCTAATAGTTTTTGTATAAATATATATGTATATGTGTATATATATATGGATGTACGTATATGTATATATATGCATTTATGTACATATGTATATACACATGTATTAAAAAATAAAATAAAAATGTATATACACATGTATTAATATATCTAATATATAATCAATCACTCGCACACAAAAAACAAAAGAATAATAATCAACACACACCAACTCACACGCACTTGGGGTCCGTTTGGTAAACCGTATTTGGAGGTGGGATTTGGATTTTATAGACTTTGAGTCAAATTCATGGAATTCTATGTTTGGTTGAAGTTGGATTTGGATATGGAAAGTGGGTACCAAATCCAAATTTTGGATTTGGAAGAATGAAAGTTGGATTTTATTTAAAATAATTTTATCGTTTTATCAAATATTTAATTAATACTAATCAATAAATAATAATTAAAATTTAACTAATAATTAGTTATTATTTTATATATAATTTTAATTCTTAATTAATATAAATACGTACATCACTTAAATAATTAATTATTAATAACGAATTTTATTAATTAATAATTTATTATAATCAAATTAATAATTGATTAATTATAATTATAATCTTGATTAATAATTTATTAATTTATAATTGTATTTTAATATTTTATAATAATTTAATTAATAATTTATACCTTTATTGATCATAATTATAATAATAATTTATTAATCATAACTATAATTTTAATTAACAATTGATAAATAAATATTTAATTATAATCTTAATTAATAATTTATTAGTCTTAATTATAATCTTAATTATAAATTATAAATTAATATTTATGATAATGTTAATTAATAATATATTAATCATAATTAACACCGAAATTAATAATTTATTATTTAATAATTTAATAGTTAATACATTATCAAAATTTTAATTAATAATTTATTAATCGTCATTATAATCTTAATTAATAATTTATTAATCATAACTATTATCATAATTATAATAATAGATTATTTATTAATCATAACTATAATTATAATTATAATAATTAAATAATAATTTATGTATTTATTATTTTATTATCATAATTATAAATTATAATTATAGTTTACCAAATCCTATGTTTGGTTGGAGTTGGATTTGGAAATTCATGATTTGGATTTGAATTTGAATTTTGGATTTCCAAATCCAAATCCAAACCCAAACCCAAATTCTTGTTACCAAACAAGCCCTTACTATGCTCAACCGAGTACAGCAGCCCACATGGGCTCCCCCCCCCTTTTCAAACCCGAATACTTATACTTCAGTCGGACACATACAACCCGACCCCTTTCATATAAATAGAGAGAGGGAGAGAGTCAAACCAAACCCTAACCTAATCCGCCGCCACCCTGACCCCTGGGCGGCCATCTCTCGATCGTGCGCCGCCGCACGGGCTGCAGGTTGCCGGCCAGGCCGTGCGCGATGCGGAAACAGCAGCGGAAGCAGTTGCAGTAGCAGTAGCAACAGCCAGTGCGAGCAAAACTTCGCATCAATGTATCGTCGCGTACAGTGGTTCGTTTCACGAACCACTTGACCTGGTATGTTCAAAACCTATACGCCTATTTTTTTTCTTAAAATAGTTCGTTTTAATTCGCCGTATGTGCGACGAAAAACGAATCTCAAAATCGAGAAAAAAACTCAATATCTGGACGTTAAAAACTGTCCCAAGGTCCTCTGTTTGTGGCCGATTTGCGACCAGTGTGTTGCGAGTTTTGAAAATTGGTTTGAAGTGACTTGTAGACAACCTAACCGAGATTTAAACCCTTCTTTTAGTTTAATTTATAGTTGGTTGGTTTCTTTTTAAAATTGATTTGAAAATCAGGAAAAAAAAATTAAGAAACTGTTTTGAAAAACTAGAAAACCACCCGATATGCCGTCCGTTCCGTCAATCCGGGCGACGTGGTCGCGAACCAAAAGCATCGAAAGGTGCGTATCGACTTCGTGGACGTGTGAGCTTTACTGAATTTGAATTGGTTGCGTGTGCGCGACGAATTTGATGCGTATTTGTCGAAATTTACCGTATCGGCCTTTTTGCAGATTTGTCAATTACTTTGTGTACGTTCGCCATCTCGAGACGAAACTTGCGCCAACACGACCGTATCATTTTTCTGGTCCTGTATACAAAGTTTGGTCCGATTCTGAGACGGTCGACCGGAACGCATTTTTGGCGGGCCCGCGATCCGATCAAACGGACGAATTTGTGCATGGTCCACCGGAATCCAACTTTGGACATACGGTTTGGCTCGTCTCGTCAAATCGGACCCGTAGACATATAGTTTGATGACTTTAGAGACTGTAGGTATTGGCACGCTTTTCGGAGCAAAGCGGGTCCAACGGCGGACACTGTTTTGACCTGAAATTAACGTTTTATCTCTGTGTCTAGAATTGGACTTATGGGTAGGCTATTCTAGCTAATTTGACTATTCTGAGAACGTTGATAATGTCTGTTTCGGCATTAGGAGACTGTTGTGTGAGGTGATCGTTCGTGGCTTGTTTGAGTGGTTGGTAGTATCGATTCAGTTGTAGTATTTCATTCTCTGATAGTTTTCATGGTCCATCCTCAGCTCAGGCAGCAGGCGAGTACATTCTCTGATAGTTTTCATTGTCTTGTTATCTACTATATCCGATTCAGTTGTAGTATTTTACTTGATTCTCGACACGATGGTATACGGACTAGTATACGTCGGATCCTGTCATGAGATGTCATTCCTGGGTTACTTGATATATTGATACATTGTTCGATATTGTTTCTTGTACCTGTATAGACACTGATTCCTAAGAGGATTTGCTACCCTCTTAGAGAATCCCGTGTCATGACCTGACATGTCCGGATTTATATACTGTTCGGGGATGGAGAGTTATTAGAGGTTATGTGATCATATCCATCCTGTAACTTTTTTGTGTTTGCTCCACCCTCACCGTACGTAGGGTGTACGAGATCCGTTACTTCTTGTGCTCGCTTTTCATGTTGGTCGGCTAGACCCTATATATATCCTTCTTGTGATAGCCGGGCCAAATGGAACAGCTTGATCTTGACCCAAGCCGATCACATAACGCTCTAATATCTCAAGGCACTGTTTATATTTATATTATACATCATATATTCCTGTACTATTTTACATTCCAATATTTCACACCCTGACATGATATCCAGTTTCACTTGTACTATTTTACTTCCAGTTTTGACATTTCATCTTGTATTTCATTATAATTGTCTCTTATAGTATTTGTCAATTCACATGGAACTGCTGTTGGCGTTTGTACTTGCTCATATCCTGACATGATAATTCCTGTTGTTTTTCAGAGGACTTAGATACAGATTGTCCGACCTTTTACGGGTTTGGCATAGATGGAGTCTACGACCAGGACCTGCCTGTGGATCCGGTGTACGTAGAGGACGTACCGCCTATAGTGACTTAGATTAGCTAGATTTTGTCTGGATTTGTATTCCAGCTTGATACTTTGGATATGTAGAACTTATTTGGGTTGGTTTTATGTCTTTAAATTATGAACTGGTGCTTTAAATTATGAACTGGTTGGTTTTATGTCATTATCATTCCGTGCTTATTTTCCTTAGAATTATGTGATTGAGTTGTGATTATATTCCTCCGTGCGGAGATGAAATGTTATATTATTGTGTTTTAGATATTATATGTTCTAGATGACCTAGACAGCGTTCTACCGCCGACTCTGCGGCGTAGGCTGGATGAACCCACGTGCTCGTGCCCCTAAACAGGGTGCGGGTCGTAACACACGGACACGCGGAACAAGTGCACGGGGTGCGGGAACGTGCTGACGCGGCAGGGAAGCGGTCGCGGGACGCCGGTGCTCGCGAGGAAGTGGCACGTGGGGCTGCGGCGCACATGCGCTATCGTGTGGGTGCACGCGGGCCGGGGGGCTGCTGGCCGACGACAGGGACGACCACGGAGGAGCGCACGCGAGACGGGGTCGTCGCAGGAGCCCGCGGGGTCGGCGCTGCGATCGAATGGACCTGCCGGGAAGGCGAGAGGGGGCTCGGGCGTGGGTTATGGTGGCTCTGGAGTTGGGGAAAACTAAAGGAAAGGGTGATGGTGGTGAGATGCTGCTGCTGATGATGGTTTTGATGATGATGGTGGTGAGAGGCTTGGGAGGAAGAGGAGAGGGGATGATGATGTGGTTGGTTAGAGAGTGAGAGAGAGTTTGTCACGACCCGATCCCAAATTATTGGGTCGAACCGGATCATGCCCAGCCTGCACCGTTGTGAGACGGCGGCAGTAAGCTGTTCTATATGCAGGTATTCACAACAACATCTATATATTTGTCACAACTCGAATATACGAAAATTTTAAAACTTTTATTCAACAATTGAAAAGTACAACTTGAAATGAAAGAACTTAAATAAAGTGCTGAATTCAAAATTAACAAAACTCCAAAACAGTAAAACTAGAAAACTGGAAAGGACTAGCTAAGCGGTCGGCTCGTCGGTCTCAGGTCCTGCGTCCTCCAAGGGGGACTCCGACAACACCACAGGGTACAAAACCGGGTCATAGTAGCTATTGTACAATAGTTCAGCATCCTCAATGTCACCTAAAAATGTTGTCTCCAGTCAGGAGGGAGCAAGTACGAATATGTATCTCATATTTCAAGTAATAATGGAAAAGTGCAGACTAAACAGTTGAAACAATATTTTTCAGCAATTTAACAATTAAAAACAATATGATTTGAATGTGTAATCGTCTATGACCGGCTTGGGTTATACAATAGCGTCCTCGCGACGCGATACGGCTTATCCCCGTGTGTAAGAGGGATAAGCTCGCATAATATGCAATATGAGGGGTATTGGCCATAAACGTTACACTATTCCCCCAATCTCCACAATCAATATCAATCAATATCTGAACCCTAGGAGAGGGTTCCGTGTAGCAATGTGGTTTAAACATGCAGCTTGACAATTAATAAATAAAATACAAGAAAACATAACCGTAACTTGCCTCTGTTAATTGACTGGATCGGGAATGTCGGTACCGAGGAGGAAGTCAAGTTCGTCTCCGAGATCCTACAGTTGAGAACCTTGGCTTAGAACCATAATGATACCATTCTAGGTGTGCTAGTTACAATCTCTAGAAGTAGACCCTAGTCAGGTTTTAAGTTATTAATAATCTACCGGAAATCTAGCGTCGCAATCTACGTTCGTTATCATTTTAATTAAATAAGTCGGTTACTGCTTAATTGGAAAAAATAGCAATTACCGGTTAATTTGGCAAAAATTTTATATTTTAAATATATATATAAAACTAGGCTTTTTCTTTTAAATGAGAAAACATGTGAATTACTAGATTATTAGTTATGAGAAAACTTATTAATTTTCTTTATGAAATAAATATCCAATTTTTTATATTCTACGCGTTTAACGACGAAATCAACATGCCAGAAAAATAATAAAAAGCTACGCTACACAATACAGGGTCACAGAGAAATAAAGGAAAATTGGGCTTATGTCCTTTACAAATTATTTACATAAATTAATTAATTCCTAAGGCGAGCTCTGAGTGCCGCGAACGGTCCAAACAGTAGGCCGAGGCCCTGCACCATAAATACTAAGAGCAGTACCAGTTCTAAAATAAATTATAATTTAAATTAAAATTTAAAGAGTCTCAGACTTGGTCGTGCAATCTCATGTTGCTGGCAATCACCTCAACGTACAGGAAACCCTGTAGCGTTTGCGTTTCGCCGAGGCTCATCCGACCGATATGGTCGTCGCCCAACTGGTGATACGAAATCCATAAAAACCAACAAATCCAATTTATAAATCATTTTGCAAGGACCGGTTTTGAAAATAGATTTTTATTTACCAATATACTAAATTTAATTAAATACTTTTATTTTGAAAACTTTTTCCGAAAATTTCGGCAGCACCTCCTATGTAACTGGGAAAACCCAATCCCGGGAGGATGCCAACACCAACATAATAAAAATATCCCAAACTAGGGATCACCATTTCCAACTCAAAATGAATATCCAACCCAAACCAACCACAGCACAAATGTAACAAAAATAGAAAATACGCTGCGACGTATCCGACACTCTACGTATCACCCAAGCAACAAAATATTAAAATCCTGAATCCCGAAACGGGATCGGGACCGTGTCATCACAGACTATCTACGGGAGGGACACGGGGACATGAAATTATACCTCAATTGCTCGGCTAGAGCTCTCAGATGAAAATATTAGAAAAAGAATTCTGCGGACAGCGGGAAAAGTGCCAGAAAATGTACAGAAGGTGCAGACAGCGGACCGGGCCGCGAGGAACGCACTGGACAGCGTCCGAATCAGCGGACAGTGCTGGCCGGACGGGCACGGAGTCGCCGGAGTGCTGGAATCCGGCGCACGGGAGGTGGCGCGCGGCTAGGGCACGGCGGGACGGGGTCTGGCCGGCGCGGGAGACGTTGGCCTCGGGAACAGCGCGTGATGGAGGCGCTGGTCTCGGAAGGTGCGCACGGGCGGGCTCTGGCCTCGGGTCGGAGGTGCCAGGGGTCGCCGGAAAGAGCTGGACGCTGTGGATCTGGCCGCCGCGGTGCGCGCTCGGGGGTCGAACGGCCTCGGGAGGGTCGCCGAGCGCTGTAGATGGCCGGCCGGAGGGGCTGGCCGGGGCGCTGGTGGTCGGACGGTCGTGAACGGGGCAGGGCCTTGGGGGCGCGCGCGGGCGGAAGGCGCCGGAGGGGCGCCGGCGGCTGGGTGCGGGAGGATCTGGCCGCCTGGAGTCGCCGGAGATGGCGCGGGTTGGCGGAGGGCTCGGGTTCGGCGGAGTTGGCCACTCGGGAGGGGGCTTTAGGGAAGAAGGGAATTAAGTGAGAGAGTGGGAAAGAAAAAGTAAGATGGAATGAGAGTGAAATGGAGGGGGTGGGTGCTGGTGTTTATTTAAGGGAAAAAGTGGGAAAGAGATGTGGAGTTTGTGTAGAGTAGAATGGGTGTAGTAGAGGGAAAAGTGGAGAAGAAGGAGAGCGGCCTGGTCGTGGGGAGACTAGGCCAAGGGCTTTGTTTTTTTTTTTTTTTTTTTTTTTAAAAACCATTGTATATATATATATATATATATATATATATATATATATATATATATATATATATATATATATATAAGTATTAATAATCAGAATGTTTAAAAAGAGAAAAATTAGGGACGGGTTCGGAACTGAGTTGGGTTTCAGAAAACCGGGTTCGAACTCGGAGTCTGATCCCGGGCACGGGATCGGGACAGGGCCACAATAAAAAACCCAATGATAATTTTAAAATAATATTTTTCGTAATTCCGACTAATAAATAATAATAATAATAATAATAATAATAATAATAATAATAATAATAATAATAATAATAATCTAATAATAATACTAAGATTATGCTACAAATCAAATAATTAATCATTCCAAAATTTCGGGTTTCACAACCTTCCCGCCTTAGAAAATTTCGTCCTCGAAATTAAAGACAGGGTTAGGGGTTACCTCAAGTTTCAAACAGATACGGGTACTGCTCCCGCATCTTGTCTTCTTGCTCCCAGGTAGACTCGCCTGGGGAGTTGTGCCGCCACATAACTCTGACTATCGGCGTCACAGAGTTCCTGGTTCTCTTTTTTTCTCTGTCCAATATTGCCGCTGGCTTCTCTGGCACTGTGAGGCTGGATCCAATTTCCAGCTCCGAATGGTCCAAGATGTGGCTCGGGTCCGAAATGTAGCGTCTCAGCTGCGAAACGTGGAAGACGTTGTGGACGCCTTCGAGACTTGGGGGTAGAGCCACCCGATAAGCCACTTCTCCAATCCTGTTAAGTACTTCAAAAGGACCGATATACCTGGGGCTTAGCTTTCCTGCTCTGACGAAACGGATGGTTCCTCTGGTAGGGGAGATCTTCACGAACACACTGTCTCATTCTTCAAACTCTAACGGCCGTCGGCTGCTATCTGCCCAACGCTTCTGCCTGTCCTGGGTAATCCTGAGCTTGTCCCTAATCATCTTTACCTTCTCTGCTGTATCGGTCACCATCTCAGGTCCAAGCAATACCCTTTCTCCTACGTCGTCCCAAGCAAGTGGAGTGCGGCAACGACGTCCATAAAGTGCCTCGAACGGAGTCATACCAATGCTAGCTTGGTAGCTGTTGTTGTAGGAGAACTCTACCAAGTGCAAATGGTCTTTCCAAGACCCTCCAAATTCCAAGACGCAAGATCTCAGCATGTCTTATAGCGTCTGGATTGTTCTCTCTGATTTTCGTCAGTCTGGGGATGGTAGGCGGTGCTGAACTTCAATTGCGTTCCCAAACTGTCGTGCAAGCTCTTCTAGAAGTGAGAGGTGAACCTGGTATCCCTGTCAGATACGATACTTACCGTAACTCCATGAATCCGGTAGATATGCCGCATGTACAGTGCCGCCAACTTCTCAGTGGATAGACCCACCTTGAAGGGAATAAAGTGGGCTGACTTCGTCAGTCGGTCCACGATAACCCAAATGACATCCTTCCCTCATTGGAATCGAGGCAGTCCTGACACAAAGTCCATCGTTATGTGCTCCTATTTCCACTCTGGGATGTCTAGCGGCTGCAATAGTCCTGCTGGTCTCTGTCTGCTAGCTTTCACTTGTTGACAAATTAAACATCTAGCTACATACCTGGATACATCCTTCTTCATTCCATACCACCACACTATAGTACGCATATCCCGATACATTTTGTTAGCTCCTGGATGTATGGAATACTGCGACTGGTGCGCTTCTTGCATTCAGCTCGTTCCTTAGTTCTCCAGTTGGTACGCACAGCCTCGTACCATGCTTCAGTGCTCCGTCGCTGGCGATTGAGAATCCTTCAAGTGTTCCTGCCAGCACTTGATCTCTGAGTTTGCAAAGCGTCTCGTCTTGGAATTGTGCCTCCTTGACTCTGTCCATTGGACTTGAACGCACTTGCAACTGCATCATTGCTGAATCATCTCCTGGTACAATGGCTTCTTTTTCCAGTTTCTTTATTTCCTCTTCGGGCAGTACAATCTCCAGTCCAAGTTTTTCCATGTCCTCCAGCAAATGACGCTCCTTGGTCAAGAACATTGCCATCGGGTATCGACTAAGTGCATCAGCAACCACATTAGCCTTACCCGGATGATACTACAGGTTAATGTCAAAATCCTTCATCAGCTCCAGCCATCGTCTTTGTCGCATGTTCAGCTCCTTCTGAGTGAAAACATATTTAAGACTTTTGTGGTCTGTAAATATTTCCACTCTCTCTCCATAAAGGTAGTGCTTCCACAGCTTCAATGCAAATATTACCGCTGTAAGCTCCAAATCATGCGTGGGATAGTTCTTTTCATGAGTCCGTAATTGCCTAGATGCATAAGCAATTACTTTCCCGTGCTGTTGAAGAATGCAGCCTAATCCCTTACCGAAAGCATCACTATAAATTGAGAAACCGCTGGTACCTGCGAGTAGCGTAAGTATCGGCACCGTTGTAAGTCTCTTCTTCAGTTCCTCAAATGCTGACTGGCAAGCTTCAGACCAAATAAATTCTTTGTTCTTCCTAGTGAGTTTCGTCATCGGTTCAGCAATCCTGGAAAAATCCTTTACAAACTTCCGGTAGTAGCCAGCTAAGCCCAAGAAACTTCTGATTTCTGCAACTGAACTTGGTGCAGTCCACTTCTTAATAGCAGCTATCTTCATTGGATCCACCGAAATTCCTTCTCCTGTGACAACATGGCCAAGAAAATCCACTTTGTCTAAGAAGAATTCGTATTTAGATATCTTACCATAGAGCTTCTCCTTCCTTAAAGTTCCCAGAACTTTCCTCAGGTGCTCTTCATGCTCTTCTTCAGTCTTCGAGTAGATCAGAATGTCATCGATGAAGACAACAACAAACTGATCCAGATATTCATGGAAGACCTTGTTCATAAGGTTCATGAATACTGCAGGGGCATTCGTCAGTCCAAACGGCATGACCAAAAATTCATACTGCCCATATTTGGTGTTGAATGCCGTCTTTGGAATGTCCTCCTTTCTGATCTTGATTTGATGGTAGCCAGACCTGAGATCTATCTTCGAAAATGCCTTAGCTCCACTCAGTTGATCAAACAGGTCGTTGATCCGGGGCAAAGGGTACTTGTTCTTGATGGTGATGTTGTTCAGCGTCCGGTAATCAATGCACATCTGTACGGTTCCATCCTTCTTGGGCACGAACAAAACTGGTGCTCCCCAGGGTGAAGCCCCGTCTCTGATAAATCCCTGGGACTTCAGTTCGTCGATCTGGTCCTTCATCTCCTTTGCCTCCTTGGGATTGACTCTGTAGCATCCCCGAGAAATAGGGGAAGAGCCGGGTACTAGGTCGATGGTGAATTCCTACACCTCGATCTGGCGGCAATCCTGGAAGACTATCTGGAAAGACGTCCATGAATTCCGCTATGATGGGGTGAGGAGGCCCGGGTTCTTCGGTGATAGAGGAGTAGGTAACACTCTTCATGTCTTCCGGAGCTCGAGAGATTTCAAACTCCGGTTCTTCCTGGTGGGCTGATGGTTACACATCCTCTGTGACAATCTATCAGCGCATGCTGCTCACTTAACCAGTCCATCCCTAGGATTATATCATAGTTGGGCAATGGCATCACAAGTAAGGGTGTTAAGAATTGTGGCCTGAGATAGTTATGGGACAGTTACAAGCCTCGGTGATGGGTATGGGTCCACCACCGGTCATAACTCTACTTATCATCTTGCTAAGTCCCGTATCTAGGTGGTGTGCAGAAATGAACTTTGATGATATGAAATTGTGTGATGCACCCGAATCAAATAATGCTAGAGCAGGATGTGAAAACACATAAATGGAACTTGTGATGACATCAGCGGTGGGTTCCTGCTCTGGTTCTTGATCGTCTACTGCTAGGACAAAAGCTCGCCCGGTCTTCTACTGATATTGCCCGAACCGTTGCTGCTGAGTGGGTAGAGGAGCTCTTTGCTGAGTTGCTCCGGTCCGGTTGAATGCTGTGGGGCAGTCCCTCACTTGGTGGGTGGCAGACCCACAAACTAGGCAGTATCCCAGTTTCTTCCTGCAGATGTTCGCCTGATGTCCTGGCCTCTTGCAGTAGTCGCAGACAGGGATCTGCTTCTGAGGCGTTCTGTCACTGGTCCTTGCCTGATGGTGCTGCTGGTGGTGGTGCGAAGGCCTGTTGTTGTTGTTGTTGTTGTTGGGCCTCTTCTGGTTACCCTGGAAGTTGCTAGTTCCAGGATACTCCCTTTTTGAACGAGAAGGCTGGCTCTTCTCCACATCCTGAGCTCGTATCAGAATCTTCTCGTATGTTTTGGCGCCGCCTGCGATCACAGGGGTGCGAATTTCTTTCCCTTAGTCCATACCTGAATCTTTAGCACGATCCGCGGGGTCAGCAACCAAGTTCTTGGCAAAGCGGCTAAGTCGGTCGAACTCTGCCGCATACTCTTCAACTGTCATGTTCCCTTGCTTCAGGTCCTGGAACTGTCTTTCCATCTCCCGCAACTTTGATGTTGGGAAGAACTTCCTGCGGAACAACCTCTTGAAGGTGTCCCAATCAAGCTGCTTGTCCTGGAGTCGGGGTTCATTCCGATACTAGGTGCTTGCTACATCTCGCAGCTGGAGTCCTACTGCTTCGACATGGAGGTCGTTAGGTAGTCGAACGACGCTGAGGAGACGCTCCATGCTGTTGAGCCATTCGTCGGCATAGATGATTCCTTCGATTCCTTTGAAAGGTCGAGGGTCCTGCTTCTTAAAGTTCTCAATAGTGCCGACCTTCACATAATAATGTCTCTTATCAAATTGAATGGCCTTAGTGATACATAAATTAACCCTTAGATTTATGCTTACCTTAGCAGGCCTTAGTCCGATTGAGCTGTTCCTCCTCTTTCGAGGGCAGCCATGGCCACGTTGTGGGCATTCTCCATGCATTCTCTCATGATCGCGGTCTGCTCGCGATGGGCTTCAGCTTGGACTGCAGTCTGTTCACGATGAGCTTCAGCTTGGGCTCTCTGGACCTCCAGTACTCCTCGTAGCAGGCCTACGAGCTCGGTGGGGTCCACTTGTACTGGCGGGACAACTGGTGCGAGTACTACCGCAGGGGACTGCGGCTCAGTTCGGGGAAGTACAGGTTCTGTCGTTTGTGCTGTAGTAGCGTAAACGGGGCAGGGTGCTGGTGCAGCATGGGGACGGTCAGTCAGCTGCAAGGGAGGAGGGTCCCGACGTGCTTGAGGAGGTGGGGTGTGATTGGTATATGACACCTCATCTTCAGCAGGGCCGGAACGGGTGGTCTTTCCTTTGGCCATACTTTGGAAGGTTAAGGATGCAATACATAAGCAAGGTATCCTACCAGTCTATAATCAAACAAAGATATTTATATTTATATAATTCGGACCTATGTTGTGACAAATCAATGTTCTGGTGTTCTAATTTTTTCTAGATATGTTTTCCTAAGTTGTTGTTTCTGACCTGCATGGGCCACCACTAAAAATATGTCACGACCCGATCCCAAATTATTGGGTCGAACCGGATCATGCCCAGCCTGCACCGTTGTGAGACGGCGGCAGTAAGCTGTTCTATATGCAGGTATTCACAACAACATCTATATATTTGTCACAACTCGAATATACAAAAATTTTAAAACTTTTATTCAACAATTGAAAAGTACAACTGGAAATGAAAGAACTGAAATAAAGTGTTGAATTCAAAATTAACAAAACTCCAAAACAGTAAAACTAGAAAACTGGAAACGACTAGCTAAGCGGTCGCTCGTCGGCCTCAGGTCCTGCGTCCTCCAAGGGGGACTCCGACAACACCATAGGGTACAAAATCGGGTCATAGTAGCTATTATACAATAGCTCAGCATCCTCAATGTCACATAAAAATGTTGTCTCCAGTCAGGAGGGAGCAAGTACGAATATGTATCTCATATTTCAAGTAATAATGGAAAAGTACAGACTAAACAGTTGAAACAATATTTTCCAGCAATTTAACAATTAAAAACAATGTGATTTGAATGTGTAATCGTCTATGACCGGCTTGGGTTATACAATAGCGTCCTAGCGACACGATACGGCTTATCCCCGTGTGTAAGAGGGGTAAGCTCGCATAATATGCAATATGAGGGATATTGGCCATAAACGTTACACTATTCCCCCAATCCCCACAATCAATATCAATCAATATCTAAACCCTAGGAGAGGGTTCCGTGTAGCAATGTGGTTTAAACATGCAGCTTGACAATTACTAAATAAAATACAAGAAAACATAACCGTAGCTTGCCTCTGTTAATTGACTGGATCGGGAATGTCGGTACCGAGGAGGAAGTCAAGTTCGTCTCTGAGATCCTACAGTTGAGAACCTTGGCTTAGAACCATAATGAAACCATTCTAGGTGTGCTAGTTACATTCTCTAGAAGTAGACCCTAGTCAGGTTTTAAGTTATTAATAATCTACCGGAAATCTAGCATCGCAATCTACGTTCGTTATCATTTTAATTAAATAAGTCAGTTACTGTTTAATTGGAAAAAATAGCAATTACCGGTTAATTTGACAAAAACTTTATATTTTAAATATATATATAAAACTAGACTTTTTCTTTTAAATGAGAAAACATGTGAATTACTAGATTATTAGTTCTTAGAAAACTTATTAATTTTCTTTATGAAATAAATATCCATTTTTTTATATTTTACGCGTTTAACGACGAAATCAACATTCCAGAAAAATAATAAAAAGCTACGCTACACAATACAGGGTCACAGAGAAATAAAAGAAAACTGGGTTTATGCCATTTATAAATTATTTACATAAATTAATTAATTCCTAAGGCGAGCTCTCAGTGCCGCGAACGGTCCAAACAATAGGCCGAGGCCCTGCACCATAAATACTAAGAGCAGTACCAGTTCTAAAATAAATTATAATTTAAATTAAAATTTAAAGAGTCTCAGACTTGGTCGTACAATCTCATGTTGCTGGCAATCACCTCAACGTACAGGAAACCCTGTAGTGTTTGCGTTTCGCTGAGGCTCATCTGACCGATATGGTCGTCGCCCAACTGGTGATACGAAATCCATAAAAACCAACAAATCCAATTTATAAATCATTTTGCAAGGACCGGTTTTGAAAATAGATTTTTATTTACCAATATACTAAATTTAATTAAATACTTTTATTTTGAAAACTTTTTCGAAAATTTCGGCAGCACCTCCTCTGTAATTGGGACAACCCAATCCTGGGAGGATGCCAACACCAACACAATAAAAATATCCCAAACCAGGGATCACCATTTCCAACTCAAAATGAATATCCAACCCAAACCAACCACATCACAAATATAACAAAATGGAAAATACGCCACGACGTATCCGACACTCTATGTATCACCCAAGCAACAAAATATCAAAATACCGAATCCCGAAACGGGATCGAAATTGCGTCATCACAGACTATCTACGGGAGGGACACGGGGACACAAAATTATACCTCAATTGCTCGGCTAGAGCTCTCAGATGAAAATATTAGAAAAAGAATTCTGCGGACAGCGGGAAAAGTGCCGAAAAATGTACAGAAGGCGCAGACAGCGGACCGGGCCGCGAGGAACGCGCTGGACAGCGTCCGAATCAGCGGACAATGCTGGCCGGACGGGCACGGAGTCGCCGGAGTGCTGGAATCCGGCGCACTGGGAGGTAGCGCGCGGCTAGGGCACGGCGGGACGGGGTCTGGCCGGCACGGGAGACGCTGGCCTCGGAAACAGCGCGTGATGGAGGCGGTGGTCTAGGAAGGTGCGCACGGTGTAAGCCCCTGTTTTTTAAAAATATTTAGTTAGTGTTAAATTTAATGCCATTTCTTGCCTTAAAATATTTATTACTTTTTTAGGAATTTTTCTAGAATTTTTAAATGAGTTTTAAATGAGTTTTAATAGTTAAAATATATTTACAATTTTCTAAAATATTTAATATCATTTTGTAATTTTTAGAATTGTTTTCATATGGTTTTATAATTTATTAATTGTTAATATATCAGTTTGCAATTACTTAAATATTTTAATTGCGGAATGCAAATTCTAATTTGCATTTAGACACTGGGAGTACCATTGTGTAATATCCTAAACTATAGGGGCCTAAACGCTAAACCTAATCTACCCACCCCGACGACTCGGCTGGTCGACTGCCACGCCGCCGACGACCACTGACCTGCTTTTCCCCTTTCGGCCAGCCCGACCGCCTCAACCCCCTATAAAAACCCCCGTAGTCCCCCCGACCCTCTACCACCACCACGACGCAACCACCGCGACCACCGCCCTGTTCTTCCCAAAACCCATCACCGTAACCCTAGCTCCGACTAACTCCCCAGATCCGCTCACCGACGAACGTCACCGCCCCCAACCACCCTCATCTGATTCGCCGCACCGAGGCGAATCGATCACCCGAGCGCCACCGTCCCATCGCCTCCTCCGCCGTCCACGGCCTTCGAAACACCCTCGACTAGCCGGACACGTAAGTCGCAGCACTGAATCGTGTCATCCGTGTCTCGAATCCACGTATGTGGTTCGCCAGGACACAGGGACCCTAGTCCAGTACATGGACACATGAATCAACACTTGTTGTGTCGTGCATGGCACGAACGTAGACTCTGTGTCCCAAACTGTCAGGACACATAGTGGTATTTCGGGCTACTGATATATTAAACTAAAACCTAAATAAAACTAACCCGAGCTCCACCCTAACAGCAAGCCCGCTCAGCCCACTGGCCAGCGGGTGGGGCTCTAAGTCTTCACCCTTTAACAGAGGGCGAGTTAGAGCCCTCTGTATGTTTTCTTTTGTCTCTTTTTCTTTTCTTTTCTTTTCTTTTGTTATATATATATATATATATATATATATATATATATATATATATATATATATATTTAATATATATATATATATTTTTATATATATAATATTATAATATATATATATATATGTATTTGGTGTATATATATATATATTATACTGTATATGCAATATTTATATATATATATATATATTATAGTTAGTAACTTTTATATATATATATATGTATATATTTCCATGTGTATATATTATTATATATATATTAATTTATTATGTATACTATTTGTATATGTATATTACTTTATAATTAAGTGTTTTCTTATATATATATATATATTATATATACATATGTACTTTTAACATAGGTATGTATATATTCACTTTGTATAAACTTTACCTTATTAAATATTAATATTTATTTTGCACTTTTACCAATTTTTTAGTGTATTTAAATTACTGCAACCATTTGGTGTCCAAGCCAGCATGGGTTTTTGGGCCCCAAATGTGTTTTCACACATTCAAGACCTGTACAAGTCATATTGGACTTGGTTCATGGCCTTGGGTCCTGATTTGAACTTTGGTTCAATTTATATACATGGACAAATACGCAGATAATTAATTATTTTAATTCAAATAGTGTACATGTTGTTTTTGGATTTCTAAAAATACTTAATTATTGCTAAAATTCTGGAAAATAGTATTTAGATACTATGTTAATTTAGCTAATTTAGTATAATTTTTATAGTATTTAATTTACAGTTTTGCCACTAGTTTGGCATATGAAACCAAAACTCATTTTCTGTATACTTTGGAAACTGATTTTTATAAAATACTTGTACTGGTTAATAAATTCCAAAAAAATTATAATAAATTTCTATGATTAACAAGGATCATTTTTGTACTTTACTTCAAGTAAAATTAAGCTTTTTGTCTATCTCAAAAATTGTTAAAACATAATGGTCATTTGATTTGTTTATTGATTAATTACGACTTGTAACTTTTGTGTTTCTTTGAGTTTTAGCCGTGTTAACCCCCCCCCCTCACTAGTGTAAAGATCCTAGAAGTTAGTTAAAGTAGTGTGTCACCCACATTGGTCTCATATGCTAAAGTCATCATTTTGGCTAGGTGCCCAGTCACAAGTCGTGTTGCACCAATTAGTGTCCTAGTGTTTTAGCTTAGTGTAAAAACTAAGTTATTGTATTTATTTCTACAGTGACGATTACCGGATATCCATAGAACTTTTATCGCAGCTTGTTTTGCTTTGCTAGAGGCAAGTACTTTCTACAAACTTTACATATTGTTACATAAATGAACTGCAAATCCCACTATGTTAAATGCTGATCCTTGGGGTAGCAAGTTAAAATATCATATATTGTACTTTCCATTACTACCATGCTTAGAACAGTCTTTATGTATCTCTCATATGATAGAATATGGGTTATGGGGAAACTAGTAGTTGAGTACGTGATCATGCCCCATTATCGTACCGAGCAAAGTTTCATTCTATATGATACTGCGCCGTAGGCCATTAGCCAGCATTTCTGTACGGATACACCTATGCCTGTACACTTGTACGTATGTACATTTCATTTACATGTGCCCCAGCACTTTGTACATCTATTGACCGATCACGTACCTGCTACAGTTCTAAACATTACATATCATCTGTCTCTATGACATATGTGTCCTTGCCATGATAGATTGTGTGATGCCATGTTTTCAGTTTTTCCTCTTATGTTCATTTCCATGTTTCATATGCTAGTTTGCTAGATTCAGTACTTGCTTCCGTCCTGACAGGATAACGTTGTAGGTGTCCTTACTGAGGAGGAGTTACTCTGCGCACATATTATGGAGTTACTGCCGAGGACCGGCTTTGCTTTACGAGGAGTTCCTGCAGGGAACCTCGCCTAGTTATCTTTTTGCTTTAGACTTTTGAGAGTAGTCATGTATTAGGCTACATATTTGTAACTGGACATGTATCCAGTTTTATATTTCAGACTTATACTTTGGACATTTTATATATAATACGACTTTTGTGTTTGGAGCATTTATGACTTTTACACTTATAGAACTGTTAGCACATTTAGTCTTATCCTGTTGTCTTTAGAACAGCTTACTACGTTTATCTCAAACGTAGGCTGGACATGATCGGCCTGGCCCAACAATTTGGGTAGCGGTCGTGACATGTTTTTAGTGGTGGCCCATGCAGGTCCTGACTAAATTGTTTGGTTACGTTATTGTACCAAGCATGCCTGCAATTAGGAACTTAAGGTAATTAGACAACATTAGGAAGACGCTTAGAACACCTAGAGGAATGCTAGGATTGCAACATAGGAAAATCACATGCTTGCTATTATAATTAGATTTTTTGCCTATGATTGCTTACTTAAACAAGTCCTATAAGTCCTTTTTATTGTAATTAGATGGTGCTTACTCGTTCATCCCAGTCTTTTACACCTGAGAATGGCGCACTCCATATCCGGTCAGCTGACCATTGACTGATACACCCCCACCTCCACCTACCACTTTCTCCTACTCCACAGATCCACAAACCCAGATGCCTCCACCACCTTCCACATCACAGTCCCAGCAGGCCCCGATACTTCCACCACCCCCTATCACTATACCCACCCAGGCTTCCGTCACACTCGACGGGAACCAGCTGCTCACTCTGATTCAGGGGTTCCTAAAACCATCAGGAGCAGACTACCCTACTCCGCCAGAGCATGGAGCTTTGAGGGACGTCCCGTGGTCCCACCATCTGTAGAGCCACGACAGAGAGCGGAGACGATCAAGGACTTCATGGGTCTGAATCCAAGGAGTTCTTAGGGACTGAGGGCATAGTAGTAGCAGATGACTGGCTAGACTCGGTAGAGAGGAAGCTTCTCGGAGTCGGGATGCCGGATGACCTCCAGGTCGAGGCAGCAGGATTTCTGCTGATAGACTTGGCAGGAGTCTGGTTCCGGAATGAGCCATTGTTTGCGAAAGGGAGAGCCACTTGGGATCAGTTCAAGACCCAGTTCAAGAAGAAATTCTTCTCGACCACTGCTAGAGTAGCCATGGGGCTACGATTCCAGAACATCCAGCAGGGAAACCGTTCTGTTGATGACTATGCGGCAGAGTTTAGTCGCCTGAGCCGTTTTGCTCCTAGTCTGGTTGCAGATCCAGAGGAGATGACCCGTAGGTTTTTCTATGGTCTAGTTCCAGACATCGCATTCTTATAGTGGCGAACGGTACGACTGACTATTACCAGAGCCTAGAGTTGGCCCGGAGCATTGAGGAGTGTCTTCTGTCCAGCAAGAGGCCGCTTTGTACATCATGAGGGACCGTCCAAGCGTCAGGCTTTCCAGCAGAGAGCACCGACGCCGCCCCAGCAGACTTACCGTCCCCCTACACCACATCATCAGACCCCGCCAGTTAGATCCCCGGGACCCCGACAACAGCAGCAGCAGAAGGGAGCTATATGTTCTTTACGGAAGACCAGGTCATGACTTCGCCGTCTGCAGGAAGAGGTTGGGGCAGTGCTTAGTTTGTGGGTCTGCCACCCATCAGCTTCGAAACTGCCCAGCAGCGAAGCCTAGAGGACCACTCCCGACTCAGCAGCAGAGGTCTGGGCAGCATCTGCAGCAGCAGAAGGGACCTCAGAGGAAGGTTTATAGCCTGGCCCTTGAGCCAGAGCCGGAGCAGGTTTCGGAGCCAGATTACTTAGCTGACGTCATCATAGGTCATGTTTATTTGCATACTTTTCTAGCTCTATGCTTGTTTGATTCTGGTGCATCTCATAGCTTCCTATCATTAGGGGTTATACATAAACACCATCTAGTAGCTTCACCTACTGCGGAGATTAGTAGAGTGATGTCGGGAGGAGGACCAGTGCCTATTAGAGCTATCTATAGATGTTCTATTTTTATAGCCGAGAGAGAGTTCAGGGGACGATTCTTTGTGATGCCACTCCCGGTTATGATATCATATTGGGGATGGACTGGCTTAGCTATGCCCATGCATCTATAGATTGTCATGAGGGTAGTATTTTGTTCAGTCCCCCAGGCACAGCACCATTCAGTGTCAGGAGGACAGGGCCGGAGATCAGCCTAGAGCCGAACTGTTGTGCGACAGTTGGGGACGTAGCACCGCCACACCCTATCATCAGGGAGTTTATGGATGTATTCCCAGAGGATCTTCCAGGGCTTCCGCCTGACAGAGATGTGGAGTTCACCATAGATTTAGTGCCGGGTTCATCACCAGTATCCCGGGCTTGCTATAGAGTGAATCCCAAGGAGGCAGTAGAGATGAAAGAGCAGATTGATGACCTATTGAAAAAGGGTTTCATTAAATCCAGTGCTTCTCCATGGGGAGCACCAGTGCTCTTTGTGCCTAAGAAGGATGGTACAGTCCGGTTGTGTATTGACTACCGGCCTTGAATGCCATCACCATCAAGAACAAATATCCTCTGCCCAGGATAGATGATTTGTTCGACCAGTCGACCAAATTGCCGAAGTGCGAGTTCTTTTTAGACCGAGTGGAGTTTCTCGGCTATGTAGTCACTGGAGATGGAATCTCGGTGGATCACAGGAAGATTGCTGTAGTTGAGACATGGAAGGCTCCGACGTCAGTTTCAGATCAGAAGCTTTCTGGGTTTAGCAGGCTATTATAGAAAGTTTGTCCAGGACTTTGCTAGGATAGTTGAACCCATGACGAAGCTGACGCGGAAGGACGCAGAGTACATCTGTAGCACCCAGTTTCTAAAATAAGGGTAAATTTGAAATTTTATAATTTTAATCATTTAATAATGATATTTAAACCATGTTATGATTTTTTTGGTGATTTTAGTTAATTTAAAACTATTTAAAAATTACGACTTGTGATTTTGGTGATTGACTAGTGTAACCCTAGAGTTTGCTGAGCCCAGAGACTAACCATGACCAAGGAAGCCTAGTCATGTGATTAGGATGACTAATTATAACTTTTTAGCCTAGGGGTATTTTGGTCATTTTGACAATTTTGTGAAATTATAAATTGTATTAATTAAATATTGTGCTAATCTATTAGTTAGGGCTTGACCTAGAAGTTGAGCCTAATCTAGATAATAGTCATGACCATAGAGGCTAAGTTAGATGGTTTCAACTAAGTAATCATTTAGGTTAATATCTAGATATTTGTTAATAGGATATTTTAGGCTAAAGGTTAAGAAGGGTTACTTTAATTGTGAGCCTTTAGATTGGCTAGGAATTGTTGGAGAAGCCTTGACCACTCATCCTAAACCCTAACCCTAACCTAATGGCAGCCATCAAACATCCCCCCCCCTCTATAAATACAACACATTAATCATTTGCATATTTTTTAATCATTCTTATTTGCCTCTTTTAGTGTTCTTCCTCAACTCCTCCCCAAATATCCAAAACAAGTCCAAATTGAGCCTAGTCTTTTGCATTGGACTCCCCTACAGTAGAGGGTACTATTTGTGGGTAGCTAGCAAGGATTCGGAGGCTCGGGATCGTCGCAAGATCGAGGGAAGCCCTCATTCAAATAGCTCTAAATTGAGGTTTCACCCTCAATAGGTAAAACCCTACAAACCTATTAAATTCTAGTTTTCTTCCCATGGATGCATTCATTTAGGGTCCCCCTAGGTGTAGCCCAAGTTTGGTAGGAATTCGTGTCCATTTCGTGTCCGTATCGGACACGTATCGGTGTTTTAAACAAGGTGTTCGATGAAATGTTTGTTAGAATTTAATTGTGCTAATTTCAGAAACTAATTAAACAGAAAATTAGGTTTTAATATGTATGTTAATATTCCAGAGGACTGAGCCAACTTTCGTGTCGTGTCCGTGTCCAAAATGGACACGCACACACGCACGCAGACAAGGTAGCAGTGCCCTGCTACCCGAGTGTCACTGTGGACACGACACGCCACGTGGCGACCTGCCACTTGGCACAGACCAAGGGGCAGTGACTGACATCACGCCCCTTGAATCTCGTGTCGTCTTGTGTCGTGTCCGAGGAGTAATTGCTCCCGCACTGTTCCTGCACAGACTGTGCACAGGCGGAAATCCCCCTCTGATACGCGTGTCGTGTCGCGTGCAGACACAGCGTGGACTCGTGTCAGGGAGTTGAGACCCTAGCCCTAGTCCCCCTTGACCTCTGTGCATGAACACGTGGTTTCTTGTTCCCTGTGTCGTGTCCAGTTCGACTCGGACTGACCGCACGAGGCAGTGCACTCGAGTGGTCTGATGCAGTGTTTGTTTTTGTTTAGGATACTTCGTGTCCAACTTTATGGACACGAACTCATCCCAATTGCATGTTTAAATATGTTTTTATAACTGCACATTAGAATTGAAGGTTTATTTGGGTTTTCGAGTTTGAAATTGGAAAATTGGTTTCATTTTCCTCTTTTCCTCTGATACTTTAATTCACTGAAATTTCAAGAACATTTAACAGTTTTTTTTGAATGATAAGTTAACTAGGATTTCATGTGAATTCGAACTTGGGATTGGGTTTTGCTTGCAAAAGGATTTTACTGATATGGGCTATTTGGTTCCTTTTCGAAATGATTTTCCTAGTTACCTGGGTTGATGATTGATTGTTATTAGAAATTGTTCAGGGTTAACTGAGTTTCTGGGTTTTAAATTCAAACACTGAAAACTGAGATTTCCAAGTTAGTAACCTGAGATTACCTATGTTGGTTTTAACCTGAGAATTAAGTTTGGGTTGAACATGTTAACCACTGTTAACTGAAATGGAAACCTGTTATTCACTGTTAAATTCCTAAGCTATAGGTTAATATAAATCCTGAATGATTCATATGTGAACCTGAGATGATCAGGATTTCAAACCTGAGTTAAGGGTTGGGATTTGGGTTTTTGAATCTATTTAATACATGTAATATGGAGTAGAGGGAATGAAGGGTTGGTTCATTATAGATGATTCCTGAGAATGGATTCCCTTCCCTTTAACTATTTCAAATTCTCAATGATAAATTCTTATGCATTGGATTGTTTCACTCACTGATTTTTCCCTGTTTAACACACACTGTGGACACTTGACACCTATATCTAGGTTACACACACACATGTTCTTCCCTTTCCCCTCTCTCTAAATTTGTGTTTGATTGGTATATATATATTTCTATATAGGATTGGTGTAGGTAGGCTATCCTTTAGGCTTGCCTATATACTCTAGTGATGTATATATATATAGATATAATAACTACATAGAATGTTGAATGTAAAGACTTTGATGGTATATATGATATTGATATTGATATATGATATTGATATAAGGTTTGGCATAGGCTTGGTATAGGCTTGGCTTGGTGTAGACCTAGTTTAACCTAGACAGTTGACCAAGAGTTGACTTTGACCTAGTTGACTTAGAATCATGTAGCTTGCACTGCAGATTCCATTTTTACATATTGAACACATCTTAACATGTTTTACTCTAAATAGGACTCTGTGACACCAGTTCGGACATCTATTCATATCAGTCATTCAGGGTGACAGGCGAGTACATTCTCTGATCGTTTCATACTTGTCTGGATTTACATTCATGCTCTAGATTACTGTACTTGATACTGGCACGATTGTTATCACGGATTGGTACTATATGGATCTTCTTTTGCGATGCTATCTCTATTGTGCTCAACAGATACATATTGTTATGTGCGTTTCACGAACATATTGTATTTATTGTACACCCCCATTCATGTATACTCATTGTGCATATTGTACTCTCATTATCACATGAGCTTCATGGAGACTATTGTACAAGGTAGCGTAACTGGATTGGATCCTTGTGTATTGATTGGGGAGGGTGAGTAGGAATGGTTATGTGATCAAATCCCATTGTACAACTATTGTGCGCTTCCATTGTACACTCACGTTATGATGGATTTGACCTATTGTTATTGTTATTGTGCAACCTAAGCCGTTTACATAACCATATTGTGCTCTAAATCACTAGTATTGCAGTTTTACTTATCCTATATTATTTCAGTTATAAACTCTCTCTTGTTTTCATATACATCTTCTTACAGTTCATGTATCTTACTCTTCTGCATGCTTATATTTCCTAACATGATATGAACTGCGTGAGATGTATTGTGCTCGCTCCTGTCCTGACTGGACCTGTTGAAAATATTACAGATGATGATGATGACTGCCCTACCTTCTATGGGGCACAAGAGGGTGACCTTCAGGAGCCCGAGGAGCATCTAGCTCAGTAGAGGGTGCCTAGCCTAGTCTAGTCTAGTCTAGTCTAGTATTTACAGCTTTCAGTTTGTATCGGATTGTTCCGATTGTTTGTTGAGATCTAGTTATATTTCAGGACTTGTATTTATTTGTGTTGGACATCTACTTTGTGTGGTGTGATAACTCTTTTTATATTCAGTTCCTTTCTTTTATCTGATTCCATATCGTGCTCTATCTTTCCTAGACTTGTGATTGAGATAGAGTTGAGATGTTATATTATACCTCCGTGCGGAGATGATATGTTTATATCACATTATTGTTAGATGTTAGATGTTATAGACGAACTCTACAGCGTTCTACCGCCGACACTGCGGCGTAGGCTGGACGTACCCACGTTCTCGTGCCCTTCCTCAGGGTGCGGGTCGTGACAACATCTGGTCAGAGGACTGCCAGGCAGCGTTTGAGGAGCTGAAGAGGAGGCTGACGACCACTCCAGTTCTGACATTACCTTCAGGTTCTGGAGGTTTTACCATATACAGTGATGCTTCTGGAAAGGGGCTAGGATGTGTCCTACAGCAGCATAGAAAAGTGATTGCTTATGCATCTAGGCAATTGCGGACTCATGAGAGAAATTATCCTACCCATGACCTCGAGTTAGCTGCGGTGATCTTTGCACTCAAGTTATGGAAACATTACTTATACGGAGAGCGTGTGGAAATCTTTACTGACCACAAAAGCTTGAAGTATGTGTTCACGCAGAAAGAGCTGAACATGAGACAAAGACGATGGTTGGAGTTGATGAAAGACTTCGACATCGATTTACAGTATCACCCCGGGAAGGCAAATGTGGTGGCGGATGTGTTGAGCAGGCATCCGATGGCATGGTACCTGATGATTGATCGGCATTTGCGGGAGGATCTGGAGAAGCTCGGTATCGAGCTAGTTCGGCCAGGATCAGTGATACAGATGATGGCGCTTGACATCCAGTCAGGTTTGATGGAGCAGATCAGGGAGGCACAGTCTACAGATGAGAGCCTTCGCAGACTTCGAGCCCAGGCGTTAGCAGGATTGCTGGATGACTTCACTATAGCAGAGGATGGATCCTTGAGGCATGGCAGCCGATTGTGCGTGCCGAAGGGAGAGCTGGTAGAGACAGTTTTGCAGGAGGCACACCGATCGAGATATTCTATTCACCCTGGTGCTAACAAGATGTACCGTGACTTGCAGGAACATCTTTGGTGGCACGGGATGAAGAGGGATGTATCACGTTTCATCTCGAGATGCCTAGTAACCAGCAGGTCAAGGCGGAGCGCCAGAGGCCAGCTGGTTTGTTACAGCCGTTACCTATTCCCGAGTGGAGTAGGAACATATTACGATGGACTTCGTCTCAGGGCTTCCTCATTCGCAAGGAGGAAAGGATGCCGTTTGGGTCATCGTGGACAGGCTGACGAAGGTGCGCACTTCATACCCTTCAAGGTGGGGCTTTCCACTGAGAAGTTGGTGGAGCTATACATGCAGCAGATAGTTCGCCTACACGGAGTACCGGTGAGCATCGTGTCAGACAGAGACAACAGATTTACACCCCACTACTGGAGGAGCTTGCAGGAGGAGTTGGGCAGTAGGCTCAGTTCAGTACGGCGTACCACCCCGACAGATGGGCATCGTCCGAGAGGACGATACAGACACTGGAGGATATGCTGAGGACCTGCGTGCTGGACTTCGGAGGATCATGGAAGAGCCATCTGCACTTGGTTGAGTTTTCATACAACACAACTACCAAGCCAGTATCGGTATGTCTCCTTTCGAGGCGCTTTATGGACGACGATACCGCACACCGCTCTTTTGGGATGATGTTGGAGACAGAGTTATGCTTGGGCCAGAGATGATCACAGATGCAGCAGAGAAGGTCGGGATGATCAGAGACAGGCTCAGAGTAGCTCAGGATAGGCAGAAACACTGGGCTGATGTTAGTCGCAGACCGATGGAGTTCGCAGACGGTGATATGGTGCTAGTGAAGATATCACCTACTAGAGGGACGATCCGGTTCGGACGAGGAGGGAAGCTGAGCCCCAGATACATCGGGCCGTTCGAGGTACTTGGCTGGATCGGAGAGGTAGCTTACAGGATTGCACTTCCACCCAACCTAGCAGGAGTTCACGACGCCTTTCACGTATCTCAGCTGAGGAGATATGTTCCAGCCCCAGTCATGTGCTAGATCATTCAGAGTTGGAGGTCGGACCGAGCCTTACAGTTTCTGAGCAGCCAGTGGAGATATTAGACAGGAGAGAGAAGAGGCCGAGGAACAAGGTATACCCTAGTACGAGTAGCTTGGAGCCGTCACTCCCCAGGTGAATCTACTTGGGAGAGGGAGTCGGACATGAGGGAGAGATACCCTTACTTGTTCGATCCAACCGCTGCGAGGGAACCACCCGTTCCCGCTGATACCTTAGAGGTTAGTTTCGATCGCAGCCTTAGTCATTTTGTAGCATTGCTTGCTATGTTAGAATATTGTAGGGTCTTCAATCCTTGTAAATTTTGAGGACAAATTTTTCAAGGAGGAAGACTTGTAAGCCCCTGTTTTTCAAAAATTATTTAGTTAGTGTTAATTAATTATAATGCCATTTCTAGCCTTAAATATTTATTATCATTTTTAGAAATTTTTCTAGAAATTTTAAATGAGTTTAAATGAGTTTTAATAGTTAAAATTTAATTGCAATTTTCTAAAATATTTAATATCATTTTGTAATTTTTAGAATTGTTTTAATATGGTTTTATAATTTATTATTGTTAATATATCAGTTTGCAATTACTTAAATGTTTTAATTGCGGAATGCAAATTTTAATTTATATTTAGACACTGGGAGTACCATTGTGTAATATCCTAAACTATAGGGGCCTAAACGCTAAACCTAATCTACCCACCCCCGACGACTCGGTTGGCCGACTGCCACGCCGACGACGCCCGACCTGCTTTTCCTCGCCATTTTCGGCCAGCCCGACCGCCTCAACCCCCTATAAAAACCCCCGCAGTCCCCCCTACCCATCTACCACCACCACGACGCAACCACCGCCGAACACCGTCCTGTTCTTCCCCAAAACCCATCACCGGAACCCTAGCTCCGACTAACTCTCCAGATCCGCCTCACCGACGAACGTCACCGCCCCCAACCACCCTCATCTGACTCGCCGCACCGAGGCGAATCGAACGCCACCCGAGCGCCACCGTCCCATCGCTCCTCCGCCGTCCACGGCCTTCGAAACACCTCGACTAGCCGGACACGTAAGTCGCAGCACTGAATCGTGTCGTCCGTGTTCGAATCCACGTACGTGGTTCGCCAGGACACGGGGACCCTAGTCCAGTACTTGGCCCACGAATCAACACTGTACGTGTCGTGCATGGCACGGACACGTAGACTCGTGTCCCAAACTGTCAGGCCACAGAGTGGTATTTCGGGCTACTGATATATTAAATAAAACCTAAATAAACTAACCCGAGCCCCACCCTAACAGCAAGCTGCTCAGGCCACTGGCCAGCGGGTGGGCTCTAAGTTCACCCTTTAACAGAGGTCGAGTTCGAGCCCTTGTATTGTTTTTTTTTGTTTTTTTTCTTTTCTTTTCTTTTGTTATATTATATATATCTATTAAAATTATATTTTATATATTATATAATATATAGATATATTATATATATATAATATATATAATAATTTTATATTTATATAATATATATAATATATAATATATATTATATATACATAGATATATATATATATAGATAGATATATGTATATATGCAATATGTTAAAAGTACATATGTATATATATATATATATTTTTATATATATATTATATATATATATATATATATATATATAATATATATCTTAATATATATATATATATATATATATATATAAATATATAATATATATATATATTATATTATATATATATATATATAATATTATTATATATAATAATATATATTTTATATATATATATATTATATATTAATATATATATATATATATATATATATATACATATATGTAAAAAAAAAAAAAAATATATATATATATATATATTATATATATATATATATATATATATATATATTATATATTAAGATATATATATATATATATATATATTATAAAAAATATATATATATATATATATATATATATATATATATATATATAGTAGTAAACTTTGATATATATCTATATATATAATATATATATATATATATATATATATATATAATATATATATAGATATCTATATATAATATGATATATTTCCATGTGTTATTTCCATGTAATATATATATGTATATATGATATATGTATATATATAATATAGTTTACTATATATATATATATATATATATATATATATATATATATAATATATTATATATATAATATATATATATATATATATATAAATATATATATATGTATATATTTCCATGTGTATATATTATTATATATATATTAATATATATATGTATTCATATTTGTATATGTATATATACTTTAAAATTAAGTGTTTTCTATATATATATACATATGTACTTTTAACATAGGTATGTATATATTCACTTTGTATAAACTTTACCTTATTAAAATATTAATATTATTTTGCACTTTACCAATTATATTTTAGTGTATTTAAATTACTGCAAACCATTTGGTGTCCAAGCCTAGCATGGGTTTTTGGGCCCAAATGTGTTTTCACACATTCAAGACCTGTACAAGTCATATGGACTTAGTTTCATGGCCTTGGGTCCTATATTGAACTTTGGTTCAAATTATATCATGGACAAATACGCAGATAATTAATTATTTAATTTCAAATAGTGTACAATGCTGTTTTGGATTTCTAAAAATACTTAAAGTATTGCTAAAATTCTGGAAAAATAGTATTTAGATCTATGTAATTTAGCTAATTTAGTATAATTTTTATAGTATTTAATTTACAGTTTTGCCACTAGTTTGGCATATGAAACCAAAACTCATTTTCTGTATACTTAGGAAAACTGATTTTTATAAAATACTTGTAATGGTTAATAAATTCCAGAAAAATTATAATAATTCTATGATTAACAAGGATCATTTTGGTACTTTACTTCAAGTAAAATTAAGCTTTTTGTCTATCTCAAAATTGTTAAAATCAATGGTTATTTTATTTGTTTATTGATTAATTACGACTTGTAACTTTTGTGTTTCTTTGAGTTTTAGCCGTGTTAAACTCCCCTCACTAGTGTAAAGATCCTAGAAAGTTAGTTAAAGTAGTGTGTCACCCCACATTGGTCTCCTATGCTAAAGTCATCATTTTGGCGAGGTGCCCAGTCACAAGTCGTTGCACCAATTAGTGTCCTAGTATTTTAGCTTAGTGTAAAAACTAAGTTATTGTATTTATTTCTACAGTGACGAGTTACCGGACATCCATAGCACTTTTATCGCAGCTTATTTTGCTTTGCTAGAGGCAAGTACTTTCTACAAATTTACATATTGTTATATAAATGGACTGTAAATCCCACCATGTTAAATGCTGATCCTTGGGGTAGCAGTTAATATCACATGTGTACTTTCCATTACTACCATGCTTAGAACAGTCTTATGTATCTCTCACATGATAGATATGGGTTATGGGAACTAGTAGTTGAGTACTGATCATGCCCCCATTATCGTACCGAGCAAAGTTTCATTCTATATGATACTGGCCGTAGGCCATTATCCAGCATTTCTGTACGGAGGTACACCTATGCATGTACACTTGTACATATGACATTTCATTTACATGTGCCCCAGCACTTTGTACATCTATTGACCGATCACGTACCTGCTACAGTTTTAAACATTACATATACATCTTCTCTATGACATATGTGTCCTTGCCATGATAGATTGTGTGATGCCATGTTTCCAGTTATTTCCTCTTATGTTCTTTCCATGTTTCATATGCTAGTTTACTAGATTCAGTACTTGCTCCCGTCCTGACAGGATAACGTTGTAGGTGTCCTTACTGAGGAGGATTACTCTGCGACACATATTATGGAGTTATGCCGAGGACCCGGCTTTGCTTTACGAGGATGTTCCTGCAGGGAACCTCGCCTAGTTATCTTTTTGCTTTAGAATTTTGAGAGTAGTCATGTATTAGGCTACATATTTGTAACTGGACATGTATCCAGTTTACATTTCAGACTTGTACTTTGGATATTTTACTATATGATACGACTTTTGTGTTTGGAGCATTTATGACTTTTATTCACTTATAGAACTGTTAGCACATTTAGTCTTATCTTGTTGTCTTTAGAACAGCTTATACTTTTATCTCAAACGTAGGCTGGGCATGACTCGGCCTGGCCCAACAATTTGGGTAGCGGGTCGTGACACACGGACGGGCTCTG
>JANAVB010035784.1:112500-122012 GCA_029216955.1 Iris pallida
TCCTCCAGGCGGGACTCCAGGGCTTATCTCGCTCTGGCTTCATCTGGATTTGGCATAACAAAGCAATCCGGAACATGGTTGCGTGTGAGCTTGATCGAGCTCTGGGTAACGGGGAATGGTTCCGACATTTCTCCAACACTCCGACGGAGGGCCTGGCTGCTGGGACGAGCGATCATTCCCCCATCCGAGTTGGCTTCACTTTTCGGTCTCCTGGGAAGTCCCGTCCTTTTAGGTACAACAACAGTTGGTACCTCTCGGATGTAATGCCCCGCTCCGCTCGGTACATTACGATGAGTCGTTGACTCGAAGAGTTGCGTTGACCCGATGAGGTATCGATGCAAATCGATACGAGAGTTACGTTAGCCAAAGGTAAGCTTTGAGTCGATTGGAATCTATGGATCGAATCGATGCAAAGGATAAGTCCCGTTGAGCAAGTGCTGATTTAGTTGATCTGGTGTGCAGGCTATGCCTTTATGCTGGATTACGGATCGCGGCATGGGTTCGATAGGCCAAATCACCGAGTAGTTCAAAGGAATGGCTAAGTCCGAGAGTTAGCTATGCGACCAAGTTATGGAAGCAAGCCGCTTCATCGGCGAGACGTGTCACGACCCGCACCCGTATAGGGGCACGAAAAGTGGGTACGTCCAGCCTACGCCGCAGTGTCGGCGGTAGTAAGCTGTCCTAGGTTGCTAACTAATCTCATGCAGTAAATATAAAAAGTACTTGTCCAGATATCAGCTCCGAATGGAGGGCAAGTAAAGGGTATGATCTACTCAAACACAGTCTAAACACGAAAAGATAACACAGAAGTTATACCTAAGGAATTAAAGACAACAACAACTAACTACTAAAATAATACACCAATATCTCAAACCAACTTAATACAGACTCAAAATCTTAACTTTAATACAACAAGCCAAAACATGAAAGCTAAAGTAGTCTACTAGCTAATCTCCTGAATCACTCCTGAGAGTCGGGACCAAAGGTAGCTAATCCATCGCCAGGTCCATGGTAAGCAGGGCATGTGTCCTCAGGATTATCATCTGTAATATTTTAACAGGTCCAATCAGGACGGGAATGAGTACAACTCATCTAGAAAAACCCAAGTAAATGACAAAGAACTATAAAGCAGTTATAGACAGTTTTATTGATGAGCATGGCAGTTTTATACAGGTAATGATGGCATAGAGAAACAGTAAGATACAAGAAAAGAAAGGTAACTAAAACAAGAGAAGAATTATGGCAATGAGACTGTAATAAAAGCTAACTGAACTAGAATATCATGTGTGAGTCCAGACAGTACGATATAAGTCTAATGTAATCCCAGTGTGAGTCCAGTCCATATAATCTGATACCAGATAATTTTTGGTACAAGATGAGTCCAACAGTGATCAAAAATCCAGGGTGAGTCCAACTATGATCTAACAGTGTTTTAAAATACCGAGGTCGACATGCAAACGGCTGTAGGTATCAGGCACATCTCTCACTGATCGGGCAAGAGATGGCTATGCTTTCGGTAGATTCCAGTAGAAGATTCTGGATTTGGGGTATGTCTACATGTCTTACTCAATATTTCCCCGCCCAGCAAGTGAATCCAAAATCGACAAAAGAATCGAGATGAGTCTGGCCAATATATGATGATTCCAGAAATAATTCCGGAATGATACTAATGACTCCAGTAATAGAGGCCAGCAAGTAAGGTATGTGTCGATACATGAATCCAGAAATATCCATACGTGTTGATACAGAGAATCACATAGAACTAACTAGAACTGAAATACAGTAATCGACAAATAAATGAGAGAAACTATCAGAGAATGTACTCGCTGATACTCTGGAAAGAGTAGTGTAATATCAGATGTCTGTACCAGGGTCATAATGTCCTAAAATAGAGTAATACAATTATGACATGTCCAAAATGAAGGTAAATGAAATCTACGATGCAATCTATATGAATTCTAAGCCAATCTAGGTCAAAGTCAAACTTGGTCAACACTACAGTCAAACTAAGTCAAATTAAGTCATACTAGGTCACAAGAAGTTAAACTAAGTTATACAAGATCAACAAGGTTAAACAAGTCTAATCTAGGTTAAAGTTAACTCTTGGTCAAATATTCTAGCCAAACTAGTCAACTCTAGTTACTTGGGTCCATATAGGGTCAAGTCTTAGTCTAACTAAGGTTTTGGTTAATCATAGACTAGTCAATAAGGTAATTAGGTTAATCTTGACTAATGGTCAACATCCAGTCAAACTCTATAAGGCTAACTCAAACCATCATAGGCTAACATGCCTTAGAATACCTAAGATACTATACTATAATTACCTATACAAAGTATACCACACATAAATACATATAGTACAATACCAACCTTAATCCTATAATCAAGCTAATCCCATTCTCCAACTCAAGTCATGACTCGACTCTAGGTATCTAACTTAACCCCATACATATCTTCATCTATATAGGATTACCCTCATAACCCATATGGTCAACCTAATCATCTAGTTAGGGTTTAGTCAAACCTTAGTCAAATAGTCCTTCTATGTTCATCCAAGTCATTTCTAGGTCAATTAGGTCATGGTTTGACCTATAGTTGACTTTGGTCAACCCTTAGTCAACAAGGGTCAACTAGTAGTGTTTTTGGTCATTAGGTCGATTTGAGTTAGCCCCAAGCCATAGGCTAGTCACTTAGGTCATAGACTAGCTAACTTATAGGTTTCCATATAAACTATTTTAGTAAGTCAAATATATATATATATATATATATATATATATCTATATATAGATATACATAATCTATCTACTACCTATATATCAATATGTGAATACACTATATATAATACCAAAACCCACATATATATAATATATCTATATATATATATATTATATATATTATAATATATTATATATATATATTTTTTATTTTTTTTATTATATATATATATATATATATATATATATATATATATATATATATATATATATAATGACTCTATATATCTAATACAAAATGTATATATCCTATATATATATATATATATATACATATATATATATGCAAAACTTATATATATATACACTTACCACATAAACACATAGGCCTATAGCCTATGTAATACCCATATACCCTAGGTATCTATATATAGATACAATATATATAATTCTAATACAATATTATATATATTATATTATATATAATATATATATACAACACATATATATAGAGAGAGAAGAAAGAGAGAGAGATGGTAAGATAGAGTGCAAGAGAGAGAGAGATAGAGATAGTGAGAGAGAGAGACTAGACTGGACTGAAGGGGGTGTTCCAGTTTTTCCTGGAACCAGGAATCAGTCCCCCAACCAATACACAATGCACACACACACCCTACATATATACATACATGTATATACACTTGTATATACACATATACATCCTAAAATCTTACCTACACACACACACATACATATATACTACATATTCCTACACTGAAAATACACATATACATACATAAATCTTATCAAAATTAGGTTTGAAATTAAATTTGAAAACTGGGAATAATATCCAAATCTGGAAAATATGCACTGTTCATAGGTAAAATGGGCAAACCCAATTTCATGACCCAAACGAGCTAAGGCTCGAACCTAAGGGTTGGTAAGTGATGCCCCATGTGTCCTCTAGTGTCTAGGGGGCCTGACACGACACCACGACACGATTCGAAGTGTCCACTACCCACAAACACGAAACGGGTAAACACAAACACACACACGCAAACACTGTGTCGTGCACGCGTGCAACTCACTCTAGGACACGACACACACACACTCGTGTCACGTGATCGTGTCAGAAGGTGCGCCTAGGGATAGGGTACGTGTCCAACACCCTGATTCGTGTCCACGTGTCGTGTAGAAAGGACACGAGACGCGTATCAGAGACCTAAAATCGTGCATTCAGACTGCATCGTGCACGCGGTCGAGTGTCTCGTGTTCACGACACAGGACATGACACACCATGTGCTTGTGTCCTGGTGTTCGCCCAATGATGGGCTACACACGTGTCAGCCTGATACGTGTCCACGACTCGTGTGCGTGGGACACGAGGCTCGTGTCCTAGTCGAAAATTCGACTGAACGTGCGTGTAGGTGTCCAATGCGTGTCCCGCGAGTGAGTTTTCTCACTCGACACGACACGAGAAGTCGTGAGATTTTGGGGGCATGTTCGCAGACATTGCCCCCGTGTCCATGCCAAATTTGGCGTGTCGAAGTGCTCTGTGCAGTGAGCACGAACAACGTGGTAGCAGGGCACTGTTCGTGTGTATCGTACAGTAAGTTCGTGTCCGTTTTGGACACGGACACAGCACGAAAACGTGTTCAGTCCACTTGGGTTGTGACCTACTAGTCTAGGGCTACACAAAAATATAATTTGTTTTGGAAAACAACAACTTTTAAACCATAGTGACATTCACCAAACACTTAATTAAACACACAGATACGTGTCCGATATGGACACCAAACCCAATCCATATCCTACCAAACTTGACCCACAGTTAGGGTATACCTATATGTATGCAACCATGGAGAGAAAACACAATCTTAATAGGTTTGTGAGTGTTTACCTATTGAGTGAAAACTCAATGAAAACAAGGTTTTGGGGCGGGGGTATCCTCTTCGCTTGATGGTGCCCAAAATGCTATGCAACCTAGCTAGCTAGCTCCTTTAGCATCCTCAATAGTAGGGGGTTCCAATGCAAGAAGTTTGGCTCAATTTGGAGCTAAAATGGCTAAATGGTGAGGGTGTGAAGGTAGAGGGAAAAACTAGGTTTTAAGTGTAATAAAAGAAGCTTGAATGAAGGGGGGGGGGGGTGTGATTATATAGGATGGGGGTAGGGTTGGGCTGCCATAGGGGGGGTAGGGTTGATATTTAGGGTTCCTTCTAGGTGAAGTAGCTTAACTTCTAAGGTAAAGACCAATAGATCTTTCTAGGTTTCATGAAAAATATCCTATAAAGCAAATATCTAAGATATTTCAATCCTAAGATATTTACAACATAAAGTAAATACCTACACTTAGTCTTCTAGGTTAGTGGCTAACCCCTAGATTAGGCTAAACTAGGTTAGGGCTAACATGACACTAATCAAATAATTAAATAATAATAAAAACACATAAATTCAAATAATTCCTAATAAATCCTAGAAAATTACCAAAATACCCTTTAGGCTAAAAAGCCCTAATTTGATGTTCTAAACCTATGGCTAGGCTCACAAGATCATGGTTAGTCTCTAGGTTATGAAATCTCTAGGTTTACACTAGGGTTATACTAGTAAAGTCACAAAGTCATAAGTCGTGACTTAGAAAATAGTTTTAAATTAACTAAAATCACCAAAAATCATATCATGACTAAAACACCATTAATAAATAATAAAAATAATAAATTTTCAAAAATACCCCAATTTTAGAAAACTGGGTGTTACAAGACGACAAGGCGTATCGGCTTAAGGTGGGCGGGTTCTTGACTCTCTCTCTCTACCTTCACGTCTAATAAAATATATCATCGTGTGCGTAAGATGTTATCGAGTTAGCAAGCGTGGCTCGGGCGACGAAAAGGTTCAAGTATGTGTCGAACACTAAGATAGAACATTGAACAATCGAACAATTGAAGCGACGTGCATTAAGTGTACGAGTCGCGGTAGGGCGGGTGATGGTAGAACATTGAAAGACAATATCGAGATGTGCATTACGTGCACGCCTCCGAGAATATTAAACACTAGGCGTAGAACATTGATTACGACGCTGAGCGTGCACTCGTGCACTTATGCTACGAAAAGACTAAGTAACTATGGAACTAGGCTATGAGAATGACTTACGAATGGTACGCGTTGAATATGAGTATAAGATGACTAAGCCGTTGGACGTTGTGCATCAATATGGATGTGTTGGGGCATAACGCCGACGGTCCTCCCCATACGGATGGTGGATTATGTTTATGAGATGCGAATATGTTTATGGTGCGAGACTATGTTTATGGAACGGAGGATTGGTTGGAACGATATGATGTGTTTGCTATGGCGCGTATTGCATGGTCAATGGACTCGGATGGCCCGTGCATGGTGCGGCCTCCCTCGGACGGTTACGCCGGGGCACTGGAACAGTTCGGCCTAGGAGGGAATCATGTGTGGTATTTATGGTGCACATCATTCGGACGGATTACGACCGTCCAGTGCTGTGATAAGCTATGAGATCCGTAAGTTTGGGATCCTTCGGATACTGGACTAGCAACCGTATCGAAGTGATCGTAGGCTTACACATAAGAGATGCCAAGTCCATTACGGTACGAAACACCGTGACCTTCATATAGTTAGGGCCGGTAGGCTGAGATGAGAGTTGGGTGCAGGCGCAGGGCCTGCCACCATTATGCATATGTTTACGGTTATGATTGGTTGGTTGTGCGAATCATATGATTGCTTATGTATTCTAACCATGGCCGGCTAGGCAAAGAGGAATGGAGATGAGCACGAAACACTATGTTATGTTCATATTATGGCTAACTGTATCTGCTGCAGGAATACGGTATGGGACACATTATGATAAGTTGCTATATATGAAGATTGCCATGAAACTGATCCTAAGGCTAAGTAGAAAGATCACCAATAATGATGCATGTTTACTAAAGATATTTAGTGTTTGATTTGGGTGCGAGCGGGTCTTGATCAGTGCGAAGCGAGGACAAAAGCACTAATCCCCTACTAGTTTATGTGCAGGTTCAGGTATGTTCGGCTCGGGGCGGAGCTTGGCTTGGACGTGCCGAGGCATGGAGTCCTTGGCGTTCAAGAGGAGCTACCGTATATGCGTTCGGACTTGCGACATGGAGATGTTCGGCCGAAGACTACTTGGTGGCTATAAAGAGGCATAATGTATGGAATAATAAAATCCTTTGTGAGCTAGAGAGATCATGAGCGTTGTAGCCAATTGGCATATATGTTGGGCTATTCAGAGCCTTTGTAATCTTATTTTGTTATCAATAAAAGAGATTCTTATGTTATACTTTGTTTCCTTCCGCTGCTTATGTTACGACTTTGAGATAATCACTATGTAACCGTTATCTTGCCTTGCACGAGTGCAACTCCAGGCTCGTACGGCATCACGCACCAGTGAGGACGATGATTCGGGTAAAATCTAGCGAGGACGAGCGATTTTCCGGATCAGGACGTGACAAGTTGGTATCAGAGCGGTTCCATTCTCTGGACCGTGCATGAATCTCTTTGACCCGCAGTTGCTTCGCTATCGAATTCAGTTGACTCTAAGTTGTTTCCGCAACCGCATGGCTCATGGATCTGCTCGACGCTACATTGGATGTTCCATACAATAAGTCTATATTAAGTGCGTATGTCTGCCACAAGTATGTCGTGACTATAACTCTATCTCCGGGTGCCATCGGAGAACGTTGGTTGCACGAAGTGCAACGAGTTATAGAATGTTGGTCGCACGAAGTGCAACGAATATGGTGATGTTGGTTGCACGAAGTGCAATGATATACGTATTGTTGATAGCACGAAATACGAGAAGTTATGTGTTGTTGATCGCATGAAGTGCGAGGAGTTATGTGTTGTTGGTTGCACGAAGTGCAACGGGTCGATATGTGAGGCGATGCGTGTTATATTGCTATACGAACGGTTATGTGTTGTTGGTTGCACGGAGTGCAGCAAGTCGTGAATCATTCGTTGCATCGGTACAACGAGTCGATATGGTATGATGCGTGTTGCATGGCTATGCGGATGGATAGCGATATGTTGCACGGAATTGAGTAAAGACCTAGAGTATCGAGAATCAGTTGTTGTACGAGTTGCAACGAGTGAGATTGGAAGATCATGGATACGATTCGAACAAGTCAAATTGGTCACTAAGTCGAGTTGAGTAGGCGAACATTTATGTTGGCCGTATGTCGCGTTGAGATATGAATAAGCAAATGTTGGGGTGTGATCGATATAATCGCCAAGATACGGTTAGAGTGAATGCGTGTCAAACTTGGGCGAACTAGAGCTGGGATCGGAAGGATCGCCATACGGGATAGTTATTGAGGAATAGATGTCGGACCTATGCAGAATGTGATGTCAAGTAATGACTCGATTTCGAGTGGTATATACAATACCACTTGTGCGATCAGTGTAGCAAAGTGTTGTATCGATAATGATAGGCTCGATTCCTGAGTGGTATATGGAATACCACTTAGCGATAGCTATGTTAAGCTGGTTGGTGACTTGTGATAGGTTACATTGAGACGATTATATTGTTACGATATGTTTGTCCTCAATGGACGGAGTACTACCGAGACTCGAGTGGGAATGACTTGCTAGAAGTCGATGCAAGTATGCGTCGGTGAATTGAGTTGAGCGATTATGCATGAAGTCGTACCTATGGATGATACGTCGGACGAGGAGTCCTTAAGTATAAGTCGAACGATAGGCTGAGCCTAACGAGGGAATGTTACGTTGAGGAAATGGTCGACCCGGTCGAATAAACGTGAGTTAGTACGAAGACTTGTTCGGAACATGTTGATTAGGTACGAAGAAATTGTACGAACGAAATTGGGTTAGTGCGATGAATCGGTAGCACGATTTGGAAGTACGAGTTAGGGATATGAGAATGAATATGTGAATTGGAAATTGTGTCACGAATATGGTAGTTAGTTATAACGAAATGAATCTTGATGTGTGCTAGACTTGATTCGTATTCGAGTTCGAAAAATAACAGTGATTGCAACGAATTGGAGCTTATGAGAGACGAAGATGTTCAAGTTATGCATATCGACGATGGTATTGAGGCGTATCAAAGACGATATACAATAACTCGGAGATACTCTGATCGAATGAACGAAAATTATGTTGAGCATTGTTGTTGGATGAATAGGATGCAAGTTAAGTTATGGAAATTCGGATGATAACGATAGGAGTGCTTCGAAAAATTTGAGGGTGGATATACGTTACTTGGATGAAATGAAACTGCTTGATTGTTTCGAGAATAACCACAATGCTGACATTCTTGTCTTATGCGATTACAACTCCAGCATCGCATACGTCACGTCGAATTAGGGCGATCATTCCGCATGAGCGCTGGTATGGTGATTCATACAGTGGGGATGATCAAACTTGCAAGGCATGGCAAAATTGGATTTAACTTGTGGTTGATGCGAAAGTTGTTCGAGGATGGTTTCGAGGAGTATGGAATGTGTCGGACTGTGATTACGGAAGGTAAACTCGGACGTGAGGCGAATAGATGTCATACGGCTAGAGAAAATAGTCGACGGTAATGCATAAGTGATTCGAGTAGTAACGACGCATCAGTTGTACGAGGAGTAGAGAATTATGGATTGGTATGTCGGATTGGATAAGGTCCCATAGGAATTGTCGGGAATTGATTTGGCTCCGCGATAGGATATAGCATGGTTCGTGTTAACTGTCCCTCGTTGATGATCTTCAATTATCGAGCGTAGTTTCGGGGCAGATGACCTAGAAGACTTGAAC
>JANAVB010035785.1:0-43316 GCA_029216955.1 Iris pallida
TATGAATTTGACAGGCTCGACATTTTCTTGCATATTCAATGGCGTCTGATATCATAGTGGGCCAATAATAGCCCATACGCCGGATACGATCTTATAACTTAGGACCAGGCTGATGTGCACCACGTACTCCATCGTGGACTTCACGTAGTATTTGTTGTGCTTCATCTCCCGCAAGACAGCGTAAGAGTAGACCATCGAATGTTCTTCGATAAAGGGCCTTAGAAGTATGATTATAATAAAAACGGAGTGATCACCTATGAATTGTTGTAGCTTCTTTAGAATCTTCAGGTAAAATGTCATGTACTACGAAGTCAATGAAAGGAGCTCTCTAATCTTTACTAACGATATTGATTTCAGTTGAATTATTGAACTCAATATTTGAGTTATTCTCAATGCAAAATAACTCTCTATTAGTGACGACAATCATCTGTTGCCTTTTTACTGGGATTGCTAACACAGCTGCCAGATTAGCCAATGCATATTGTATGCCCGATGTACATATTCAATGAAGAAACCCTTAAACGATGTAGCCAGCCTAATTGCTGCTTTATGATATTGGATAAGTTCTTGGTGCCGAACTTCATATGTGCCTCTAACTTGGTTAACAATCAGTTTAGAATCTCCATATACTTCAAGATATTCAATATCTAATTATTTATCCAATTGGAGACCAATGAGAAGAGAGTTGTATTCAGCCACATTATTAGAACACGACTCATTTAAAGAATAAGCTCTTTGAATAGCCAACCCTTCTAGTAAGACGAGAACGATTCCAACTCCAGCGACAATAGCACCTTTTGGTCCGATTCTGGATGCACCATCAAAGAATAGATGCCAGGTAAGAATTTCCTTTGAAATCATGTTGGATTCTAAAGTTTCATCTGGAATCTCGTCATAGAGTTTAGACGTTTCAGGAGTTGGATGAGCTGCCAGAAAGTCAGCAAGAGCTTGACCCTTAACAGACTTTTGAGGAACATAAACCATATCATATTGTACTAACCATATGGCCCATATTGTAAGCCTGGAATTGAGGGTACTGGACTTCTTCATCAAGACCCGAAGAGGGTTAACTCTAAAAATAACATGAATAGTTTGGCCAGTGATATAATGTCTCGTCTTTTGAACAACAAATATCAAAGCTAGACATTCTTTTTCTATTAGGGTGTACTGATGTTCAGCTCCAATCATCGTATGGCTGAGATAATAGATAGCCAGTTCATGACCTTCTTTATTCTTCTAAGCTAATAAAGCGCCTAGTGAATGGTCCATCGCTCGAACATACATCAGGAAGGGTATTCCTGAGACTGGAGGCACTAGAATTGGAGGGTTCATCAAGTACCGCTTTATGTCTTCAAATGCTTGTTGACATTCTTCAGTCCAAATAAAAGATACACCTTTCTTCATGAGTTGAGTAAACGGTCTACAGCGTCTAGAAAGATATGAGATGAATCTTCTGATGTATGCAAGCCATTCCTGGAATCCTCGTAGCTCTTTTAGGTTGCGTGGAGGACGCATCTCTTGAATGACTTTGATTTTCTCAGGGTCAACGTGTATACCTTTAGAGGTAATAACGAATCCAAGAAATTTGTCATTAGAGACTCCCAGAAATGACTTGGTGGGATTTATCTTGAGTTGATGCTGGCACATTAGATCGAATATAGTTCGTAAGTCTTGAATGTGGTCTTCCTTTAACCGACTTTTGACAGCAATATCGTCTGCATAGCATTCAACCGTCTTTCAAAAATGATCACGAAAGATAGTACTCATGGCCCGCTGATAAGTTGTACCAGCATTTTTAGACCAAACGGCATTACAGTGTAGCAATAAACTCTAAGAGGAGTACAAAAAGATGTATGTTTTCATCTTCTGGATGCATTTTGATTTGATTATATCTTGAAAATCCATTCATAAAAAATATTCGTTCAAATCCGCAAGTATTGTCGATCATGACATCAGTGATTGGAAGAGAAATTCGTCTTTGGGACAAGCTTCATTAAGGTCTCTAAGTCGATGCAGACTCGGACCTTCCCTATTTTTTTCAAAATTGGGACAATATTAGCCACCCAGTCCGGATGTTGTTCTTCGATGACAAAGCCACAGGCGATAGGTTTCTTGACTTCGGCTTCTATGGTATCCATCATGTTAGGTCAAAATCGACGCTATTGTTGCTTGACTGGCCTTGCATTTGGCAGAATATTGAGTTTATGGGTAGCGATCTGAGGATCTAATCCCGGCATGTCTTCATAGCTCCAAGCGAATACATCAATGTATTCCTTAATGAGTTGGATTAGTTCTTGTTTATCCGCTTTAGGAAGACTTTTGCCGAGGAATATTAATTTTGGGAAAGTTTTATCTCCAACATCGACTTGAACTAACTGATCTTCGGTAGATGGCTCATGTTGCTCGAAGCGAAGCTCCCATTGAGTATCCATCCTTTGTGCCCAAGGATGAGATTCAGAGGCTTCGGCAAATTCTTTATTGTCTTTCGAGAACTCTGCTGTTACCATATTGGAAGATAGAGTCACTCGATGGACGTGCCCTACACTAGTATCTGAATCCCATGAAACAGAATCAGAAGAGTTAGATCGTTCTTCTTCCTCGAATTCGGAGGCTTCTAGAGTCGGAATTGGCTAGGTTGCCACCCCCATTTTCCGTTTTACGTATTTTTCGTATACGTGTACGAAATTCTGACCCATATTGTGACTTGTCTTAACTAGCTAATCTTGGTTTAATCTTGCATTGGTTTAATATTGGCATGGCTTGGTTGGGCTTGGTTTGGCTTGGTTGGGTTGGTTCAACATGTAACCCCTCCCTTTAAAAGCCACCAACCCCTCTCTCTCTCTCTCTTCTCATTTACTTCTCCTTCTTCATTTATTTCTTCATCTTCTTCCTCCTAACTTCTCTACCTACCAAGAGAGGCTTAGGCAAGTGCAACTTGCTTCATGGAGGAACTCCATTTTTGTTATTCCATTGTCTTCCTCACGAGATTCTAAGATACTTTAGTACTTAGCATTTTTAATTTTCATGGTTTATTCCTTGTAGATCTAAGTTTGTTACATTTTTGGATTTCTGGATTTTGATCTATCAACTTTATTATTTTCAAGTTTTGATTATGCTATGTTGTAGAGAATTTCTTTTTACACCATTTAGACCTATGAAAGTCTAAATTTGGACTTACATTGAAGGTTTTGTGGAGCCTGGAAGCTATGGGTTCCATGGCCATCCTTATCAGATTTTCAGAGAGGGTAGGTACCCATTGACCCTGCCGCATGGATGGCACCCCATCGACTCTGCCGCATGGATGGCACCCCATCGACCTTGCCGTATGGATGGCACCCCATCGACCCTACCGCATGGATGGCACCCCATCGACCTTGCCGTATAGATGGTACCCCATCGACCCTGCCGCATGGATGGTACCCCATCGACCCTGCCGTATAGATGGCACCCCATCGACCCTGTCGTATAGATGGCACCCCATCGACCCTGCCACACGGATGGAACCCCATCGACCTTGCCACATAGATGACACCCCATCGACCCTGTCGTATGGATGGCACCCCATCGACCTTGCCATATAGATGGCACCCCATCGACCCTGCCGCATATATGGCACCCCATCGACCCTGTCGTATGGATGGCACCCCATCGACCTTGTCGCATGGATGGAACCCCATCGACCCTGCCGCATGGATGGCACCCAATCGACCCTACCGCATGGATGGCACCCCATCGACCCTGCCGCATGGATGGGTACCCATCTACTGCCGCATGAGACCCCATCCACCCTTGATCGTATAGTGCCTATTTTGGCTATTTTCTTATCCTATTTGGCTGATTTGTGGTTAGAATCTCTCCCAACTTCTAACATAGAAGTTGTAGATCTTTTCCTTGGCTTCAAGAATATATTACTAGCTATTTTTATACAAGTTTCTCTCGTTCATGATAGTGGCCTGTTAAGGCGTGCTCTTAACAAGTAACAAGTAATATGACACGATAATGGCCTGTTAAGGCGCACTCTTAATAAGTAACTTGACATGATAACTCTTAAATAGTGACCCATCGTGGTGCACTTTTGACAAGCAACCTTGACAAGATAATTCTTGATGGTAGTCCGTTGTGACGACTCTTGACATGATAAGTAATCTTGATAGTGGCCCGTCATGGTGCACTCTTGACAAGTAATCTTGATAAGTAAGTCTAACATGTAATCTTGAATGCTGTTACGACGGCTATCTCGACATGCTAAGTAAATTCTCATCATGACACCATGGATGATTATATTAAATGTGCTTGTATAAGCTACCAGTCTTGTCTTGCATCATGTCTAGGACTTGTATCCCTGGTTACCACGGTCAGGGATTCATACTGAATCGGACTAGGTTAATGACTAGATTGATGAAGTAGTTCATATAGAGAGGTATTCTGGCTACAAGCAATCCCGTTATCTGGGCACTTTCTCTGATGGACATGTAGCCTGCCGATGAGTATGCCACATTTCTAGCTCACTGTCATATGGGGCACTTCATGAAACGATTACTATGCACACTGTCACGTGTTTCACTCAAGTCACCTAACAAGTCATGATAACTCTTAGCATGAACCTTGCGTCTGGATAACCTGGATAGTCTGCAGGGCTTGTGGCCGTAAGGATACCTCATTGCATCTTACTAGTAACTAGTGTTGTGATAACCCTAGTTAGTTTAAGTATCAAGCCGTACTCTTTGCTTGGTCGTGAATGTTGGATGGAGTCCCATCTTGTCTAGTCTTGCCTAGATCCAGTACATGGCTATCTCAGGACATGCTTGTGTATGCTTTACTTTATCGATAATTGGTTAGAGACTAAGTTCTGTTCAGGTGAAGGGTTACAACCCTGGTCCTTGTTTGGTTTACGGGTTATAACTTGGTTACCGGAATAGTCCTTTAGTTATCTTATCATTTATCACCATGTTTTCTCTAAATCATGACTTTTGTTATTTCATTTATGTCCTTATGTGCTAATATGCTGGTTTTAGTTCTTAAGTGAAGCCTTCTTTGTGGCACTTGCTCTTTCTGGGGTCTGACCCAGCTGGATTTGTATGGCCAGATTTCGGAGCAGCTCCCGAGGATCTTCCAGCCTTCCCGCCAGATGGTGACCACTAGAAGAAACCCTGACAACGAGTGGGTTTTGTTTTGCTCTCCCACTCTATTATAAAATTATTCTTTTGAGGCGTTTAACTGCCGAGCAAGTGTTAGCTCGTGTTGAATTTATATTCATGTCTGCCTAAGGGCTGTAACATGATTGACAAATCCTAGGGTTGATCATGTATGACTTAAACTCTTGCTAGTTTTTGTATTTTATATGACTAGCTTCATGATCATCTGAATATGTAATGTTTGGGACGCCTTACTTTGTATGTCTGATGATCTACCATCTTGTTATATTTACTTGCTTGCTTGAGATTGAGACACTAGGCTTGTTCTTGACCATAAGAGACTAATGGATTGTAGTAAACCCTCATGCATCTAGACAGCCGTGACCATATATCGAGGTGGATAACACTTCTATATACGTAGCTGGCTGTGTCTGCTCCCGCTCTCCAGTATTCTAGATCTAGCGCGTGACAGAGGTATAACCCAATCCCCACTTCTTTTTGCTGTAATATTGTTGCATCTTTCCTTTTGGAGCAGGGATACGAATAGGAGTTCGCCTTCCTTTACCACTATTGAGACCAACTTTAAAATTATAGCCCATCTTTTGAATGATATCTTTTGATTGTTGACTATAACGACGTAGTTGAAGTCTTCCGTTATCATGATTTTCTTCTTCACTATCGGGCATGATCTTCTGTTCTGTTCCTTTACTAAAAAGTATTGGAATTTCATCTTTCTTCCTGGAAGGAACTAAGAAGAAGAAGTCTTGCATTGGTTCGAGCAATAATTCATTTTGGAGAGGTTGAACTGCTCCTATGGTAAGTAGTTCGAAGTTATCTAGCATTTCTAAATAACATCGAGAATAATAAAAAATATCAGTATACTATAAAGGAGATGCTACTTTATTGATTTTTACATCATCATTTATAATAGGATTCTTAGCCTTAACAGAAGGCTTAGTAAGGTTGATAACCAGAGAAGGAGAGGAAGGATTCTTGGCCTTAACAGAAGGCTTAAAAAGGTTGATAACCAGAGGAAGAAAAGGAGAAGGTTTGTTATGACAAAGGTCGATAACAAGAGGCTCAGAAGAGGTGATCTCTTTTTGTTCCCTTTCTACAGCAGAAAGTTGTTTGTTATGAGAGAAAAGATGGATAATCAACGCCTGAGAAGAAGAGGGACGAGTAGTACGTCCTTTAATGGGGATTATGAGAACATCTTTTGAAGTATCCTTCTGATCTTCCTCACTATCCATCGCTAATAAAACCTTCATGAATTCTTTCTTGTACATCTGGGAATCAGTACAGTATGCTTCAATGCCCCTGAAAGGATTTAGGTCAGCTACTTCCTTTTGGACCTCTCTATTGACATCTACATACTTGAAGCATTGGTGTAGAGTGGAAGGTACAATGTTATGCTCATGTAGAAAGGGTCTTCCCAGCAAGGTATTATAGGAGCCATGATTATCGATTACGTAAAAAGTAACCTTTGTACGAAGATTGACTATTTAAACTTTCTGGCAGATTTTTCCCAAAGGTTCACTTCTTCCAGAATTAAATTCCAGGATTGTCGTGATGGTTGTTGAAAGATTATGTACAGGAATCTTTAAGGCATCTAGTAAAGTCTTTGGCATGATGCTAAGCGCAGACCCACGATCAACCTTCATAGAATCGATATATCCTGTGAAGTAGAGGGGTCGGTCATGACGATTATCTTCCAGCAACATATCATCTTGTGTAAAGGTGATGTTAGGCATCAGCTCCATCACACTATGATAAGAAAAACAAGTTACAGGCTCCTCCTCTGGCTTCTTGAGGAGTTCTAGACAAGTATCAGCTTGCATCAAGGCTTCACTCAATGTCTCTCGAGTTTCTTTTGAGAGATGCAGTAGTTCAAAAATTGATAACCTTGCTGGGGTATTAGCCAGTTGAGCCAGTATATCAAAGTTATATGGCTTCTCGAGTCCTAGAACTGGAGTCTTTTTCAATACTTTGTCAAAGTGAACAGGCTACTTTCCTTTGTCAGCTGTCGTTGGTTTAGAAGGAGTTGGTTCTACTAGAGGTGATAAAACTAGTGGAACATTGACAGCAGGAGAAGATGATGCTGGAGGAGTCTCTGGAGCTAGAGCAGGGTTCTTCTGGCCTTCTGAATAGTCTCTCAGGTAAATTCTTCCAAACCTTGTACCAGTTAAGGCCTCTTCCTCGGATACAGGTTCAAAGGTTACCATATTACAACTTTTTACCTTGGTCTTGTTTTTGGAAGGTTTCTTTCGACAAGATGAAGAGTTCGTCCTGTAACCCAAACCAACCCGAGATTGGTTATATGAAAGGCATAGAGAAAGAGGTACTGGAGAACCTTTTCCATGATTCAAGCCGGGAGCCTTTTGTAGATCATATCCCATCTTTGTCATTAGTTCACGGGACTGTGGACTATACAGATGAAAAATGGTTGATATTTGGCTTTTGGCTTTGACAATATTGTCTCAGAAGGGAAGAAAGAAGAAAGATCTGCAGCAAAAGTGAAAGTGGTAGTTAAATGTTGAGGACAATGTTCACCCAACGAAGTCATGTGACATGACTTGTATTTGGTTGCTTTCTTGGACTTTGTGGATGAAGAAGGTGCTTCAAAGTCAGCCACCAAATCAGGATAGATCTAAATAATCTCCCCCTTATCACTAGACAGAGGAACAAGAATATCAGTTCGAACAGGTGGAAGATTGACAATCTCTAAAGTGATTCTCGGGATGGAAATGACGCCATCCTGCACAAGTTGAGCAGGAAAATCGCCAAACTTTAGAGAAACAACATCAGTTATTACATTCTTTTTGCCTTATTGGAGAGTAATTGTGCCAGAATTAACCATCTCCTGGATCTTGCCTTTAAGCACATAGCATGCTCGAGTCGGATGTCAGATAAATCTGTGGTAAAGATAATATTTGGGGTGGTCAGTTTTACCCACTTTATCTAGCCGTTTTACCTCTGACAGTTGAAGTTTATTGCTCTTGATCAGATAGTCAAAGATACTCATGACATCATCTTCATCAAAATAATATTCTTCTTTCGAACGTGGTGCCTTCTGTGGTGGTACCGTTGAAGTAGGTGTTGATTGACCTATGTTTACGGCTAAAGTTTCTTTGCCTTTGACATTGAGAGCCAAAGTCTTTTTACTCTTGCGGTTGTTCTGACAGCCACTATTATTAGGTGTAGCATGTTCATCTTTGTCAAGATTAGGCATTTGAATACTTAATTGTTTGAACTTGTCAGCACTTTTTTCTGCTGCTTTAGCATTCACTATGAATGAAGGCCAATCCTAGAACTGTGTCGATCCGGTCCACATGATAATTATAGGCAATCGGTTTGATTTGTAAGTGTCTATGGTCAGAGCATCTGGAGTTCCAAGAGGCATTTTGAGTGCCTCATGGTGGAATCGTTCAATGAACCTTTCAGTTGTTTTATTGTGTCGCTATTTAATTATAATGAGAGCAGACATAGTCATGTCATTTGTCCCCTCATAAAATCGTTCTAGAAATATTTCTTTGAATCCAGAGAAAGAAGTTATAGAACCATCTGGCAAACTATGGTACCAGTCGTAAGCTATACCAGCTAAACATCCGACAAACATTCTAGTGAGTAGAGCATCATTTGGCTGGAGTTGATCAGTCATTACCGCAAAGTGATTAAGGTATTGACTTGGCGATGTGCTACCATCAAACAACATAATAGTAGGGGGTTTATACTTAGGGGGAAATTGGACTTCTTTCCATTCTATGGGATAAGGCTGCTTAATCCCAAGCTTCTGCAAGCTGTCTTTCTATTTGAAAGCTTCACTAAAAGTTTTACGGCCTCATTGGTATCTTCTGATGATTGTGGAGCAGTAGATTGATTTGATATGTTAGGAGGGGGTACTGCATGATAAGTACCACCCCCAATACCAGATAGGCTTGGAATAGCCTGTGTAGGTATAGAAGCGGTGAGAGGAGACTGTACCCCCAGATCAATATTGATGGGAGCTGGTATTGTTACAGGTTCTTGAGTTGGAACCAGATTCATAACCGATGGAACCGTATGTTGTGCCATAATCACAATATGTATGCCTGTCATCATCTCAGCCATGTTCTTCAAACTAGCCTCCAAAGCAGCAATTCTCTGCTCTTGATTATTAGAAGTGGAAGCATCTTGATCTTCTGTGGCGACATAAGCAGTCACTTCTCTCACCATCGAAGATGAGCTAGTGGAGAAGATGGTCCTTTCGGAACTTTTACTATCAGCATCAAAGTCATATAAGGAATCACCCCCAGAATAAGTGATAGGGATGTCCTGTTGACTGAGATGATCTTGGTTGGAATCAAGAAGGTTCCTTTGATCGATTGTTTCTTGGTCAGAAGGAAGATTCCTTTGACCGATTGTGTCTTGGCTTCTTGATCTAGTATATTGGTATACTCCATCGGATTCATGAATCCGATCTAAGTATTGTTGACTGGGATTGCGGGATGTATTACGTCTTGGGCGTTTTCTACCCCAGTGCTTCGAGATGCCATATTGACAGAAGCGTAGAATGGTTCATCTTCGTCAACTAGGATAGGTTCAGGAGTCTGAACATAGTTCAAACGGTCAAAGACAGACTGCTTGGCTGACTGACAGCAGCATTTGATGACAACTTCATGTTGGTGATTGCAATGATGTTCTTGCTGTTGGACCACCGCTGGACAGGATGGCTTTGCAACCTTCCGCTTCTGTATCAAGAGTTCACGGAGATCACTAATAGGATGAGAAGAAGTTGCAGGAATGTAGCCCTTTACGATATTCGAAACATGATTCCTGTTCTTGAGGTGTCCCGTACCTTGAGTGTACAAAGACTTGCTAAGCTGATTAGCATAAGTCTTAGGATTTTTTACCTCAAAATTCTTCCTCTGGCGCAAGTTAAAAACGGGTGCAGGTTGCGCTTGATACATCTTGTGTTTTCCCAAGGTTGACCATAACTGACACCTGTTGATATAGGTGCACAAGTCTGATAGGGGTGCTACTTGTGCATCTATTTGAGATACTAGTAGTTTGCCTTCTCGGGATCTTGAGATACGTAGGGTCGGTAGATCCTGCCCTGACCTCTTTGGAGTAGGCATAATACCTTTTGCGTGGAAAGTTCATTCTGAGTAGAACCCCCCTTCCTGACAGAGATTTGGTTGTCTCTGTTAAGGATAGTAGGATTTCTATCTGAATCCACTTTTGAGCTGAGAGGCGCAAAGGCGCAACCAGCAGTACTTTCCACCCAGTCAGCGATTCGAGCAGAATGAGGAAAAGCCAAAGAGCGTTTTCCTTGATTTAGTGATTTCTCGGTAAGTTCCTGACTTGATGACGAAGAGGAAACCACTAAACAGTGTTTACCTTTACGTTGCGCCAATGCAAAAATATGCACAGGTTGCGCCAGAGCAGGAGCCGGCACAAGTTGTGCCAGGGAAGAAAAGGCCAAAGGGCGCTTTCCTTTGTTTTGTCCAGGAGAGATACTGAACATATTTTTTTCCGAGTTCAGAACTAGAGAAACAGAGGGAGTAGCCAAAAGGCTCTTTCTCTTAGGTTATGCCAAGGCAAAAATGTGCGCAGGTTGTGCCACAGCAGGAACAAGCACAGGTTGCGCCAGGAAAGAAAAGGCCAAAGGGCACTTTCCTTTATTTTGTCCAGGAGAGGTACTAAACATATTTTTCTCCGAGTTTAGAACTGGAGGAGCAGAGGGAGTAGCCAAAAGGCTCTTTCTCTTAGGTTGCACCAAGGCAGAAATGTGCGCAGGTTGTGCCACAGCAGGAACAGACACAGGTTACACCAGGGAAGAAAAGGCCAAAGGGCACTTTTCTTTGTTTTGGACAGCAGTGTGTCGAGACAAAATCTTCTACGATTTCAGAATCGAAGAAGTGGAGGGGTTAGCCAAAAGACTGTTTTCCTTAGGTTGCGCCAGGGCAGTGATGGGCACAAGTTGTACAGAGGCAGCAGGTTGTGTCGTCGAGGACTTAAGAGTCCAGACAGAGCGCGTCTTGCTCTTAGCAGTGGCAGTAGCGCGCTTGGCACCCCCAGCATTAATCATGGCCTCATAGCCCGTTTGGTCCACTTGAACGACCAGGGTCTTCTGCGTCTTGCCGATCGATGCAGTATCACATTGAGTTGTCACTTTCTCGTCGGAGGAGAAAGTCGTCCCCAGCAGAGTCGCCATTTTGTTTGCAGAAAACAAAAGGAGGATTTGATTTCTACAAACCGAGAAAGAGTATAAAAAGTACAATTGAATTCTGGAGAAGTATAACTATAGGAATCTGATCAGAAGACGATCACTTTATCCCTTGGACGATGTGATATCAAAGACACGAGCCTCTAGAGGATGCAACAGCACTTTAGCAGAAGATTATGATACTTTGTGATGCTTTGAGACTGATTTGAAACTCTATTTATAGAGTTTTGGAAATAACTGTTTAGCAGTTACTCTGGGTTGCCCGAGCTTTAGGTTGCGCCCCTGTTCACTTGCACGAGCGGTTACACCAACTGCTGTGGACGCGTGGCATCGTTTGATTCAGATACGCGTGGTCATAGGAAATTTAGTGGGCATGTTCTGCGAAGTTAGTGGCTTGCGTGCCACATCATCCTATTCTACATACTGTTTTATCACCCTGTACAAGCTTCAACAGGTTGCGCGGGGACGCAACGTAGCAACTTGCGCGAGAGGTTATACCAACTGCTGTAGACACGTGGCATCATTTAAGTGAGATGTGCATGGTCGTGAGCAATGTAGTAGACACATTCTACGAAGTTAATGGCTTGCGCGCCATGTCACCCTGCTCTGGATATTGTTTGATCACCTTGCGCGAGATTCATCAGGTTGCACGGGGACACAACGTAGCAACTTGTGCCTGGGTTCATCCTCGTGCAATCTGACACGTTGCGCAAACAGCTAGCTGACTAAATATTCTCGAACGTCATGTTTGTGCAAAATTCGAACGGATTTTCCTTGATATACGTGCTGTCAGTTGTCAGGTAATAATGAAGTTGTTATAGTCTTTCGAGGAAACTACCACGTGTCTTTCGTGCAACCTGAGATTGGCGCAACCTGAGATTGGCGCAACCTGATATGGCGTAACTTGATATAGGCGCAACCTGATATGGTGCAACCTTTGATGTGATGCAACTTGATGAGATGACTTCTGGGTGAGTAGCATAGCTTAATTTTAGCCTCTACACCCATGGTGTTATGGTATTGAGATTGTCCATACCAGGAGCATCCTTTGGTGTTATGGTATATTGATTCCTTGTAGATCATATGACATATTATCATCCGTAGAGTTCTTTCCATGTGATATTCTTCTTGTACTTGTTATTTTATGTCATATTCCTGCCTTTCCATGCATGCTATTTACTGTTACATTCGACATGTATATTATGTATCTTGCTACATTCCTTCTGGGGACCTGGTAATCTTTCTAGGTATTTTCTGAGATCTGACATAGGCATATTGGGAGCTACTTTATCGAAATCTTCAGGTATTGTTAGTTGATGTCACATCTATTATGTTCTTCCTTGCTTATTTTCTTTCTTAGTTCATAGTATAGTTAGTGTTGTGGATGATACTATTATTACATGGATACTTGTTCTGATTTAAACAAATTATACATATTTGAGTCAGACTAGAGTTAGGTAGAATACATAACTGGCATATTAACGTATCCTAGTCCTACGTAATTTAGGACCGGGGCGTGACATATGGATATGACTTGTGCAAAACATGGATGGAGAAGACTATTAGTAGGCGTATGTGTCACGCCCCAATTTTGTAGAATCGTAGTCATCCACCCGGGCGTGATGCCGTACGAACCTAAGTTGTGATCGCACAAGGCATATTCATAAGGTTATCCGAAACACAACATCAAGTAGAGTACACAGAGAAATTGAACAAACACATTGAAAACAGAAGGAACTTTTATTTCACTTATAATAAACATCATTTACATGACTCTGTTACATTCATTTGCCTAGCGGGCTACAACATGACTCGATTACAAAATGAACGCTGATGAGATAGTCGTTCCACACATTACATGCCTCTTTAAAAATAAAACATTCCCAAGGACCTGGAATCGTGGGGAGTCGAGACGCCATTTCTTCTGGACTGAATGTGGAGTCTTCAAAAGGATTAAAAAACAAGCCTTTAACACACGGACGAGGCTTCAATGTACTTGCGTCGCCATGAGCTTAAGTGGCACGCCCTGTAGCACCCAGTTTCCCAAATGAGGGTAATTTTGAAATTTTGTGTTTATAATTATTTTAATAATAATATTTAATTCATGATATATTTTTTTGTGATTTTAAATCATTTTAAAATTATTTAAATCAATGACTTGTGGTTTTGACGTTTTGCTAGTGAAACCCTAGAGACTGTTTGACCTAGAGCCTAACCATGTGATTATGATATTTTAACGTCATTTTTGGCCTAAGGATATTTTTTGCATTTGACCTCTTTGAATTATTTTGATATTATTTTATTATTTATGATATTGTTTTGGGGTTATTTGAGTCGGGTTCGAATTTCAACTCAATCCGACTTGAAACGGAGACCCGGGGGTAGTTTGACTCTAGTGGGACCCACACACTAGTTAGACATGGCCCACATGATATTAATTTTAGTCCACATGATAGAAATATTTTAGTTAGAGGTTAGACTAATTATTATGGATAATGTTAGTGTGATTAGAGACTTTAGAATGACTAATTTAGCCCCAACCAATTAGCCCTTTCCTAATACTCATAGAATAGGTTAGTGGGGGCATTTTGGACCTTACATAATAGAACAAATAGCCCCATATGGCCAGCCACTTTGGGAGAGGATAGGCTCAAGTTCATTTCATTATTCTCATCCACACACTCTCTCTTGTTCTTCCCCAAATTCATGGAGAGCAATCCCTAGAAATTTCTCCACCAAATCCTTCCATTTCGCCACCAAATCTTCTTCTTTCCTTCTCCATTCTAGCCAAGGAGGAAGCTACCCAAGTTTGGGAGGATTCGGAGCTCGTTCGTGTCCTTTTGGAATCTCTACGTGTCGGTGTCGCTCCGGGAAGGCTTTTCTTCGATTCGATCTACCGGAAGGTATAAATCCCATCTCCTTTTCATTTTCTCATGCATATAGGTCTATTTTGAACCCATAGGAATGACCCCCATGGTTGTATCTCCATTTGTGTCTATTTCGTGTCCATTTGGAGGTCATAGGAGTATCCTTTGTGTTGTGGTTGTGTCTATGTGGAAAAATTCCAAATTTGGACACACTATGTGTTGTTGTAATGTATGAATGAATTATTACATGTTTAATCTCATATTTTTGTATTGGAGATGTGTTCTATAGTGTCTCATATATATATATATATATATATATATATATATATATATATATATATATATATATATATATATATTAGTGTAGAGAGTGAGTTCTTGATATAATATGTTATATACTTGTGTTCTTTTGTCTCAAACTACCCAAATCCGTCATGATTTTATCCACGTTTTTAATTTCAGCCCTAACTTAGAAATGTCATAACTTCTATCTCAAAGCTCGGTTTAATCTCCTATTTTTTTAAAAGAAGCGTATTGAATCCAAAAACATGTATTAATAGGCCTAATTCTTTCTGTAACTTTCTGGAGAATTATTTGAGTGTCAGCTGTACGAAAGACAAACGCGTTCTCGGTGTTTTCGCGATTTCGGGAGTTTGCGGAAACGAAAATGCGATCCGTTTGAAATTTCGGAAAGCTAACACATAGATCTATAACATACTTTAATCCTAGATTTTAATTCATACTGAGATGGTACAGTATTGATTATTAGTAGGAGTTACTATTCGGCATATGCATTTTGTGCACCCTTGTGTGTAATATAATGTTCTATTTGATTTTAACCCATGTTAATGTATATACATTATGTAATTAAATAGAGAATGCAAGCATGAGTAAATGTTTAAATAAATAAAGTATGAGGTGTAAGTATCCTATCTAATGTAAGCATGTATAAGTATGGCTTGTAATGAATATGTAGGTTCCATAGTATGTAATGTATGGTGCATATAGTAGTGCAAGAGAATAAATAAATGATGAATGAATGCAAACATGAATGTAATGTAATAATAGATGTAATGTATGTAATATACAAGTTAATGAGATGTAATATTCTATATTAACACAAATTCTATATTACCTCATGTACCCCCTTATACTATGTTGACTCTATCACACTTGACACATTGTTCACTTACACTTTGACACTATTTGATATGTATACACTATATATGCCCATTTAACCCTCACTTGCCCCTTTGCCATGTTCACATACACACACATAGTCTCTTAAATAAGTATTTATGAATATAGTTAACTTAGCTATGTATGTATATTATATATATGTTAGCATATTGTGTTGTAATATATAAGTTTATATAACCATTTGAAATGCCACGATTATAGACCTAATGTTGAATACCAATATATGCATGTGTATATATATGTAGACATATATAGCTTAAAGTAATAGATTACCTAGTGTATATCCAATGTGAATTCTTGCATATTTGAGTATTGAATAATTGCATGCTATATAGAGTTGGGTGTATGTTGGCTTGTATAGCCTTGTATTGATGTGTGCTTGCTAGGATAGTCTTGGTTAGGCCTAGTAAGACTTGCTGGGTTAGGACATGACCTAGTTTGACTAGTGCAGTTGACCACAGTTGACCAGAGTTGACTAAGGGTTGACTATGGCCTAGTTTGACCTAGATTCATGTAGAATGCATTGTAGTACTTTATATTACCCTTCTGGACATGTTGTGACTTGTGCTGTTCTAATTAGGAGCCAGACACCTCTCCTCGGACAGTATCTTTACCTTGGATATTCAGATATCTGGCGAGTACATTCTCTGATCATTTCATATCCTGTTAGAATTATTTTCCTGCTTTAGATTACTATACTCGATGCTGGCATGTTGGTAACACGGATTAGTACTATATGGAACCTTTCTTGAGATGTTATCCCCTCAGGGAGCATCGTATACTACATGTTCTGTACGTTTCACTTACATGGTGTATCATTATGCTTCACGGTTCTTCGATCACTTGTGACATGTACTCTCATGATCACAGAGTCTTCCCAGAATCACCCCATTGTGGGCATTCCCAAAATCACCCATTTATGGGCTATCCATGTATCACCCCTTGTGGGCCTTTACATGGAATCATAACATAACCTGATTGGATCCTTGTGTATTGATTGGGGGTACGGGGGAGTAGAAATAGCATTTGAATAATTCCAAATAATATAATCTTGAACCACCTCTCCTGAATCACCTCTACCTGTTCACATGTCTAGCTTGTACTCTGATTCACTAGTCACTGTTAGTTCTCTACTTATAGTAGATATTTCTATTACAGTTCTCTCTCTCTGTTTACATACTGTATTTCTTTCAGATCTTGTATCTTACTTTACTGCATGATTATACTTTCTAACCTGCTATGATCTGTTGAGATGTACTGTGCTCGCTCCAGCCCTGACTGGACCTGTTGATAAATTTTACAGATAGCCTGGAGTTTGCCTGCTAGCCTAGAGGAGAGGTTGTATAGATAGCTAGGGTTTATTCATAGTTTATTTTCAGTTGTTTTGAGATGTATTTATGGATTACTGTATTTGAGTTTTGAGATGTATTCTGAGTTTTGTATCTTAGACACTTAGACTTCTATCTGTTGTATCTCTTTTCGATTTTATATTTTATCTATCTTCCTTTATGCTCTACCTTAGATGTGATTGAGTTTACATTCTGCTATGTCACCCCCATTCGGGGAGTATAAACTGTTTAGTCTTATACTGTTAGATGCATTGAGACCTAGGACAGCGTTCTACCGCCGACACTGCGGCGTGGGCTGGGCGTTGTTACGTTCTCGTGCCCTAACTCTAGGGTGCGGGTCGTGACACATTTTTAGTGGTGGCCCATGCAGGTCGAGATTCGCATTAATGCGATTTCGTAGTAGCGCAACGACTTAGTTGTACTACTACGAGCCTGCTATAGGATATATAAATTAAGATGTTAGGATGAGAGGATACTCAATCACTGTTAGGACTCCTTGAGAGATTCCTGGGATGACCCTTGAGAATCTTATTTTGAATTCCGATTTAAACTCCTTTTCCTTGTTTTGATTCACCTTTTTCCTTGATTTGAATTTGATTTTGTGGATTCATTGTAGAACTTTGAATCCTGATATTAGTTGATGATTTTGATAAAATTTTGTAGTTGTTGATTTAATTTTGTATTTAGATTAATATTTTCAAATCCAAGGTACTCAATCACACTTAGGATTCTTTGAGAGATTTCTGGGACGACCCCTGAGAAACTCATTTTGAACTTCAATTGGAATTCCTTTTCCTCTTGTTTGGATTCACCCTCATTCCTTGCTATTGAATTTAAGCTTGATGGATTCCTCTCGTTTGAACCGATGAGAAGGAACGTATCTTCATTATTCTTTCTCGCCATTATTCCCTTGTATTCTTATTTACCTCTTATCTTAAACTCTGTCTCATTACATTAATTACCCATATCTTGTCGTCCCTACCAGATGTACTTCGAAACCCTTGAATCTTCGTATCTTTTTCATGGGGAAGGCTAAGGAAGTGACGTAAATTATGTAGCTCAGAGAAGACGTAACTGGTTATTTTATGATGATCTAAAGGAAATCAAATGTGGAGTGTTCCATATGGAAAATTGAGATAGAAATGTGGTAAAGGTCTCGAATAGAATAAGGAGATGTATACTGCCAATCTGGAAACAATTACATTTAGAGAAATTTTGGGGTTATGAGATAGTTTATAGGTGTATTCAAAACTAATGAGGATATCAGAGGTCAACCTAGTTTTGAGAACTTAGAAAATCTTGGTTATTGATTCTGGGGAAAACTTTTACTCTGAGGCTATGTAGAAGGTTAGTAATGGAAAAGAGAAGTTAATTGTGTTTAATAAGGATATTAAACAAGATGTTGCGAGGAAATGACTAGGGATAGAGAGAGCACAAAGTTATGGAAGTTTAGAGATTGTTGTGAAATATTTTTAGGAGAATAATATTCAAGGGTGTATGTCGAAGAAAATAAGGAAGTTGATTTTATGATGAAAGATAAGTTTTGTAAGGCCTAGAGATTTAAATTAAATAATACGAGGAGAATAATTTGAACAAGTTCAAGGAATTCGTAAACGAGATTTAGAGGTTTTGGGTCAAATTTAAGACAAGGTGAAAGAACTTGGAAATTTAAATAAATGGTTAATGTTGATTCCTAAATGTGAGGGTTGTGCTTCAAGAGTGATGTTTGGAAATTGGGAATTGCCTACGGTAGTCATGGTAAAGGTTTAAGTAAAGGTTAAATTTTCATATGGAGACCGGTGAGGTAAAGATATGATTGGCAAGTTATGACCAGATGGACTTAAGAGTATCAGAAGCAGATGACTAACTCGATCTTCATTATTTTTGTGGATTAATTACCACCTCTTGAACTCCCACTTTTTAATTGACATCCTTGACGTTCCTTATCGTGACTTTGATATTCGGAATGTAATACTAGCTGTTAACCTCCAACAAATCTTATATGCAAGACCTAGACGAGCTCACCTTCGTGTAGGTATATCATGTCCCACTAAAACCCGTCTTCTTGTACTCTATTTTCTTGATATGATTTTCTGGTCAACTGGCTAAACTATAACCTCTACCATTATACTAAATTTCTTCTTATTTCAATTAGAAATCCAGCCTTGACTCAATTCTTTCGACCCGACATGTGATGGTGTTCTGCTTGTTTCCTTAGATGCTTAACCTTGTACCTTATCTGATTACTTGACCCGTTGGTTAAGAAACTTGGACTATGTAATTCCTTTCATCATTACCACCCTTATATCTTGTGCTGCTAAATTAGCCTTAGTTTTGCAAGCTTATCTATTTTCGAGCTTGGTCATGAAATATTTTATTGGGTGGCCACCCACTAACATATTGTCTAATCAGAACCGGTACATGATGGTCTGATCAACCTATTGCACTTTGGTTCGCTTTTTCATGTATCAATCTACGAGAATGGAGACATAGTTAAACTTGACCCTAGAGTCTCATTCGCGACAGCCTTGACAATTCTCCTTGAAATCTTTTCATCGCCTATGAACCTCGTATTCGTACTCAGTCGAATTAAATTTAATCATGAGCTGAACCTCCATCATTGGATGCTCGTGCTCATACTTTGATTTTATTGATTTTCCTTCTTGCCAAAATCTCGTTTTATCCCGAAATTGATCAACTTAGATCGTGTCAAGACAAAAATCTATTTGTGATTTATTGTTCCTAAATTTTCAATTTTTGCCATTTTATGGAATAGTAACCTTTTAATAATTTCTTAGTTGCATGTTAATGACCAATTTTTATATAGGATGGTAGACAGCCCTACAACCTTGATGATTGTTGTTCCCCTACCTTTCCAATTAGGACACCCTAGATTGTTTGTGTGTTGATACCATAGTACTGTTTGACCTAGAATGATTAGTGTACCTAGGTGAGACTTCCAACTGCTACGGTATGCCCTGACCTTGTATACTATTCCTTCAAATTGCATGATTTAGATGAAAAAAAATTTGACCTTGATTGTTGGAAAATAGGGACGTCACCCCATTAGTATCAGTTGTAGATATATATAGGTTAGTCCTTGATGTGGGGATGTGTGTCTATAAACATATAGCTTAGAAGATTTATGAAAGACTATAGTATCAGCCTTGATAGGATGTACTAGTCTTTTGGGGAGTATAAATGTGTTATGAGAGATAGGGGCCTATATGTCTTAGTAATGCATCGTTCCTATGGTAATAGAATGTATTAATAGATGGTTAATAGGAAGATAATAGTTTGAGCATACCTATAGCCTATGATCAGTTCCTTTTCATCCTTAGTTAAGACCACTTTAAAATAGGTCCAGTCCCTTGGATATAGGTTCCAGTCCATATTTTATTGAAGTTCCATTACCGCCGTACAGCAGAGCAGTATTGGAGGTATTCCTAGATTGACACTTTTTAGATGTCCGTTTATTATTTCAGTGTTAGGAAGTGTTACCTTAGATATTGGGTAGGTTAGAGGCTCTAGAAGGAGTACTATCGATCTTAAATTTCGAGGACAAAATTTTTCTAAGGTGGGTAAAGTTGTAGCACCCAGTTTCCCAAATGAGGGTAATTTTGAAATTTCGTGTTTATAATTATTTTAATAATAATATTTAATTCATGATATGATTTTTGGTGATTTTAAATTATTTTAAAATTATTTAAATCAATGACTTGTGGTTTTGACGTTTTGCTAGTGAAACCCTAGGGACTGTTTGACCTAGAGCCTAACCATGTGATTATGATATTTTAATATCATTTTTGGCCTAAGAATATTTTTTGCATTTGACCTCTTTGAATTATTTTGATATTATTTTATTATTTATGATATTGTTTTGGGGTTATTTGAGTCGGGTTCGAATTTCAACTCAATCCGACTTGAAACGGGGACCCGGGGGTAGTTTGACTCTAGTGGGACCCATACACTAGTTAGACATGGCCCACATGATATTAATTTTAGTCCACATGATAGAAATATTTTAGTTAGAGCTTAGACTAATTATTATGGATAATGTTAGTGTGATTAGAGACTTTAGAATGACTAATTTAGCCCCAACCAATTAGCCCTTTCCTAATACTCATAGAATAGGTTAATGGGGGCATTTTGGACCTTACATAATAGAACAAATAGCCCCATATGGCCAGCCACTTTGGGAGAGGATAGGCTCAAGTTCATTTCATTATTCTCATCCACACTCTCTCTCTTGTTCTTCCCCAAATTCATAGAGAGCAATCCCTAGAAATTTCTCCACCAAATCCTTCCATTTCGTCACCAAATCTTCTTCTTTCCTTCTCCATTCTAGCCAAGGAGGAAGCTACCCAAGTTTGGGAGGATTCGGAGCTCGTTCGTGTCCTTTTGGAATCTCTACGTGTCGGTGTCGCTCCGGGAAGGCTTTTCTTCGATTCGATCTACCGTGAGGTATAAATTCCTTCTCCTTTTTATTTTCTCATGCATATATGTCTATTTTGAACTCATAGGAATGACCCCCATGGTTGTATCTCCATTTGTGTCCATTTCGTGTCCATTTGGTGGTCATAGGAGTGTTATTTGTGTTGTGGTTGTGTCCATGTGGAAAAATCCCAAATTTGGACACACTATGTGTTGTTGTTATGTATGAATGAATTATTACATGTTTAATCTCATATTTTGTATTGGAGATGTGTTCTATAGTGTCTCATATATGTATATATATATATATATATATATATATATATATATATATATATATATATATATATATATATATATATATATATATATATATATATATATATTAGTGTAGAGAGTGAGTTCTTGATATAATATGTTATATACTTGTGTTCTTTTGTCTCAAACTACCCAAATCCGTCATGATTTTTATCCACGTTTTTAATTTCAGCCCTAACTTAGAAATGTCATAACTTCTAGCTCAAATCTCGGTTTAATCTCCCTTTTTTTTAAAAGAAGCGTATTGAAGTTAGATTTCCAAAAACATGTATTAATAGGCCTAATTCTTTCTGTAACTTTCTGGAGAATTATTTGAGTGTCAGCTGTACGAAAGACAAACGCGTTCTCGGTGTTTTTGCGATTCCGGGAGTTTTCGGAAACGAAAACGCGATCCGTTTGAAGTTTCGGAAAGCTAACACATAGATCTATAACATACTTTAATCTAGATTTTAATTTACGCTGAGATAGTACAATATTGATTATTAGTAGGAGTTACTATTCGGCATATGCATTTTGTGCACCCTTGTGTGTAATATAATGTTCTATTTGATTTTAACCCATGTTAATGTATATACATTATGTAATTAAATAGAGAATGCAAGCATGAGTAAATGTTTAAATAAATAATATATGAGGTGTAAGTATCCTATCTAATGTAAGCATGTATAAGTATGGCTTGTAATGAATATGTAGGTTCCATAGTATGTAATATATGGTACATATAGTAGTACAAGAGAATAAATAAATGATGAATGAATGCAAGCATGAATGTAATGTAATAATAGATGTAATGTATGTAATATACAAGTTAATGAGATGTAATGTTCTATGTTAACACAAATCCTATATTACTCATGTACCCCCTTACACTATGTTGACACTATCACACTTGACACATTGTTCACTTACACTTTGACACTCTTTGATATGTATACACTATGTATGCCCATTTAACCCTCACTTGCCCCTTTGCCATGTTCACATACACACACATAGTCTCTTAAATAAGTATTTATGAATATAGTTAACTTAGCTATGTATGTATATTATATATATGTTAGCATATTGTGTTGTAATATATAAGATTATATAACCATTTGAAATGCCACGATTATAGACCTAATGTTGAATACCAATATATGCATGTGTATATATGTGTAGACATATATAGATTAAAGTAATAGATTACCTAGTGTATATCGAATGTGAATTCTTGCCCATTTGAGTATTGAATAATTGCATGCTATATAGAGTTGGGTGTATGTTGGCTTGTATAGCCTTGTATTGATGTGTGCTTGCTAGGATAGTCTTGGTTAGGCCTAATAAGACTTGCTGGGTTAGGACATGACCTAGTTTGACTAGTGCAGTTGACCAGAGTTGACCAAGGGTTGACTTTGGCCTAGTTTGACCTAGATTTATGTAGAATGCATTGTAGTACTTTATATTACCCTTCTGGACATGTTGTGACTTGTGCTGTTCTAATTAGGAGCTAGACACCCCTCCTCGGACAGTATCTTTACCTTGGACATTCAGATATCAGGCGAGTACATTCTCTGATCATTTCATATCCTGTTAGAATTATTTTCCTGCTTTAGATTACTATACTCGATGCTGGCACGTTGGTAACACGGATTAGTACTATATGGATCCTTTCTTGAGATGTTATTCCCTCAGGGAGCATCGTATACTACATGTTCTGTATGTTTCACTTACATGGTGTATCACTATGCTTTACGGTTCTTCGATCACTTGTGACATGTACTCTCATGATCACAAAGTCTTCCCAGAATCACCCCATTGTGGGCATTCCTAGAATCACCCATTTATGGGCTATCCATGTATCACCCTTTGTGGGCCTTTGCATGGAGTCATAACATAACCTGGTTGGATCCTTGTGTATTGATTGGGGGTACGGAAGAGTAGAAATAGCATGTGAATAATTCCAAATAATATAATCTTGAACCACCTCTCCTGAATCACCTCTACCTGATCACATGTCTAGCTTGTACTCTGATTCACTAGTCACTGTTAGTTCTCTACTTATAGTAGATATTTCTATTACAGCTCTCTCTCTGTTTACATACTGTATTTCTTTCAGATTCTGTATCTTACTTTACTGCATGATTATACTTTCTAACCTGCTATGATCTGTTGAGATGTACTGTGCTCGCTCCAGTCCTGACTGGACCTGTATATAAATTTTACAGATAGCCTGGAGTTTGTCTGCTAGCCTAGAGGAGACAGTAGAGGTTGTATAGATAGCTAGGGTTTATTCATAGTTTATTTTCAGTTGTTTTGAGATGTATTTATGGATTACTGTATTTGAGTTTTGAGATGTATTCTGAGTTTGTATCTTAGACACTTAGACTTCTATCTGTTGTATCTCTTTTCGATTTCATGTTTTATCTATCTTCCTTTATGCTCTACCTTAGATGTGATTGAGTTTACATTCTGCTATGTCACCCCCATTCGGGGAGTATAAACTGTTTAGTCTTATACTGTTAGATGCATTGAGACCTAGGACAGCGTTCTACCACCGACACTACGGCGTAGGCTGGGCGTTGTTACGTTCTCGTGCCCTAACTCTAGGGTGCGGGTCATGACACGCCCTTCTTGATTTAGGGTACCTGTGTAGAGAGCGAGCATCAGAACATTACACTTTGTACTGGTGTGTGACAAATTAAGTTTCGTGCTCTCATTTGATTGAAGAGTTTATATGACTTAGTTTGTCAATCTTTCTAACCATCCCAATAAATTTCAGACAAGCATATGACAAGCATAATAAATTACGTTAGAACTTACCTACGGCAGAGCATGCCGTGCAATGTGACACTTACCATGTTCTTCTCTGTCAATTGTTATCGCTAGTATAGCGAGTACAAAATTACATGTGATTGGTCACTGACACCACAAGCCATCATGGACTTATGGCTTTGTTAGTCGGGGCCCTTTCAACGCAAGTAGTGAGCTCCGCTGAAAGTCCCCGCATAACCCGTGCTATCATCCAACACAACTATACCGTGTTTCTTCCTAGACCGAAACGGTCCTGTGGCCCTGGGATGCCACTCGAGAAAACTTTTACCTTATCGACAAGTTATCCACGACCGTGTTAGAATAATTTAGTTACTAAAGTATGGTCTACATTTTTAGAACTTAATCATTTCATCGTGTCCCACCTTGTCGTGGTATCGATTTGTTCAATGAGTCAATCTTTTGTTCAACACAGTTTTATAAGATAAGTAGACGTGTTTGTGCCCTTGCATCTATCGTTTTATTCGCAATAATGTTATCGATTGAACTAAGAAGGGGGTCAAGAAGAGAAGGGTCAGCCACTCACCTTAATTTTTGTTCGAGGCGAGAGACTTGTTGGTTGCGCTAGTCGTCGCCTAAGCGATTACCTGAAATTGCTCAAGCAATCGATACGAACACTGTATTATTTAAGGAGTTTGATATTGTTGGAGCATAAAAAGTACTTCAAAGACCAAGTCAAAGAAGTTGAGAACTTTACGCAACCTACTCTCTACGCAAGCTATTCTCTACGCGAGCTACTATCTACGCGAGCTACTTTACGCCAGGGATATTCATTGAACTTTACGCCGGGGAAAGACTGTCAGGCCATATTTAATGCAAGTGATTTGATCTAACATAATGATTTTCTGATAGCGGGATTACACAGAAGCCGAGGAGATTTTTTCCACCAAACCCAATGCTCGTCGTATAGTGTGCAAATGGGGCTATTTTACGCTCAATAAAACTGCTTCTTTTACGCACGATAGTTATTTGAGCTTTTACGCTCAAGGCTATTGTGGGCGTAAAGACTATTTGGGCTACTTTTTACGCTTAAGGCTATTTTTCTAGCCATTTTACGCTAGGAAGCTTATTTTGGGCTATTTTACGCCCAATTTGCCACTTTACGCTAGGATTGTATTTTGGATCATTTTTACGCCCGATCATTCCTGACCACTTAAGAACGTGGTTTGCCCACGTGGCTTTCATGCCATACTTTTCGAGGAACGTGTGTACGTGCTCTCTCCATTTTGTTGAAGTAGTGGAACACGTGTCGCCATGCGTAGAGATCAAACTCTACATGGGACACGTGTCAACGTGCGTAGAGGATGATTTGGATCGTGGGTGACAGTTACTAGCGTAGAGACCCAATTTTGTTGCTTTTTACGCACAAAGGGGTAAATCTATAAATAGACTTGTTTTTTACATATCAGGCATCAAGAGATCAATAGAGAGACAGGGAGAGGAGATTCTGAGAAAACTCATATTTTCAGTGTGATATTCCCAGAAACATTTCTTCAACTTTTTTCTCAAGAACAGGGTGAAGCAAAGCAAGAAAGCATTCGACTGTGCCATCAGTGCCGTTGCTCGATACCTTTCCGGTGACTTAGTTCTTCCGATTGTTCGTCTTATTCAAGCAGTTTTCTTCATCATCATCATATGGTCCAAGGAACAAAGTGATCGCTCTCAGATCAGACTTCCATAGCATTACTTTCCAGAACAATTTGTACTTTTTTGTACTTTTTCTAGTTTTCTTTCAAAAGCCAGTTTTAGGCATTTTGTTAAGTGAAACAAAATGGCGACTCTGCTGGAGACGACCTTCTCCTCCGACGAGAAGGCAATTGCTCAATATGATGATGTGTCGGTCGGATCGACAAAGAAGACTCTGGTTGTGCACTTCGACCAGACTGCCTACGAAGAAATGCTCCGAAATGGGGGTAGTACTCGCTGCTCCAATGTTTAGAAATCGCGAAAGGCGCGAAAAGTATGGATTCCTAAGTCCAAAGCATCCTCGGATCTCCCTGTTGTCTCTGAAGGCAAAGGAATCCTTCCTATCCATGTGGTGGAGGCTTCCGTCTGTGATGAGGCAGTCTCTACTTTGGTGATAGGCCCTGCACGTAAAAATCCAGTTTTATGCCCTGCGCGTAAAAATCCAGTTTTACGCTCTGAGCGTAAAAATTAAGTTTTATGCTCTGAGCGTAAAAAATCAAGTTTTATGCTTCGCGCATAAAACTCAGTCTCCCGTCTGTGATGTGGCAGACTCTCATGTTTTACGCTCTGTGCGTAAAAATTAGTCTCCCATCTGTGACGTGGTAGAAACACAACCTTTACACCCCGCACGTAAAAATATGTCTCCCGTCTGTGACGTGGTAGACACAAAATTTACGCTTTACGCATAAAGAAAAATCTCCCGTCTGTGACGTGGCAGATACTCATGTTTTGCGCTCTACGCGTAAAGGTAAATCTCCTGTCTGTGACAGTGTAGATAAAATTCACAACGATGCCTTTGCATCTAAAGTGAATTTACCTGCACGCATGTAGCATAAAAATATTGTTGGTAAGACTTCGATTCTCCACCAATAGCCTTCTTACACTGCTTTACGCAAAGTACCAAACCTATAAATTACGCGTAATGCTGATGGAGTCCTTTGTGCTAAAAAATCTCAGGATTTACGCACGCAACTCCAAGCGCGTAAAAATGTACAGTTTGGTTCTGCTAATGCAGCCAGTAATATTCTTTATACACAAGGGACTAAAAGGTTCTCTACCCCAAATGTAATAAAAAAGATTACTCCCTCTACTTCTTCTGATTTACGCGAGTTGCTAGTACAAAAGCATAAAATAGACAATCTCCTGTGACACTCCCCCAAGAAAATCATCATTGTGAGTGTCAACAGATTGTAATCAACTGTTGCTGTTCGGCTTCTAAACGGTCAGTTTTTGATCGATTAAGCTATAATGAGCCTCAGCAACTGGTTGATGACCAAGAACATGAGTTGTTATATGCGTCAGTCAACATGGCATCTCATACCAACAGAGGACGACGTCCAAGACGCAACTCGTCCCAGACTCCTGCTCAACAATAGTTCAACAGACTTCTTGATTCCTTTGAAGGAGTATATCAGAATACTCGATCAAGAAGACAAAGTCAGTTACAGACTTCTGATTCAGAAGCTGGGGGTACTCAGTCTTTTGATTCTGAAACTGATAGTGTCGATTCATACCTCTATACCAATCCCTCTGTATCTTCAAGAGAGGTTGAATCCTGTGCTATTGGAGATGAACCGGAGACATCATCTGCTAATACAGAACAATGTCTCTCTGTCGTTGAACAATCACTAAAGGATATGCTTACCATGATGCAAAGCATGCACCAAATAATAATGACTCAACAAACTGCTCAGCCGGCAGTAGTAACACTAGTGCAGGTAATAGCACAAACTCAAGATAGTCAAGGGGTTGATATACCTTTGAATAATCAAGAGCCTGCTGTCAATCAAAATTCAGCATCTTCCGTTCCTATCATTCCAGAAGATGTGCCACCTCCGGTGGGGGTTACGGTACATCCAACAACTATTCAATCGAATGTGCTTCCTCAAAATAGTGAAGCTATTCAAGCAGTGCGTGAGCTCAAAGCACAGTTTGAAGTTTTGAAGCACAAGGATCAGCTCTAGAGGTTAGGGATTAAGCAACCTTATCCTCCTCATTGGAATGATGTACCCTTTCTCCCGAAATTCAAGCCACAATCAATGGTGTTATTTGATGGAAAGGCTTCTCCTAGTCAGTATATCAATTATTTTGATATTATGACTGTGCATCTACAGAAGAATGATGCTCTTCTCACTCGAGTTTTCATCGGGTGCCTAACGGGTTCAGCTTACGACTGGTATCGTAGTTTATCCGACAACTGTATTTTGTCCTTTGACGAATTTAAAGCAATATTTCTCTCCCGCTTCTATGAAGGAGGCATGGACATGAACATGTCCTCCTTAATAGAAATCAAACAAAAGGAGAAGGAACATACTCGGACATTCATCGAACGTTTTCGACAGGCAACTCTGAAAATGCCTCCGGGTATGCCAGATTCAGCATTGATTGATACATGTAAGATGAATCTGCGACCATCCATTGCTGTCTTTACGGGCTCCCAATTCACAGATTGGGCCTTGTTTATTATAGCAGCAGTTTCTGCCGAGACCAATGGTAGGTTGGCTCGTGAACACGGGATGATTTTTGCCTCAGAGGAAAAAGGAAAGAAAGGCTCTTCTGGTAATAATTCCGACAATCGTAATGGGAAAGGGAAGAAAACCCTTGTGGTTAATCTTTCAAAACCCAAAATGACATCAAATAATCAGGAGTCTTCCAAGCCGAAAGAAGAATACTCTTTCGATGATATTGATATCCCAGGGATATTCTAATATCTGGTAAAGAGTGGCAAACTCCAGATTCCGGAGCCAAAAGGCCTAATGACGTGAATCTGACCGACAATCCCAAGTATTGTATCCATCACAAATACATAAATCATCCTACCAAGGCTTGCTATGTCTTGAAGAAGAAAATCCAGGAGCTGATAAATGCCAATGCCATCGCTTTAACCAACGATAAGCATACTGTCACAACCAATATGATTTCTCTTCAATTTGGAGGTTTTCCTCCACATCAAGTCCCAGATGAGTGTTTTCCATAAATAAATTCACTTTATTTATTTTGTATCTGAGAAAATTATAACTGTGGGAATCTAATCTAGAAGACGATTACTTTATCCCTTGGACGATACGATGAAGAAAACTCGAACTTTGAAGAACTTGGACAGCAACTGGGCAATCTCTCTGTTCTCTCTGAAAATGACCTCTGTACTCTCTGATGAAGATGAAGAAACTCTTTCTTATAGAGTTCAGGATAACTGTCCTTAAGCATACGCTCAGGTAGTTACTTGACGTGTGCATAACTGCAGGGACGCGTGGCGAATTCGGATGGAGACACATTAGCGTGCGGTTGAAAGTAGTGGAGCATGTTCAGGAGAGATTGATGGCCTGGATGCCACGTTGCATAACTTCTAGAGAAGTGGATAACTGGTACAGGACACGTGAGAACGTGTGTTGACTGTAATCCTGGATATGGTTGTTGTAATACGATGCCTTGTTGAAGGAGAGTTTATACGCTGACTTGGACAGCGTAGTGCCATAGGAAAATCATACGCTCACTTTATGGGCAAGGAGTCATGTGAGGTCATACGCTCGCTTAGTTAACAAGAAATCATGTAAGGTCCATACGCTCACTTGACTGTGTGAAGAAGGAGTCATGTGAGGTCGATACGCTCACTTGACTGGATGAAGAAGGAGTCATGTGAGGTCCATACGCTCGCTGGAGAAGTGGCCACGTGGCTATCATCAATCTTCTTTGGTACACCATAGCTTCCCATAACTGACAAAATCTTCTCGAGCGTCGTGACTGCGGATTTGACGGCTGACAGACTGTCAAAACTGACAGTAATGATGGCTTTTGTATTTATGAAGGCTGCTGAGTTGTTCTCGTAAAAGACAAAACCGGCTCTTCGAAAACCTATACGACGGTTACTTTTCTCGTGACAGCTGTCTTTGCACGAAAGATGAAGTGTCAGATTCATTCCTCATTTAAACATATGCTGTGCTGTCACTTCAGTAATAATAAAATATTTACTGAGCGTATGGCTTTTGATTGAGCGTATGGCTTCAACTGACATCTGTCTTTAAGCGTATGGATAAAAATGACAGCGTGTCATAATTTTCCACATCCTACAATGAGATTGTCCCAATTCCAAAGGCGATGATGAAGATTGTGAATATCCCGCCTGCCAGGGAGCAAAATGAAGGACTTTTGCCTCTTATACTGAAAACTGGTAAAATTATGTGGGTACACCCTGATTTAGTACTTGAAATAGAGAATGAAGGTAAAACTTCAAAATCTAAGAAAGATAAAAAAGTCAAAACCTGCAATATGATTTCTCATGTTTTATTTCCAAACCATGATGATTTAGATCATTTGTGGGGTGGCATTCCTTTGGAGGATAGACTGAGAGGTTTGAATATATACCCTCCAAGTTTAGCTCCTCCTACCAAGCTCAAGCTTACTCATCAGCAGTGGTTAGCTATGAATAGTATCCCCTTATACAGGGTACAACAAATTTTTGCTGCTTATGAGAAAGCACCAGTAGGGATTTTTCCTTTTGTCCCGAATACTCCTTCTCTTGTGGCTACAGATATTTCTATTCATCTTCCTCCGATGGCTACAGAAGTCTCTATTTCTCCTTCTCCTGTGGTTACAGAGGTCTCTGCTTCTTCTTTCTCTGTTGAATTATCTATTAAAAGTCCGTTACCCACTCACTTGTATAGTCAGCAATCAATCCATCTCATGAAAAAGATGGGCTATAACTTTCAAAAGGCGGAAGGTTTGAATTATGATAAAGGAATGCGACTTCCTTTACAACTTCAAAGTCAAAAATCCACTCTTGGATTGGGTTTTGATGTTCCTCATAAAAATCCTCGAAAGAAGAAGGCTAAGCGAAAGAAGACTAAATCCTACAATATGGTACTTCATTCTCCTGAGTCTGAAGAAGAAACCTTTGCTGGTACGAGATCTGGGAAAGAGTACCACAAAGATTATGAGGGATCTTCCAAAGAAGCAGAGGACGTTGTTGAAACAATACCAGCTCAACCATCTCCTGTTACTGCTAAACCATCTATGGTTGAAAAGGGGAAACAGAAAGCAGTACGCTTTGACGTCCCATTGAAATCTGCTTCAAATCAAGGGGTGGTGATAAAATCCTACAATTTCGATATTCTAGCCCAGTTAGCTAATACCCCAGCTAGACTTTCGATCTTTGAGCTGCTTCGCCTTTCGAAAGAAAGCCACAAAACTTTGATTGAAGCTTTGCTGTAAGCTGACTCATGCTTAGCTCAACTCAAGACTCCTGACAATATACCAGTGTCATGTCCACAATGTCATAGTGTGATGGAAGCAATTCCTAATATCACCTTCATACAAGCAGATATGCTGTTGAAGCATAACAAGCACGACAGGCCCCTGTGCTACACTGGGTATATTGAATCCATTGAAATTGACAGGATTTACATTGATCCTGGGTCTTCTATTAGCATTATTCTTTAAAGTATGCTACGACCCTTGAGGATTCCTACTAGTGATTTGACTTACACTAATACCACAATAGTTGGTTTCAACTCTGGAAAGAGTAAACCACTGGGCAAAATTCGTCTGAAGATTCAAATTGGTGATCTTCGAACTATGGCGACTTTTTATGTTATCAACTCCGATGTATCTTATAACATCCTTTTTGGAAGACCGTGGATACATGAGCATAACATTGTGCCTTCAACTCTCCACCAATGCTTCAAGTACGTGGATTCTCAAGGGGTTGTGAAGACAAAATTTGCTGATATTAATCCTTTCAAGGGTGTTGAAGCCTATTTCTCGGATTCAATCCTCTACAAACAGGAGCATATGAAGAAGATATCGGATATGGCCGAAGATCGATCACCTACTGAAGATCAATCTGTTAATGAAGATCCTCCAGAAGAGCAACCTTTGAAGATCAAAGGCAAAGGTCGAATTCAACCCCAACCTGTCAATGACCAACCTCTGATGATCAAGGTCAAAGGAAAAACTCAAGCTTCGTCTGAGGAATCAGTGAGTATTCCTGCCAAGAGCCAAGTTCAACCTCTCATGATCAAAGTCAAGGGACGAACTTCTCGTACGAATGATCCAGAACCACCACTGATCATCAACCTTGGCAAGTCTACGTAGAAGACGGATGACGGTCCGTTAATGATCAATCCGAAGTGTAGTACTCAACTTGTAAATGATGTAAATATTGATTATTCTGTACTTTCTAATATCAATGAAGATTTTCTTTTGGAGTACCTGGTTGTCAAATTTATTGAGAGAATGATGTTATCTGATGATAATCAAGGTCATCAACATAAAAATACATAAACACAGAGGAAACTTTATACATTGATCATAAGGAAAATTTTTTCCTCCTCATGTTGATGTTGGACCTTATGCTCAAAGGTTCCTAACATCTTCTCCCTATCTTCTTCCTGTTGCCTCATCATCACAAGCTTGTATAACTTATAGACGTCATGAAGAATCCTATTTTGTGGTTCCGTCTAATAAGAAAAATAAGCGCCAAATTATGTTTGGTCTGGCCAGAAATATCTCTGTTATTCAGACAGATGATCTTAGAGATAAAGATAAAGAAGGAAGAATCCAAATTGACAAATATAGTCAGCAATCTCTTAAGATTATCCAGAATATGGGATATGATTTGAAGACTATGCAAGATCTCAATCAAGGCAAAGGTGGACGATTACCATTATGTGGTGATCCGTTTTACCAGAAAACTCGGCATGGGTTAGGATACGATCCGTCTCACATGTTTAATGAGGATATACAAGAAGAATTTTCTTCTAATTCTTGACAATCCTCAGATTCGGAAGAAATCTAATTCATCGAATCAGATACAACCTCCATGTATAAAGAAAATATGGAAGAATGTTCTTCCAGTTTTTTACAATCCTCATATTCTGAAGGAGACTATTATGATGAATCTGAATGTATCTTCTCAGTCAACATGGTTCAAACTGATGGTGAATCTGAACCATTTGGGAATGACCTTTGGGCACAACAAATGGACACTCAATGAGAGCTTCGTTTTGAACAATAACAGCCACCTACAGAGGATAAAATTGTGCAGATTGATGTTGGAGACGGAATTACGTCCAAGCCAATATTCATCAGTAAAAACCTATCTGAAGATGAAAAGGAAGAGTTGATAAAACTGATTAAAGAATATATGATATATTTACATGGAGTTATGAGGATATGCCGGGTCTAGATCCTAAAGTTGCTACTCATAAACTCAATATTTTCCTAATGCCAAGCCTGTAAAACAACAACAACAACATTTTTGACCAGATATGATGGATACAATTGAAGCAAAATTCAAAAAGTTGATCACGTGTGGCTTTGTTTGTGAAGAACAACATCCAGATTGGGTGGCCAATATTGTTCATGTTATGAAAAAGAACGGAAAAGTCCGAGTTTGCATAGATTTTCGGGATCTTAATGCAGCTTGTCCAAAGGACGAATTTCCACTTCCAATTACCGATGTCATGATAGATAATACATCTGGTTTTGAATGCATGTCTTTCATGGACTGATTTTTAGGATACAATCAAATTAAGATGCATCCAGGAGACGAAAAGTATACCGCTTTCCATACACCCCTTGGGGTTTACTGCTATACGGTTATGCCGTTTGGTCTAAAAATGTCGGTGCTACGTATCAACGGGCTATGAGCAATATCTTTCAAGAATATCTACGGAAGACAGTTGAATGTTACGTAGATGACATTGCTGTCAAAAGTCGATTAAAAGATGATCATATTCAAGAAAAAAGACGGTATTCGAGTTGATGCGCCAACATCAATTGAAGATGAATCCTACTAAGTCTTTCTTAGGGGTTCCAGTGGCAAATTTTTGGAATTTGTCATCACTTCTCAGGGTATCCATGTTGATCCTGATAAAATTAAAGCAATTCTTGAAATGCATCCTCCACACAATTTAAAAGAACTCCACGGCTTCCAAGGTCGCATTGCTTATATCAGGAGATTTATATCCAATCTTTCAGGGAGATGTCAACCTTTCTCCCGTCTATTAAAGAAGGGTGTATCATTTGTCTGGGATGAAGCATGTCAGAAATCCTTCAATGACATCAAGTAATACCTTACAAATCCACCTGTTATGGTACCTCCAGTGGTAGGGAGACCATTTTTGCTATATGTTCGAGCCTTAGATCATTCACTTGGTGCTCTTCTTGCACAGAAAAGTGACAAGGGTCATGAATAAGCAATTTATTATCTTAGCCGAATGATGGTCGGAGCTGAATACAGGTATACTCCTGTGGAGAAGAATGTTTGGCCTTGGTTTTTGCTATTCAAAAGACAAGACATTATGTGTCAGGACAGACTATCCATGTTATCTCCAGAATAAATCCTATTCGGGTATTGATGAGAAAACCAAGCATTCTTAACTCCAGGTTAGCCACCAGGGTGATGTTGCTTATTCCTTATGATATGGTCTATGTACCTCAAAAGTGAAGGTCAAGCATTAGCTGATTTCTTAGCAGCTCACCCTATACCTGAAATATCGAAGCTATATGAAGACATTCCAGATGAAGTCGTGGATTGCAACATGATTTTAAAGGATGACATTTGGCAACTATATTTTAATGGAGCATCACGGGTTGGACCTAAAGGCAATATTGTCTCTGGAGTAGGAATTGTCTTGGTTTCTCCTGACAAAATGGTCATATACCGTACTTATTCTCTCAATGAACCATGCTCCAACAATGTGGCAGAATATAATTCTCTGCTGATTGGTCTCCAAGTAGCAAAATTGGACATCGAGTTTCTGAAAGCTTATGGAGATTCTCAACTGATTGTTAATCAGTGTAGAGGGACATGAAGTTAGAAATCTGACCTCATTCCTTATCATCAAGTGGTAATCAATTGGTCCTTTCATTCAAAGGATTCTTCATCGAATTCTTACCACGTTCTCAAAATTTGAAAGCTGATGCTCTTACTAGTTTAGCAGCAGACTTAGCTGTTCCAATTAGAAGACAAAATACCATCACTTTGTTGGATCGAGACTTATTCTGTGTCAGGAATAATCTGCATATTGAACAGATTATACTACAGAATCAAGTTCTCAGCAGAGGGATTAGAGAAGTCCATTCATTGATTATGCGGTTCATGGAATTTTACCTGAAGATCCAAAAAAGCTGCATCAATCAAGAGACAATCATTTCATTCTATTATGATCTCTTCTTTACATATGTTATATCGTCGTTCTTATGACGGACTTTTGCTACGCTGTCTCTCAGAGAGTGAAGCTAAGCAAACACTTCGTGAAGCTCATGATGGTGTCTGTGGTGCCCATCAATCAGGTTTAAAATTACAGGACCGTATTCGAAGAATAGGATATTATTGGCCTTCTATGATAGCAGATGCTGTAGATTATGCCAGACGGTGTAAAGCATGTCAAATTTATGCTGATTTTATTCATCAACCATCTGAGTTTCTACATCTTACAACAGCTTCTTGGCCCTTCGAAGCTTGGGGCATGGATATTATTGGTCCGATTAACCCTCCTTCTGTCAAGGGACATCGGTTTATACTGTCTATAACCGATTACTTTTCTAAATGGACAGAAGCAGTTCCCCTTGCTGAAGTAAAAACATCAAATATGGTTAGCTTCATTAAACATCATGCCATTTATCGTTTCGGGATTCCCCGACGGATAATTCATGACAATGGACCACAATTTGCCAGTCAGGCATTTTATCGATTCTGTGATAAGAATCAGATCCAAAATCTGGCTTCTACGGCTTATAATCCAGCTGCTAATGGTTTGGCCGAAGCTTTCAAAAACAATCATTAAACTTCTCAAAAATTTGTCTCTTCTAATAAACGTGATTGGAATGAGAAACTTGGAGAATGTTTATGGGCTTACCGAACGACAGTCTGAACTCCGACTGGTTTTACACCATTTTTACTGGTTTACAGATGTGAGGCTGTTCTCCTACTGGAAATCCAGATTCCATCTCTTATAATAGCCATTGCTAATGAGCTAACTACAAAAAATAATGATCGCTTACGACTCCAAGAACTTGAAGGATTGGACGAAAAGTGTCTCCAAGCGCAACAGCATTGAGCTATATCAAGCCTGCATATCTCGAACTTTCAATCGTAAAGTTAAAGAGAGTATTTAAAGTCGGTGAGCTAGTTCTAGCTGTCCGAAGACCGATGGTGATGACTCATAAGAGCAAAGAGAAATTCCAAGCAAAATGGGAAGGTCCCTATGTAGTTGAGTCGGTATTCTCCAATGGTGCCTATAGGTTGTCTAAACCTAATGGAGATCTGCTCATGATGCCGATTAATGGCAAATTCTTGAAGAAATATTATGTATAAATTTTTCCTTATTTCCAGCTACCAATGTTTGGTTAAGCTGGTTATTAGTTCTCCTTGAAGAGAATTTTAATCTTCTATCTTTCCAGATGATTAAAAAGTGAGATTTATTATTTCATGTTCTCATGACCCCTGAATAAATATTAAATCTACTTCTTCTCCTATCTATTATGTCCATTTGACCTCTGAATAGATATTAGTCTATTTTTTTTGAGTTGTCATGATCTGTCACGTTCATAATACCTCTGATAGTATCGTATACTCTAAACAGAAAACGAGATTCATTATCTATCTATCTGCATTACCTCTGGATAATATAATTTACTGAGTTTAGAAGACTTGTCATATCCATATTACCTCTGATAAGTATTTTTATGTCATACCTATTGTTTAATTTCAAAATAAATAATAGGATCACAAAACAAATATTTTATTCATTTCTTGTAAAACATTACAGAATGAAAATAGAAGATTACAAAAGCTCTTTATTTGCCTAAGGAGGGGCAGAGACATCTTGAAGTAATTTCTGTAGCTCCGCTAGACGCTTGTCACGAGAGCTCAGTACAATCTTGGCAGCCACGGCACGTCGAGCTTCAGGAGTGCAAATATAAGAAAGTTCAGCAAAAGTGACTATCATCTGATCCTTGGCTTCGTCAAGAGTTTTGATAGTAGATTCAGCTCCAAAGACTTGTTCTTCCAAGATCGAGCTCTGTGTAAGCTGCTGGTCTCGAGCTGTGATCAGCTGATCCATCTCTGCCTTCAAACGAGCCAACTTAGCCTCAACTTCTCGAATTTTATCATTTTGTTGATGAATTCTCATATTAGAGGTTTCATAGGCTTCTCTCTGGTTATCTAGCTCGGGCTTTACTCCTGCCAAAAAAGCTTTTTCTTTGGCGACCTTTATGCTATATTCATGGAGGACTTTATTGAATCTCGTCTCCCGAGCGAGGTATTCAGCTTATAAAGCATCATACTCCTCTTGGATGAGATTTTCAGTGGTTTTACTTGACAGCTTCAGATATTCTTTGATGGGCTGTTTAAGTCCCTCCACGATTTTCTCCAATGCAGCTGCTCTCGCCGCATCGTTAAACATGGCACATTTCTGATCGTGAGAGAGATAGATGCCTTCAAACTTTCATAATTGACGCCCTTATTCAAGACCATCTTGATCAGAGCTGCCAGAGTCTTGTCAAAAGTTTTAGTATGAATCTTAACAAAGAGATTTATTTCTGCACTTGAACTCGGTGTAGCAGCGATGTCTACCAAATCTCTTCTCTGAAGACTAGGAGCAGATGCTGTTACCTTGGTAGCAGGCTGAGATGAAGACATTGTTGTCATGCTACCATGGCCAACTGATTCCCAGGAGCTTCAGGAACAGTATCTTCAACATTTGTTACTCCAGCCATTTCTGGAGCTGAAACTACTAGAGTTTCGGTGGCGGTGATTAATGTGGAAGGAGTGGTAGTTGGCAGCTAACTTCGGTTCAGGCATTATCTCTTCAGGAACTTGTACTGGATCGGTAGTAATAGCAGAGCTATTACAACTTCCCCAGCTTCAATTGGTGACTTGAGTATGCCTTCATCACCTTATTCAGCTATTGGCTCTGCGGGATCTTCAAGTATTTCAGTTGTAGTAAGTCCTTCTACAACTGATTCTTCATTGAAGTCTAATTCTTCTTCCGTACCCTCTTCATCATCTACAGTAAGTTCTACTGTAATTTCTTCTTTATCCTTACCCTCAGCAGGAGGGGACACTTCTGGCTGAGCCTGCATTTCTGGCTCTTGTTGTACCTCCAGAGATGGAGGACATTCTTCCTGAGTCTCCACTTCACTCTCGAAATACTTCTTCTTGAGCATCTTCTTCTTCTGAAGAAAAGCCTCCTCCTCAGATTCCTCGTTTTCTTCATAAATATCTTCTTGAGGAGGAAGAGCCACATGCTTTGGAGCAATGATAACACCTACAAAAATTAAACAAAATAAGTTAATATACAAAAATCATTTTGTATGGATTTTTGTATAAATTATATTTACCTGGAGTATGTGTAGGACGTGCCAAGTACGCGTCATAATCTTCAGTCCAATACTCATCATCAAAATTAATAGCTGGTTCATCGGATGGGATGGGCTCTTGATCAATAGTATGTACTGGGGCGACGTCTTCAACAACTTGTGCCATTGGTGGAAAAGTTAAATGAAGCGATGAGCTGAGACGTCCCAGAGATAGGACTACCGCAGGTGCTGCTGGTTGAGATGCTGAAGATCCTTCTCCAGGGTGAACTGAAGAAGATGCAACATGTTGCGGCTCATCCACCTGAGTGTCACTCTCCGGGGTAGGTGCTCTTGATCTAGAAGGTCTTTTGGTGGTGACCTTCTTCTTCTTTTGCGGGGTCTTCTCTGGAAGAGTGACAGCTGCACTTTGTTTCTGTTTACGGGACTTCCCAATAATGATAGGTTGTGCGGCTTTTTCCCTAACTCCCACAAAGATAACCTCCAGATACTGATCTGGAACATCTGTGTCGTCAGGGATGTCTGATGGTACCCTGATTGGCTCCTCAACATTCCCTTCCTTGGGCCATCTTAGCCTACCTCTCATGTTATAGCCATGGGCGAAGGAGCGATCGAAGCATAAAAGTGAGCATACGTATAAAGTATACATAGCTCGGTGGTGCTGGTAGCGGTTGATACTTTGAATTTGGTACCAGTACGGGCAGTACTAAAATATCTCCAACCTCTTGCACCGTCAATCAGTTTTCCACAGTTACGGAAACTGGTAGAGGGATTACCAACATGAAGTTGGTCATATCCAAATTAGCGAGCGAACCTACTTGGTAGATATGGTTCGAACGCACAACTGTCTTCATTTCTATACATCAGATGAGAGGGTCTGATGCACTGTAGCCACCTGAAGACTGGTGCTGATAATAAAGTTCTTCCTTCAACTTCATCTTCAAATTGAACGCCGAAGCAGTCGGCTGGAACTTGTGGCCTCGTGCAGAAAAAGTTCCAACCATAAGAATAATTCAAGACTGTCCGGGTATCTGCCACTGTCATGTCAATCCAAGTAGCTTTACTGAACTTTTGGAGGAAGACCTCCGCATTATCTCCCGGGCCTGGTGGCAATAAGCTGCAGTTATGGTGAAACAGCCAGCCCATCAAGTAAGTGTAGGGCATTTCTACCATAGGGAATACGTTCCGATGAGGAGCGTTATTAATTAGCTCCTCACCAAGAGTCCTCAAACCTGCGTTTACTCGACACACCATTACCGATAGCAGGTTGATTATGGCTTTAAACACCAAACGTGCCGTTGTACATAGCACGCTTCGGTGGATTATATCAACTGTACCGGTCCCCGATACAACCCATCTCCTCAACCACAAAGAAAGAAAGCCTGCCAGCAAGGCTCCCTTGGAGATCTTCTGGCTGCCATATCTGAGGAAGCTTGTTTGCCATTGATTATAAAAGCAAAACAGTTTTATGGGAGGACTGGACTTTTACTTCACAATACAAACTCGCTCATACAAAGAAAGCCTAGGAATAAAAACCTAGGTACAGCAATCTAAGTATAATTGTTTAGTTCTAATTCTGGGGGTGACGATAGAGGCTCGGGAAAGCGACGACAGCTCTGCCTTACTCCATGGACGATCGGACGTAGCCTCGGCTCTGATGAAGAAATGCTCTTGGAGCGTGTGGGAAGACTCTTCTGTGCGTCCCTTTGTCTCTCTGTGTATCCAGCCAGGGGGATGGCAGCCGCATAGGGAGCTTTGGAGTTGATAGATCGTACCAGCTGTATAGGAGATTTTCTTCGTTTCCCGAGGAACATGCCGTCATGTCAGAGTTCCTCATTTCAGCTTTAATGTCAGAGTTATCACTTTATGTCAGAGCATTTAATGGAAGCAGTCACTTTATGGCCAACTGTAAAAAGCAAGCTGCATAGGGCCACGTGATTCTTTCTTGAGCCGCATGAGGCTATTGGAGAGTTTCTGAGCCACATGAGGCTCCGATAGATTCCTGAGCCGCATGAGGCTCCTTCTGTTTTAAGCCGCATGGGCTTCTTCTGTTTTGAGCCGCATAGGCTTTTCTTATTCTTTTCCATGCTTCTACAAGACCCCCTTCAAAGTTTTTAATTTAAAAAATTGAAATACTTTGAATAAGAAGCATGGCTATATGAGCTCCGCTGGCCGCATAGGATGTTCTGGCGGCATGGACTTCTAGGCCGCATGGCCTGTCTGGCCGTATAGACTCCCTAGCCGCATGGGCTCCCTGCCACGCCTGCGTCTCATTAATTGCCCTTAATTTATTTTAGAGCCGTCTTTTGGGGGAATCCCAAGAGTTGTTTCATTAAATATTTAGAGCCGTCTTTTGGGGGAATCACAGAGATTTCTTGGGAGACCCATCTCCATGATTGCCTTTGTCTTCTCCGGATCTATATGAATTCCCTGGGCAGTAATAATAAAAACTAGGAATTTTCTACTGGATACGCCTAAGAAGGATTTGGTAGGATTCATCTTCAAGTTGTGCGCTCGCATCAGGTCGAATACCGTCCTTAGATCCTGCAGATGGTCTTTCTTATAGCGACTTTTGACAGTGATGTTGTCAACATAGCACTCCACGGTCTTACATAAGAGGTCTCTGAAGATGACACTCATGGCTCTTAGACACGTGGCGCCAGCATTCTTTAAACCATAAGGCATGACTGTGTAGCAGTATGTGCCAATCGGTGTTCAGAATGATGTGTGCTTCTCATCGTCGGGAGACATCTTGATTTGGTTGTATCCCGAGAAACCATCCATGAATGACATGCGCTCAAAGTCGCAGGTGTTGTCAATCATGATGTCCGTGATAGGGAGGGAGAACTCATCTTTAGGACACGCCTCGTTCAGATTGCGGAAGTCGATGTAGATTCGAATCTTTCCATTTTTTTGAGGATCGGTACTATGTTGGCGACCCAGTCCAGATGTTGTTCCTCACGAATGAAGCCGCTGGCTATCAGTTTATTGACTTCGGCTTCGATCGCATTCATAATATCCGGGCAAAAGCGTCGCTGTTGTTGCTTGATCGGCTTTGCATCCGACCGAATGTTGAGTTTATGAAGTACAATCTCGGGGTTTAGCCCTAGCATGTCTTCATAACTCCAGGCGAACACATCAATATTTTTTGATGAGTTGTAGCAGCGATTCTCGCTCTTCGTCTGCCAGGCTTTTACTAACAAAGATTGGTTTTGGAGAAGACTCATTGCCGAGGTCAACTTGCATAACCTCATCTTCAGTAGGAGGCTCTCTTTGTTCGAACTGCTTTTTCCATTGTACGTCCAGCTGTTGGGCCCACGGCTCTAATTCAAGGAGTTCAGCAATAGCCGGCTGATGATCTTCAGCCGAGTTATCTGGTGTAGGTTGGGATTGTGCACCCGACCGGGTGACAACAGTTGTGGCTTCTTCGATATCTGTCGAGATTGTACGGCAGGATCTGACCTTTAACCCTTCTTCCTGCCAGTAGAGGGTGGTGTGGGTTGAGTCACTTCAAGTACCATGTCCGGATGGACCCACATGACCTCCCCTCGTGATGTGGTGAGGGGCACTAGACCAGCAGCCTGATCTCGAGGAGGTGAAAGATTAGCAATCTCTATTGTTGCTCGAGGGACGGGTATTACACCGTCTTGAGTCTATGTCGGAGGGAAGTTGCCGAACTGTATTGATACCATGTTGGCTGCCACGGTTACCTCCTCAAAATTAATGGCCAGAGCCTTCAAATCGATGAGATGCTGGATATATCGCTTCAATTGGAAGTAGTCCTGCATGGCGTGGTGGACGTAACGATGGTAATGGCAGTACTTGGGGCTTTCCATCTCGGTCAGCCGAGGTTCCCGTCTAGGTGGAGGGAGCTGGATTCTATCTTCTTGTATAAGCATGTCCAAGATGGGTTTGACATGACCGTCTTCGAAGGAGTAAGTCATCTATGGCCACTGCTTTTCAGCTGGCTTTGAGTCAGGCTTCTGGGTTGCATCAGCCACCATAGCCTATTTGCCCTTGTTGTTTCGGTTATTGGAGGAATTACCCCCATTGTTGGTGTTGGCATTAGGGTATTTGCCTTTGTCCTCTCCCTCCGAGATGTGTAATCCCAGTTGGCGATCCTTCTTCAACTTATCTTCCGCGTGGCACTGATGATGAAGGTCTTCCAGTCCTTAAATTGACTTTCACCCGTCCAGAGGCTGATTGTTGGGAGCAGTCTCTTTTGAAAAATTCAATTTAAGGAGGAATCTGGATTTCCAGACAACAACTTTATTGCGGTTTAGCGAAACCGCTCAATATAGTTCCTTGTCAGCTCCTTCTCCCCTTGAACAACATCCATGATGATGGACATCGTCAGGTCGTATCCTACTTCGTAGAACCTCTCCAAGAACATACGCTTGAAGCCGGTAAAGAAATGGATGCAGTTGTCTGGCAGGTTGCGGTACCAGTCGAAGGCGACCCCTTCCAATGCCCCGATGAATAATCGTGTAAGGATGGCGTCGTCATGGGGCAGATGGTCGGTTGTGACCTAGAAGTAAGTAATGTACCGACTTGCGGAAGTCCTGCCCATAGGGATTGATGTTGAACGGCTTATATCTTGGTGGGAAAGGGACATCCCTCCATACAGCAAGGTATGGTTGCCGTATTCTGAGGTCTTGGGAGGTTTCCCGGGCGTGAAACATGGCCCGGAGCTCCTGGACCTCTCTTCTTGCCTTCCTGGCCTCATCCGCAGCGGTGGGAGCCGATATTTCAGGAGGATTGTCGCCCGGGTTTGGTGTCGCTTAGTTCGAGTCCGCATTGACCGCGGGACCTAAGCTTGTTTGGCCAGGCGTCCTTTCTTGCAGAGTTGGAAGAGCCGCTTTGATTTCGTCCACAAATTTGACCAAGGTACGCAGTATGGCCTCCAGAGTGTCGATGCATTAGCGATCATTGGGACCGTCTGATCGTCATTTGTCATGAATGCTGTCCTCACACGAGCCGAAGTGGAGGG
>JANAVB010035786.1:0-23191 GCA_029216955.1 Iris pallida
TCCCCTTTTTGAGAACTGATACACCTATACTACACTAGCCCTAGTGGCTTATGTATATTCCTCCTGTATCCTAACACTCTGCTAACACATACTGCCTAAGCTGACTACACATGCACTGCCAGAACACTCAACCATCTAGATTATACTCTTTCCACTTGGTTGCCTGCACTTGCAGACTTGCACAGGGCTTAAAAAACCTCTTCACACATGCGCACACACATATTGAACCCTAATACACACACACATTCTTTCTACCCAATTTTATTAGTTGGGACTATATATATGGTCTACTGAGTTATATACATAAGTACATCAATCTAGTCTTTGCACTATGACTAACTGCACCCAACCCTGCAGTCACAGATCTATCAAATACATACTGCAGGTTCTACTGCAACCTACAAACTACTACAGACTCCAAATTCTCCCTAATTGCATACTGACTGCATTACCTATACACAATTTCTCTATATAGCCCGTTGCATATTTCCTATGTGCAGATGGCTGCTGCTGCATACCTGAGGGTTACCTGCTGCTAATCTGTAGTAGCGTCCACTGCAACAATTGCTACAACTACTGCTAATGCTATACTAACAATTTCCCCATGTTGTAGTGTCCTGCAGTATCTTGTATAACTGCACATACACATGGGCTAATACCCCACTAATACATCTTGCAGGCTGCCTAGTCTACACAGGTAATGACTGCTAATGCAGCTGTTTACCTCATACAGAGTTGAACTTCACTCTTAATCCCCTAGCTGCTACAGTCCTGCACTGTATTTTTGTAACACAAATCTTCTACTGCTAATTGCTATTGGACTTATTATGCTCCCCCACTGCATAATATGGCTATGGGCACATCTATTCTAGTACATTTACCTCCCTAGAATATACACATAGTTGATACCAAGTTACTCCCAAATCATATACTGCTGCACACATGATCTACCTCTGCACTCATCAAACTGGACTACATCTACTACCTCCATATTAATGTGTTGTGCATAAGTGCACCACACACACACACAAACACACACACACACACACATACACATGTTCCTTGTCCACTACTACAGCCCAACACCAACACATATGTACACACATAGACACATACCCACAGTCTTATTGCCTGCATCATATGCTGCTGTACTACTCAGCAGACTGCACTGTTCTCTTATATTCATTATAGATTTCTACTGAAATCTACTACTAGACCACCTGCATCCTGTAGGGAACTCCCTTGCACAACATCTACCTTTCTTCTATCCTGCTGCAAACTACAACATACTTCCTTCTCAACTCAGTTCCCTTAGGACCACATACACTCACATAGGCAACCCTTCATGGCAGACACAATTCAAATATATTTCTTATGCATTCACAAACACATATATCTACTCCATCTACATATAGATCTATATACATGTCATGACCTCCTATTACACATATCAGTACACTCTACAACCTCTCCTCATCACAGATACCTAGTTGATTAACATATTCACATATACTCTCTTACACTATAACACAGGTAGGCATATGAAAGATACCACTAACACTCCCAATGATAGGTATAGGTATCCTACTAGGGCAGTGCATATAGAGTTGTACATCTATTCCGATATATATATATATATATATATATATATATATATATATATATATATATATATATATATACACTATTTTCCAATTATAACATTCATATATAATGTACATTGGTACACATGACTCTAATTATGATACAAAAAGTCTCATGACATATGGATACATTTTCCCATCCAAAATCTATATATAAATATGATAATAAACATTAAAATACAATTGGATACATTTAGAAGCACATTTACGGGATTATCAATTGGTCAACCGTATCACAATTTATCATGGCCAAACCTTCAATATCATAATTAGGACACATGGACACAAGCATACACCAAATTATGACACAAGTCTCTTTTGAGAACCTTATAAAACACTTGTGTGACAATTTTCTAATTAACACAAATTTACCATTCTAAACTCTAGATCTACAAGGAATGAGTCCTCTACCACCCAATTCATCCCCTAGAAGGGTAGATATCCATTTGGGGGTCTTCTACTTGTTAACTTAGAATTTCATCATAGAAATGTAAGGAAGGATCATCAATAGCAAGGTGGAATTGCTCATCCTCAAGGATCCATGAAATTTGGTGGTGATGGAAGAAGAAATGGCTCCAAACTCCTTGCTAGTGCTCCCTCCAATCTCTTTGTGCTCCAAAGTTCTAGCCCTCCATGGAAGAATACTTTGGAAAAGCTTGGAAGAGGTGTTGGAATGGTAAGGGGAAGAATTAGCGTTTGGTTCCTTAGGAAATTGGAGAAGATGACTAGAGGAGGAAGAAGGAGAATTGGAATAAAATGAAGTAGGAAGAAACTATATAGTGCTCGGCCATGCTTGTTGGAATAAATTTTTTTCAATGACCAAAATGGCCCTCCCTACACACCATTCATATTAACTACTAATGGGCCAAGGAAGTTGTTGGAAATGGTTTTGGCTAGCCAATTGGACTCAATGCCAATAGGTTTGGGTCTAGTCGTGGCACAACTAATTGGTTCTAATTTCTAACCAAATATCTAGTCATGAGACTACAAATAACGACACACTAATGGAAAAATTTAATATGTTCAAAAATAGTCCTATATGGAAATGTGGTGGTGACAGCACAACATCTCCTAAAAATGTTATCGAGTCAGGATTGTGAATCATATTTGTTTTGATCATTGTTAAAAGTCTTGTTATATCTTCAAATATACTGTATTGGTATCTATTATATTTTCATTCCTCACGTTTTTTATTTCATTGTCTTTCTTCACATCATATTGTGGTATGAAATTATTTCTTGATTTTTAGTTGGTAAACTTTATTGTTTGATTTTAGTTTTTTTAAGTTCAACCAATTATATTATTTTTATAAGTTCTTTTACTTAACTTCTACAATTTTCTAAACTTGTCATGGCACTGTTTTTCTACCTTAATCATAAGCATTTATGCCTTCGACTGATATATTTATTCTCTGATATATTTACTTAAGCTTTAACTATTATATCTTATTACGGGAGAGCTTATTTTTTTGATCACGTCAAAGGGGGATAACAAGTTTAAGTAGAAGTTTTTTTTATATCTGCATCTACTTTTTACATATCAATAATGATATTAGTGATATATGCCTATTATATATGTGTTGTTTCACTCTTTTATTTCCTTGTCAAACATTATACTCGCCAATTTCAAGGAAGCACGCTATTTTGGTCAAATGACAATGGGGAAAGAACATCAGACATGATACTCGACATCATTGTTGTATCAAATCGCTCCACAAGTTATGGGGGAGCTGTGTACATGACTTGCAATATCATTCATAGTGTGTCAATTCTCAAAATATGTGAGATTGTTGGCCCATTCGTCTCAGTCAACTTAATTTTGATAGTTAACTAAACCGTGTTTCAATATGATATAATATGATAATTGATCCAACTGAATACTCAACAATGTTGTCACGATAGCCGATTGTACTGCTTCTAAATTTTATGTCATCAATATAATTTTACATTTTATTTGAGTCTAGGACTTATGTTCATCTGTAACGCCCCAGTCCTAAAATATATATGACTATGAATACATATACATGCCAGCTATATATCAAGTGGACTTCAACCCAGTTCAAATACGTATAAGCTGTCTATAGGGAAGTATAACTGTCTAAAAAGTCAGTCTAACTATATCTCAATCCACTAAATATTGATAACAATAACAAATCAAGTGCACTAAGGTTGATCAGACCCTAATACACTGATTCTAGAATAAATAAATGTATTAGAATGGATCCCCATAATACATGTATCATGAAAAAGATAAAAGAAAGATAAAGCTTGTAAAAGATTAGGCTATAATAACAACATGAGTCAAAGATAGGACATAATATAAATAAGGACGAGTATAATTATAGTATCAACTAAATATGTCACGCCCCGATTCCGCAGTCATTCGTTTCTCGCATTTATCTCTGGGAACCAATCGTCCTCGCTTAGACGTGATGCTGTACAAGTATGGTATTATACTTGTATAAGGCAGAGATGGTTCATAAGTGATACTCTTCAAATAGGAACACATCATAGCGGTGCAAGCAGACAAATTGAATATAATAAGGACATATCTTTCTTATCGAATAGAAACACATTACTGATTTGTAGCAGCAGAAATAATCAATTAACTTGAAGTCACAAGAGATATAGAATTATATTCTCTTTATTGATAATTGAAGTAAAGTACAAGGCTTGCAATGGAATACAAAGCTTACAACAATCTCACTTTACATTGATAGCCACTGAACACATACCATTAAGGCTTACATTGGATACTTGATATATAGACTTTGTAGCATACATTGGAGGATACACTTTGACACAGAGAATTTTACAACTGGATATGCCGATTTGGCTTACAACTCACTGGTACAACTGATTTCAATATTCCATACATTATGTCCTTTATAAACAGAAGACATCAACTTTTGCAAGGAGAGCTTCTGCATGTCCAACAAATCTTCGATGTCGCGGGACTGATCATGTCGATCTCCATTTACTGAATTTTCCAAGCACAAGCACCTAAAAAGAGTGCACACAACGTGGGTCAGTACATCATCTATGTACTGGCGAACAGAACCAGCCCACTCGCCTAAATCAACACTAAGTAGTCATTTGAGCAAACATTTATTAGGGTGATCTTTCTATTTGGGGCCTAGCATTAGTTTACAGTTCATGGGCAATATCATATTGAAGCATGTAAACAGTTTATGTCATTGATCATGTGAGGTGCAACATAAATTCATAGGCAGCATGGGTTCTCAGGTTCCACTTTATAGTAACAGTTTAGCATGTATGTCCTAATTAAACATTATTTCGTAGCAAGGCATCATTATAGCATACTGTGTTATCATGTCTAGCAAGTTATAGCAAAGCAATCAGTTCAGCATACTTGGTATGTTATAGAAATTTTCATGGAAGGCAACATTAGCAACATCCTTTCGTTTAACATGTTAAGTAGGCGAGTTAAACTAACAAATATGATAATCATATCACATTTAAGTGATTTCTTACCGATAGCCGACTCCCTCGTACCTGCATCAAATACAGGTTAGCTGCTATACTTACTCTGCATGCACAAAACATTTATTAGCGTGCATCTTGACTACATGGCCACTGGTATTGTTAAACCATACGGACGTTGCCATACAAGATTTCAAAGGTAATGCGATGACATCATAGTAGGGAGCTAGCCTCTATGATACCTCGCAAATATCGATTATGCGACGACATCAAAGTAGGAGGTAAGCCTCTAAGAAATATATTCTCTTTATTGATAATTGAAGTAAAGTACAAGGCTTGCAATGGAATACAAAGCTTACAACACATCTCACTTTACATTGATAGCCACTGAACACATACCATTAAGGCTTACATTGGATACTTGATATATAGACTTTGTAGCATACATTGGAGGATACACTTTGACACAGAGAATTTTATAACTGGATATGTCGATTTGGCTTACAACTCACTGGTACAACTGATTTTAATATTCCATACATTATGTCCTTTATAAACAGAAGACATCAACTTTTGCAAGGAGAGCTTCTGCATGTCCAACAAATCTTCGATGTCGCTGGACTGATCATGTCGATCTCAATTTACTGAATTTTCCAAGCACAAGCACTTAAATTGAGTGTCCACAACGTGGTTCAGTATATCATCTATGTACTGGCGAGCAGAACCAGCCCACTCGCCTAAATCAACAGTAAGTAGTCATTTGAGCAAACATTTATTAGGGTGATCTTTCTATTTGGGGCCTAACATTAGTTTACAGTTCATGGGCAATATCATATTGAAGCATGTAAACAGTTTATGTCATTGATCATGTGAGGTGCAACATAAATTCATAGGCAGCATGGGTTCTCAGGTTCCACATTATAGCAACAGTTTAGCATGTATGTCCTAATTAAACATTGTTTCGTAGCAAGGCATCATTATAGCATACTGTGTTATAATGTCTAGCAAGTTATAGCAAAGCAATCAGTTCAGCATACTTGGTATGTTATAGAAATTTTCATGGAAGGCAACATTAGCAACATCCTTTCGTTTAACATGTTAAGCAGGCGAGTTGAACTAACAAATATGATAATCATATCACATTTAAGTGATTTCTTACCGATAGCTGACTCCCTCGTACCTGTATCAAATACAGGTTAGCTGCTATACTTACTCTACATGCACAAAACATTCATTAGCGTGCATCTTGACTACATGGCCACTGGTATTGTTAAACCATACGGACGTTGCCATACAGGATTTCAAAGGTAATGCGATGACATCATAGTAGGGAGCTAGCCTCTATGATACCTCACAAATATCGATTATGCGATGACATCAAAGTAGGAGGTAAGCCTCTAAGATACCTCGCATAACCCATGCTTTTACTAGCACGCTAATGTTTCCTCTTAGGCCGAATCGGTCCCCCAACGTCCCGGGATACCATTCGAGAAAACATATTTCTAAACCTTGTGCACAAGTTGTCCATGACCATGCGAATGCATGTCCGACTCGATCGTGAACATACATGCATGGTAAAATAATAAAAAGGAAGTAAAGGCAATAATGCATCATTTCATCTCATCCAAGTCATGTTCAATGACTTATTCATTTCCATCATTACCATCTATTCACTTGGTGATCTCAGCGATCCCAAGCCTCATCATTTCTCATTGCATCAATTTATTCATTTCTCATTCCATCAACTCAGATACATTGAAGCATTATCACATCATTCAGTTCTCAAGGAAGAAGTAGCATCTCATTCATTTCATAGGGGCAAAATTATCATTTCATTGATTATAAAAAAATAGACAGCTTTTCATATCTATGCAACAGTTATACAGGGTATACATAATTCCAGTGTTTCATTCAGTTCAGCAACATTTAACATGAGCAGTTCAAATGTTATTCATTCACCAGTTCAATGTTCATATGTTATTCATTTCAACGATTCCAGCATAAGCATCTCTATTATTTAGCAACTAACCATAGAACATTCAGGGGTAATTCATAGCAACACAATACTATATTTTATTAAGCATGAAGGTGTAGGAGAGAAGGGAAAATTCCACTCACATGTATGAAAGGGTCTTTCTGTTCCAATCACATCTATTCCCACTAGACATAGCTCCACCAGCGAGCTACGTTTCAATACTCATTCCATCCGGCCAGCTAAGAGAGACTGCATCAATCTCAAATCTCTTGATTTCCTACCCAAGTCACGGTCCAACGTTATGATCGTATCCAACAAGCCAACCAAATGCCTCGTACAGAGCAGGGCATTAAAAAATATAAGTCTCGGTGAAACAACCATCATCCATCAATGTATTATACCTTAATAACTTTATCTAATTCCTGGAGAGATCACTAGGTCCTCAGAGGACTGGCAAGATACATATAAACATGCTTACTATGATAGCATGGAAGAAAAAAAAATAGGAAACAACTACTAGAACTAGAATGAAGAGCACATGGAACTCTATAGATAATGACATATCATAAAAGAAATAATACAAAGCATGGTTACAAATAAATCGAATGACCGTAGTCCTGCGTGGTGCTCCCGGTCCTATAGCTAGTAGTCCTGCGTAGTGCTCCTTAACTATAGTAGTCTCTATCGTGGCCCTGTGTGGGTTTTCTAGTCGAGAGTGGTCAAGTAGCCAATCCTAGTGCCAGTCGATGGTCAAGTCAAGTAACAAGGAACATATGATTAAGTCAAGTCACTTAAGTAAACAACACTATCGAAGTCATGTGTGGAAATATATAAAACAACTAATGATAGGAGCAAGAGATAACATGTACAAGACATAGAAATAAATCATGGCAAGGCTGCAAGTATATAATGGAAAAGTGAGACATGAACAAGCAAGAATAATAGAAAATATGCATGTAAATAAACTATACAAAGTTGGCAAGGTATACTTGCCTGTAACCGTTGTCTGAGTGTATGCCTGACTAACTTTGATGTCGTTGTTACTCCTTCCAAGTTCACCTATAACAATACACTATTACTAATACTTTCTAACGACTTATCATATATAGACTAGATTTATATCTATACCCAATAGTCGTCATGATGTCAGTACAACACCATACAACATATATAGTACCAACTTTCGTATAAAATAATTTATAACTAATATAAAGTAATAATTTAACTTCTGGAAAATACTTATAAATATTTTTATATTACTAACAATATTATTTTATTGGTGGAAACTCAATCACAATAGCCTCATGATGATACTTTATCGTTAATACCACATTTGGCCTACTAATTAAGTCCCGAAACAATAAATAATTAAAAATATTAAATTCTAGAAAAATTACATAAAATAGTTAAAATAATATTTTTTAACATTAAACCTTGCACAACAAATATTTTAGCAAAGGTATATCAAGTATCAAAGTTTTTGGATACAAGAATCGCATGATTTTCGGAGTTACGGTGTTACGACAAATGTCAAGTACTTTAATAAATACTAAACGAACTCAGAACTCAGCAAAAAGGTATGTGTTGGAAAGCTCTTGGTGTCTAGTTTCTTATAAAAATTATTAGGAAGATCGAATATAACTAGAAATAGGAAAAAAATCCACTTAAAATAGATCTGGTCTGTTTGGACACTCGTTCTTAGACCGAACGTCCTGGACAAACCATTTGGAACTGTATAGGAAATGAAAATAGACACAGAGATATTTCCATTAATTTTGGTTTCATGAAAAGATGAGAGGAAAGTACACGAAACCCCAAATGCAAACAGCGTACCTGCTGGAACGAATTCAGACTTGGAATCCATGTTTAGGTGACTTCTAAAATTTGAAACTCCACATAAAGTTGTCTTGGACCTTCGGGGGCTTGCTAGGACATTAGAGGATCGCGTTAGCTTCATAATGAATATTCATGGAGTATCACAGGAGGTCGGGAAGGGGTCAAAACTGTCAGTACGCCCCAAGGTGCTGTTAGATGCCAAGGCTGGGAGAGAATTTCAGAATTACTTTTGAGGGGAGGTTTTGTGGAGAGTTGGCGGCAATTAGAGGAAAGGGAATGTTAGGGTTTTGTTGGTTTGGACTAATTTGGTTAGGATTTGACCCTCCAAAAGGATTAATATGGTAATGAGTTTCCGTATTGGGTGGGTTGTTTGACGAAGTCAAAGATGGAGGATTTAATGCATATGGCTACAATTTAATCACTAAAAATTATATATATATATATATATATATATATATATATATATATATATATATATATATATATATATATAATAAAAGTCTCTTCTTTCTCGAGCTCTGATGGCGATCGAACTGCTCTAGGACCCCCGCCTCGGTTGGCCTCGTCGACCGCCTCCGTGCCGGCCACCTGCTCCCCAGATTGAGGTAAGCTTCTTCGGCGCTGCTTGTGAGCGCTCTCAGTCTCCGGAACCTGTCTCTGGTGATTCTCTGTCACCGACATGGTCGGCCTGCCATCGCAGAGGTGGGCACAGATGCTTGTGGGAAGCGCGGCCCCCTCTGGGTCGCCTACCCCAGCTCGTCCCTTCTTGGCTGGTCACTTCTCGGCACCGTGCCCCTGGACTATGGCTCAACTGACCCTCACGGGAATGGGTCCCCCGGCTGCCGCTGCCCCCCTATCTTAGCCCCCTCGTCTATACCTCCATCCCCCATTCGGTGCCCCCCACGGCTCCCTCCTCCTCCCAGGAGCCGTTACGGGTCTCCCTCCTGCCCCTTCACCGATCCCCCCAATGACTGCTCCGCTCTCCTTGGGGGCTGAGCCCGTCCCTTCTCGCCTTACATTTCCCCTCCCTTCTTGAGTTTCAAATTCAAATTCAAACTTCCACCCTATTCAGCGGCTAAACAAGTCGTACCAGGCGCCATTGGCGATGCTGTTGTGGTTCATCCTCCAGGTGGCACCAGATCCTCCTCTAGCGTTGCGCCTGCTAGCGCGCAGCCACATGGCGCCTTCGAACACTCGTGCGCCTTAGGTATATCTTCTCCCTCTATGGCGCCACTCTCAGTTGGCACGTGTGTTTAGTATACACCAGCCACTGTCCACCCTCCGGGCGCGACACCCTGCTTGGGCGTGCTAGCCTGGCAACGTGCAGGTCAGCCTGTCAGATCGCCTCCTCTAGCGTTGCGCCTTCTCGTACGCAGCCACTTGGCACCTCCGTACCAGAGCTTACCTCGGCTGTGGCATCTAGCTCTTGCATTGGTCTTACTCCTGGTCCGTTGGGTCCTGTGCTATCGTATGCTGTGGAGATCAGACCAGATTCGATGTCCTCCAAATTGCTGAATTTAGAAGCAGTGGAGCTTCCCGAATTGGATCCCTCCCCTGACGTATTCGACATCATCGTCCCTTTCTCGCCATAAGACTTATCATGCCCCTCCACCCCTTTCTTCTTCACCCTTATTGTCAAATTTCCCTTTGGCTGTCCTAAACTCTCTCGTGCCCAAGAAACCAATTGCCTCCTGGGGTCTCAACTCAGTTTTCAGGGTTGCCCCCATGGACCCTAAACACATCCTCCTCTACCTTTCGTCGGAGTCAGATCACAAGAAGGTATGGACGAAGGAAAATGGCAGGATAGACTCTCATTCCATGACAATCGTCAAATGGTCTCCAGACTTCAATCCTAAGAAAGATTCTGCCATTGTGTCTGCTTGGGTTACCTTCCCCACTCTGCCTCTGATCTGCTTCATCCTGGCGGCGGTGAAGAGGATTGCCAACTCCTTCGGCACTTACTCGCGATGGCCGAAGAAACCAACAACCTCTCCAAGGCCAATTATGCCAAAATATGCATGGAACTGGATCTGACAAAAGAATTACCTAACTTCATTAAAATTGCCCTCAGCGACAAGATGCATACACAATAAATCTAATATGACAACAATATTATTTTCTGCAAGCACTGTCACATGAGAAACCACAGAGCTTTGTTTTAAAGCACATCCGGAGTTGAAGAGACCAATTACAAAGAAGAAATCTAATAACCTGACAAGACAAAACTCCAACAAACAACCCCTTCTCCCTCTACCTAACTCTCACATCAGATTCGAAGCTAGCGCTGGGACCTCAGATAACCACCCAGAACATGAATCATCAGGGCAGGCCACAATCCTCAATAAATGACTCAAGAATTAACCTCTCTAACAAATACGAAGCGCTTCTTGCGGTAGAATCAGCCAATAATCAGGTGGACAGTAGTTCCAAAATTATTCCTAGAGGAGAGAATGACATAGATGATAGTCTGTACTCCTCGGACAATCCAGCTAACACGACCTCAGAAGGGGTCGAGACACTTCAAAATCCGACCACCGTCTCCCTCTCTGTCTCGGACCCGCCCGTATTACTTCCAACTTCTCCAGTTGATACAACAAACAAGCCGACCTTCTGGCCAACCTCGTCCAAAATCAAGTAGACAGGCTGCAACAAGGGCTGAATGTCGACATAGCCAGTACGAACAGCTTCTTCGACATGTTAGCTGAAATAGAGGGAGAGGTGTATCTACACCCAAAAGCGGAGCCAGCCGACTATGTTGAGGTCAGTAGCTCCAACACGACTAACAAGACAGACGGGTCTCACAAAAGAACCAACAAAAGTAGCAAGAAAGAGGGCTCGGTCATGGTCACCCGATCAGCCGCAAAACTCTCCAACCCTCTCACTCACAATCTTTCCAATGCTTAGCATCCTTTCTTGGAATGTCCGAGGCATCACGAATAAACCCACCTTAAGAAGATTAAAAAGCCTCAAGAGACTCCACATAATTGATATTATGGCGATTAAAGAACCTAAAATCCCTCCTAAGAAACTCAAATATCTCCTGATGCAGTTAGGATTCAAAACAGCTATTGTCGAGTGCCATAACATCTGGATCTTCTTCACGACGGAAGTGAAACATGACCTTGTACATGATTCGTATCAGGCTCTTTCGTACTTGATTGAGCAACCGATGCTTCACAGTCGGGCCCTCTTGTCTGTCATCCACTGCAGCTATGACATTCCATAGTGGAAGCAGCTATGGAACACTCTGGTCGGCACTCAACATCTTTACTCACACCTCCCCTGGCTTTGTGTTGGCGGCTTTAGCATAGTCACCTGCAAAGAGGAGAAGTCGAGAGGCAGGCCTCCTTCTCCGCATGCTATGGCGGACTTCGTCAACTTTATTTTCAACGCCCACCTGTCCCCGCTTCAGTACACCGGTAACGCCTTTACGTGGTGCAACATGCAGGACGGAGTTCGCCGACAATATTCCCGCCTGGATCGTACCCTCATTAATGTGTAGTAGGCCAATCTAGATCTTAGCTCCAACCTCAGGCACCTTAACACCACTGAATCAGACCACTCCTCCATCTTATTGAGGTCAGCAAAAACATAAATCAGCCCAAGAAATGCTTCAGATTCCAAGACTTATGGAGTCACCACCCGCAGTTCAGAGACATAGTCTCGAAGGCTTGGAATAGACATGGGGCCCTGGATCCACTAGTTCGGGTTGCTGACAAGCTCAAAGCTACGAGGACCGCCCTATCTACATGGAGCAAGGAGGCCTTTGGAGACATTTTCAAGCTGTTCGCACCACAGAGGACGATGTTGCCCGAGCAGAGATTCTATTTTCCCGTAACGGCTCCCCCTCGGCTTGAGCTTCCGTCAACCTAACCAGAGACCTATTAAAGTTCAGGCTCAAAGTCGAGGAAGAATTCTGGAAACAGAAAGCCAGAATTACCTGGGACATAGAAGGCGACAATAACATAAGTTATTTCCACTCTTGTGTCAAGGGCACAGACAACAACTTCACCTCCATCAGATCACCGATAAAAATGGCAATATTCTCAAGGATAAAAGGGACATTCAGGTGGCTGCCATGGCTTACTACTCTCAGCTATTTGCCAAAGATGTCATACACAGAGACGATGAATTCCTAGAGGCGATCCCCTGCCTGATCAACGAAAGAGATAACACCATGTTGCAGCACCTGCCCACAGAACCGAAAGTTAAAGATGCTGTATGGGCCCTCAACAAACATAATGCCCCTAGTCCGGACGGTTTTACTGGCGTCTTCTTATGATCTTATTGGGACATTATCAAATCAAACATCCACGAAGCAGTGATCGCCTTCTTCCAGGGTGCCAGGTATCCCAAAACATTATCCAACGCCAACCTGATCCTCATATCCAAGAAGGACAATCCAAAAACATTCAAGGACTTCCGCCACCTGAGTCTTTGCACCTTCACCAACAAAATCATCTCTAAGATCATAGCTAATAGAATGACGGGCATCCTTTCGAAAATCATTTCAGAAGAACAAAGCGGTTTTGTCCGGGGCCGCAACATTCTCGACAACATCTTATTGGCCCAAGAGATGATCACCTATATGAAATTCCTGACTAGGGGAGGGAACATTGTGATTAAGCTGGACATGGAGAAGGTGTACGACAGACTCGATTGACAATTCATGATCTGGGTATTCAGAGCCTTCAGATTATCGGAGATTTGGATTGACATCGTGTGGAGATCGATCACAACTCGTGATTCTCCACTGTTATCAACGGTCTACAAGAAGGTTTTTTCAAATCCAGTCGCGGTGTCAGACAAGGAGACCCTCTCTTGTGTACCATCTTTATTATTGTCGCAGAAGCGCTGAGCAGAAATCGGAATAAGATGGTAGAGACCCCCCAATTCCAGTATTTCCATACCGTTAATGGCAGCCCAATCATCACTCACTTGGCCTATGCAGATGAGATCCTTATCTTCTCATTTGACGACACCGGTTCCATGGAGGCAGTCAATCGCACTCTACAAAGATACTCCAGATGCTCTGGCCAGCAGGTTAACCCCAGCAAAAGTGTCATATATGCTCACCACGCTACAGACAGAGGACACATCACCACCCTCACAAACATTACCTCCTTCTCTGTAGCATACCCCCTTCAAATATTTAGGGTGCCCGTTGGTGTACGGCAGATCCAACTCAAGATTTTTGATAATCTGGTCAATAAAATCAGGAAACAAATTGAGGGTTGGCACAATACGATTTTATCGCCTGGAGGAAAGATGATTTTGATCTGGCATGTCCTGTCATTCATCCTGATTTACACTCTGGCCGCCTGATCTTCTCCCAAGAAAGTTCTCACATCCATTGAAAATCTATTCGACAACTTCTTTTGGGGCCACTGTGATGGGAAGGACAAGCATCATTGGGCTAACTGGGATACCATGGCCAAACCTAGGACTGAGGAAGGGTTAGGTTTCTGCAGGCTGGCAAACGTGGTCGATGCATTCTCTATGAAGCTGTGGCAGAGCTTCGTGAGAACCAATCTCTTTGGACACGATTTATGAAGGCCAGATATTACAAGCATACTCACCCGTCCGCTGCCTCTTCTAATTGTAGATCTTCAGCCTCCTAGAGAAGAATCTTGATTGGCCGACGACTCATTGAACCACGGATTCGCCTATAGTTAGGGTCGGAAGAGTCTTCATTATTCTCCGAAAGATGGCTCGAAGAAGACCTTCTCCTCCCTCATCCTAACGCCCCCACCAATAGCATAATTAGCGATCTGTGGTCTAATACCAGGGAGTGGAACTGGGAGAGAAGCCGAGATTGGATTGGTGAGGAAGTCGCCACTTCTCTAGCAGCATCAGGCTTGAGGGTTGGATCAAACCAAGATTCTATGAGGTGGGCTCTCACCGCCAACGGCATGTTCACTTTAGCGTCGAGGCGACGTGCTGTGCGCGGTATTGGAGCTCCTAGTCCTGTATTCCCAAGAAATGGTCGTTTCTGATTTGGAGAACGCTTTGCAAGAAACTTCCCATAGACGACGCCCTCCTCAATATCGGGTACAACTTGGCGTCCGTGTGCCACTACTGCCAAAAGAGACAAGTTGAAACTGCAGAACACATTCTCGATATAGGAGACCTAGCTGAGAAGATGTGGTCAGCATTCTTCCTCTGCTATATTCAAGTCCATAATACTGAAGGCTTCAACGATCTCCTAGCCCCCTGGTGCAGCGCCTCGTATGGCCACCAGATTGTTGCAGCCGCCATTATATGGTCCCTTTGGAAGAACCGTAACAAATTCAGATACGAAGGATAATAATTCACCTCCAATCAACTGATCCGAGAGGCTCACAGATAGATTTGCAAGGTCAGCCGTCTCTGTAAGCACGAGCGGCAGGTTTTCTGGCGCCCTCCTCTCTAACATAGCAGTCTAGCCCTCCGGGCTCATTTTATTTCCGTCATTTTCTCTTTAATTGAGCTTACTTGTAAAGGCTTTGGCATTTTGTGCCTTCTTATGAATATACGGGTTAGAGTTAAAAAAAAGAATATATATATATATATATATATATATATATATATATATATATATATATATATATATAATATATATATATATATATGTATATATGATTAATTTTGGTAACCTCAGATAGGCTCTAACAAGTGGGGTTGGCTAGGTTAGCCGGATAGATTGTCTAGTCTATTTGAATTCGAGAAGTCAACTAATGGATCTCATGTGCCATTTACAAATAAATAACACATGAAAACTCGATTGAATGACACACCCTAGGCATGTGCGCAGTAGGCTCCAAACTGGTCAAAACTATATATTGGGTCAAATAGTTTTGATCGATGTCGAGTTTCGAACTCACGTTGGAAGTTAGGTCTAGAATTACGGTAAACGGTCAAATAGTCAAAATTGACCCAAAGTTGTGCGAAGTCAAAAAAAATGTTAGGGGACATGTTTGGACGGGACATGATATATTAAACTAAAGGTAAATCTGTTTACTTCAAAACTCATGAAGGACGTTTTGAAGGATTGACATTTTTTGTGCTAAAAAAAATCAAAGCTACGAAAAATACATCTATAGTCATAATTAAAAATAAAATAAAATTTAATAAATAGAAAATCATATAAAATAAATAAAAAATTAATTTCCAGAAATTAGGGTGCGTACAGTCTACCCACCTTAAAAGAATTTTGTCCTCTAAATTAAAGTAAAGCTCACTAATGTAACTAGGAATAGTTCATAGGGGTACACTATGTCACTACGTCTCTCCAAATCAAGCAAGTAACGATCAATCTTAAACAATTTTCCTATGCAACGTTCCTATCATAAAATTATAAATGGTTACCTCTAGTCGCTTCTCTTGGTGCTGGCGATCTTGCGATGATCATGTTGAAGGCTTGTCCTCCTTGACCATCAAGCCAAGAACTTAATTACTAGTCCCTTAATCACTATATCCTCGATCCTCTTTAACTTTTGAATCTACCGACTAATTACTTCAAAGGTTTTTTCCTATATTTTTATTCAAGCCTTGAATCTGAATTTCAAATAGTAATAATAATCTTTAACCATTCTAATCCTCGAAAATTTAGTTCATCGATATTCCTTAAAATTCTCAAAATTTCAAATGCAAGTCTATTCTGACCTTAGTCTACTAAAAAGATTTAGTAAAAATTATACAATAGATCATCTTCTAAATTTCAAATTATCAAATTCCATAGCCTTCAAAATTTAGATTCTATTCATCAAGACAACTTTTTTCCTTCTTAAGTCAAATCTCTATCCTCAAATTCCTTTTATTGTTAACATTAACTTACCATAATATTCTTCCGAAAATTCATGAAGTCAAATGCACCAAAATATCTCATTTTTTCTATTTGACTGCCTTTCTCAATCCCCATCTAAGTGTTATACCTTTAAATTACAAAATTTTCTTTCTAACTTGACTTTCAACACCCTTCTACCTACCTAAATTTTTCTTTTTCCATACACAAGGTTATATCTTATAAAACCTCCTCAAAGTTTAAATTACATCCAATCTCCTTTTTCTCAAGTTTGTAAATTCATAAACGCTCTTCAATCATTTCAATCATTAATTCACTACTAATGAATCATATTATGCCTTGAGGTCGTCTACCCACCTTTGGTCACACTACTCCATCAAACACATGATGCCCTAAAATTTTATTATCCTTGCACACTAGTTGCAAAAATTAATACAACTAGATACCTATGGCATATGGCATCTTTAATCCCCTCCTATCTATCAAGTAACCAGAAAAAAAATAATTTACACTATAACTTAGGAATCTTTGATAAATTCTATAAAGCACGATCATTCGTCACTCCGAAGTAGGAAGGGACGAGAAACAATGACCCAAGAAAGCAAAGAAAGAATAGTCAAAAGGAAATACGAAGTTCAAGGATAGTAAAACAATTTCTAAAAGAATTGTCAAGACGGTTGTGGATTGAGAATCCTAAGGATTTAATCCTATTCGCAGGCTTGTTCGGCACAGTAATGTAACCGAAACGATATGCTTTGACCTCCGTGGGCTACCAAAAAATATAACGTCCTAGTCCCAAAATATGTAGGACTAAGATTACTTATACATGTCAGCTACATATCAAGTGGACTCCAGTCCAGCTCGAATACGTATAAGCTGTCTATAGGTCAAGTGTAACTGTTTAAAAAGTTAGGCTAACTATATCTCAATCAACTAAATATTGATAGCAATAACAAATCATGTGCTCTAAGGTTGATCAGACCGTAATACACTGATTCTAGAATAGATAAATATATTAGAATGGATCCCCAATAATACATGTATCATGAACAAACTAGAAGAAAGATGAAACTTGTAAAAGACAGGCTATAGTAATAGTATGAATCAAAGATAGGACACAATATAAATAAGGAAGAGTATGATTATAGCATCAACTAAATATACCTGAAGTCTTGGTAAAACAACTAGCATCCACCAATGTATTATACCTTGATAACTTCATCTAATACTTGGAGAGATCACTAGGTCCTCAGGGGACTAGCAAGATACATAAGATACATATAAACATGCCTACTATGACAACAAATAATATGCAAGGAAAAATAGAAAGCAACTACTAGAACCAGAATGAAGAACACATGGAAGAACTCTATAGATAATGACAGGTACATGTCATAAAGGAAATAATACTAAGCATGGCTACAAATAAATCGAAATACCGTAGTCCTGCGTGGTGCTCCCGGTCTTTTAGTAGTCCTGCGTGGTGCTCCCTAACTATAGTAGTCTCTATCGTAGCCTTGTGTGGGTTTTTGAATCGAGAGTGGTCAAGTAGCCAATCATAGTATCGGTCGAGGGTCAAATCAATTGACAAGGAATATATGATCAAGTCAGGTCACTCAAGTAAACAATACTATGGAAGTCATGTGTGGAAATTGACTATTCTGGACTCAATGACATGGTCCATTTCATCATCTCAGATCATCTGGTATAGTTGTGACTTCTAAGACTATTTTTGTGCCGACATGATCATATCGCTTCAGTCAACTCCAAATTAATCAAGGCGTATACTTGTTGACGCTTTCATGTGTGTTTACTTTATATTGTTATATTTCACTTATACATTATATTTCTCGTGTCTTGACTGTTTACACACACGTGAGTTGAGTGATTGACTATTGTTCATATTTTCTCATTGTTATCGTGATCGTTATCGTGACCGTGTCTACATGATTGTGAGGTATGGATATTGGAGGGGTACAATTACTAGGCACGTGGACAAAGTCCGATTTTATTGTTGGCAACTCTTCCATTTACGGGGGCGGGCCTTATATTATCATCGTTCGCCCAAACCGTCCATGTATAGGAACGTTGTACTTCTCATGACACGTGCACTAATATTGCTTACATGAGTCTCTGTCTTTCTATTATTGGTACTTTCTATTTAGTTTATCATATTGCATATTTTTTTGTTCATATTGTTCATGTTTCCATTGATCATTGTTTCCATGTTTACTGTTAAATTGCTTTATATTGTATTTGTATCGTGTTGGCTAGACTTGTACTTGCTCCCATCCTGACATGATATTTTTTTCAGTTGACAGATTTATGATGATTATTCTTGATGAATTGCTATCTTGCTTTGGCTTCTTTCGGGTGGAGTTAGAGGTGTCTTAGAGGCCAACCATAGATTCTAGCTAGAATAGTCTCATGTAGCGGGTTTGTATCTAAATGCAATTTGAATGTATTATTGGAATTATAATTTAAATAAATATTGTGAATGAACAAAATAGGTTGTATATGAGATTTATATGGAGGTATAGACAGCGTACTACTGCCGATGCTGCGGCGTAGGCTGGACTTGGCCACATAGTCGTATCTCGAAAAGCGTAAGCCGGTCATGACAAGTTTTTATGGTGGCCTAAGCAAGTCCGTTTTTGCAAATTATACGAACTCGGGGTAGTACCTATATCGGTCGTACTACTGCGAGCCTGCGAAAGGAAGTGTTCATTCACAATTAGGATTGATTTGATTAGGACTAGATTAGTATTAGGAAAACCCTTATCTAGTTTGACTTCTTGGGTAGTTAAGGTTGCTTCATAGGCTATGAGATTAAATTAGGAATAAACGTTGAAATTAAGGTTGATGGATTTGAAAAGAATTTTCATATTTAAGGAAATTTTTGTATAAGAATTTAATATTATGTTTACATCTGATGGTATGAACAAAGGCGGGTAGATTTTTTGATTGATCTTCGAGATTAACTGATTGTTGAATGTTAGAGTTGTTAAATTGTGATGCTTTGAAGTAGAAATTTTATGTAAATTGATAAATCCGTTGATAAGGTTGAAATTTTTGAAAGAAAATGATTTAGAAATTGTTATAAAAATTTGAAGGTATACTAAATTTTAATTATTGAGGATATGAAGGAATAGTGAAAAAAATTTAAATATTTTTTTTTGGAATTTGATTTTGAAGATTATGGGATGAAACTGGGTATTGAATTAGTAATTTAAATTGACTTATGAAAATTGAAGATATTTGAAATAATTTTTGAGGGTATACGATTTATTTATAGGTTGACCAAGGAAAATATATGGATGGTGTATTATGTAGGACAAGCTCCTCTAACTCTATTTCTTAATCGTAGTCCTTTCTAGTTATCTGAATTCAATTGTTCTACTTTTATTGCATGTTCCTACTCTAAATATCCTTCTAGGATTCAAGGCCATAACCTAGTTCTCATCATATATTTATTCCTGCCCTATCCATTATTCTTTGATCAATGATTAGATCAATCTTTCCATTTATAAAGAATTTTGCCATTTTCATCTAATGATTTATGTTTTTTTTTGTTTTGATAATTTACTGATACTTTTCATGTATAGGCTAGAAATTTTTTTTTTTAAATTCGAGGACAAATTTATTTCTAAGGTGGGTAGATTTGTAACCCTCATTTTTAGAATTTCAAAATTTTTATTTATTTTAATTATTCTAAATATTCTGTTTAAGAAATAAATCTTCTTGAACTTGTAAAATAGATTTCCTATTACTTTTACAAACTAGTTTAGAATAAATTGTTTGAAAATATTAATTAGTTTTAATAAATAAAATCTTTCTCAATTTTTATTGATTGAATTATAGGAGATGATTGTTTAATATTTTTTTGGTTTCCAAAACGATTGTTTTCAAAAAGAGTTTAAAAAAGTATTACAATTATTATCTTGGGCAATAAAATAGTTGCCAATTTATTTTAGGATTTGAATTTATCAAATATAGATTAAATTTTATTTTGGAATATGGAGTATTATTTTAAATCCTCATGAGATCAAATTTGATTTATATTTGATCGAATATAATCTACGGAAGGATTGATTGTAGATTCTAATCTTTCTCTTATTAGGAAACCCGCAATCCTATTTAAAGGAGGTCGTCCCTTTGTTTTTCCCACAACTCCTAAACCATAGCCAGTCGTCATCAACCACCATGACCATCATCGTGCGTGCACCATGTCCGTATTCCTTTTTCATTATTTTTCTATTAATCTACAAACTTCTTCCCCGTGTCCGACAACTCCGGACACTATCTTCTTTACAATTCCACAAATCCTACCTGTGCCCGGGTCTTGCAGACACGTCGGCACGAATCCTAGCCCTAACCCTAAGCCCAGCTATTCCTCTTCCCAATCCGACACACAGACTAGCAGTCATCTCCTGATCTCCTCCTGTGTCCGACCACATCTACCTGGACCCCACCACCGGCATTGAGTTTCGCGCCGCCGTCCTTCTCTACTCTTATTCTCTTCGATCCTCCGTGCCGTGTCTCCTTCATCGGTCTGACAACCACCGATGGCTACCATACATCCCTACTGCCATACCTCCAACCTCGCCCACAATCGTGCGACCACTTCCGGCCAACAACCCCGCTCACTACCATCACCAGCAGAAATACCAACACCACCGCCAATAAAATAATATAAAATAAATGGGCGTACCCTTCGTCGGCGTCTCGCCGAGCCCCGCCTTCTTCGAGGCCACCACCATTTCTTCGCGTACCTCGACCACCGACGAGCGCGCCTTTCACGCCCCAGAACCAGAATACTGGAGAGCGGGGGCAGACATAGCCAGCTACGTATATGAAAATGGAATCCATCTCGCTATACGGTCACGGCTGTCTAGATACATGAGGGTTTACTACAAGCCAACAATCTCCTATGGTCATAAAAAAGCCTAGTGTCTCAATCATAAGCAAGGAAGTAAAGGTCACAAGATGTATGATCATTAAATATACAATAATAAGGCGTCCCAAATATTACATATTCAGCTGATCATGAAGCTAGTCGTTACAAAATGTTAGGACTAGCAAGAGTTTAGTCATACATGATCAACCCTAGGATCTGTCAATTATGTTACAGCCCGTAGGCATATAGTAAATAAGTGCAATCGAGCTAAACAGGTGCTCGTCGGCTAAACGCCTCAAAATAATATTTTTATAATAAAGTAGAAGATCAAAAATAAACCCGCTCGTTGCCCTGGTTACGTCTAGTCCCCACCATCGGGTTGGAAAGTCGGTAGATCCTCTGGAGCTGCTCCGAAAGCTGGACATACAAAACCAGCTGGATCAGACCCCAGAAAGAGCAAGTGCCACAAAGGAAGCTTCACTTAGGAACTAAAACCAGCAATTAGCACAGAAGATAATAATATATAGTAAAACTGGAGAAATATAACATCACGAGGATATACGGTAAGATAACCATGGGACCATTCAGATAACCAGGTTACAATCCTTAAACCAAACAAGGACCGGGATTGTAACCCTTCGTTTGAACCGAACTTGGTTTTTCCCATTTATCAGCAAGATAATATAAGAAAATTAGAACATGTAACGATCTATACAGGATCAAGACTAGACTGATTATTCCTCATTCAACAATCATGGCCAAGCAATAAGTACGGCTTGATACTTTAACTAGCTAGGGTTATCACAGGCCTGGTTACTAGCAAGATACAGTGAGATTATTCCACAGCCACAAGCCTTGCAGACCATCCAGGTTACCCAGGTCAAAAATTTGGGGTTGAATTCAGGTGGGTACATCGTCCAGGAAACACATGTACCCTTAAGTAGCTTGAAGGGTGCAACATATGACAGTGTGCTGGAAATGTGCCCTACTCGACGGCAGGCTACAGATCCGAAGAGCGCCCAGGTAACAGGATTGCCTGTAGCTGGAAGATCTCTTTATGACTAATGTATTAATCTAGTTATTAGCCTTAGTCCATTTCAGAAGGTACTCCTGACCGTGGTACTCCGGAGTCCCATCCTAGACATAATGCAAGACAGGACTGGATTATTTGTACAAACACAATCGCCCACTGTGTCCAGGTTATTTATACAGGTCATGTCATGTCAGGTAGCCGTCGCAAAAGCTTATCAAGATATATCAAGTCAGGTTATCATGTCAAGTTTACTGGTCAAGAGTGCACCACGACGGGCCACTATCAGGTCATATCTATTTACTTGTCAGAAGTACACCACGATGGGTCACTATCGTGTTTAGGTACATGTGCAGGACATCATAGTGCAAGCATTAAATCAGGAGATCCAAGCTATGCTGAGGTTACAAGACACAAGTTATCAGTAAAGATCAAATAATAATAAAGAAATAATAATAATAACAATAATTAAATAGCAGGGCAAGGCACAGGAAGGAGTCCTACGACTCAGGATTACTAGAACTCATGCGGCCAATAAGTAGTGCACATACAACTTGGTAAGGACAGGGGCATGCGGCTAGAAG
>JANAVB010035787.1:0-110916 GCA_029216955.1 Iris pallida
AACAAGATAAGGTCCGCGGGATAGTAGACCACTCAATATCTATAGGCCTCGCCGCTGGATTTAGTCTTCGCCATTCTGAAGACATATCGAAAGAAGAAGTCAATATGGCACAAGATAGATTATATCAAAGGAGGACAATTAGAGTAAAAGAATCAATATTAGAAAGGACAATTGCATAAAATAATAAATTAGAAGTTTTTCCTATTTGTGATCGAGTATCCTTAGCCTATATCCTATATATATACATCAGACTCGTACAGAACTCTAAGTAGAGCGCACTATGACGTCGCACTAATTGTGACATCTGACCTGCATAGGCCACCACTAAAAATGTGTCACAACCTGTACCCTGTATAAGGGCACGAATGCGTAATAGCACCCAGCCTATGCTGCAGAGTCAATGGTAGAACGCTGTCCAGGTCTACTATCAAATAATAGTATAATAACTTTTCATTACAGGTAATCTCCGATCGGAGGATAACAATGATATAAACCTCAATCACAAGTGTAACAGAAGAATATGTCACAAAAAGATGGAAATAAAGAAATAAACTTAGAATGCAAGGTATCTAACACAAAACCAGAGTGAATCATAATATAGTTATACAAGTCTAAATAATAAACAAGCATACTGAATAAGCTGGAGACAGAGTCCAGTCAAATCTTAGTCTAACTGAGTAACTGCTAGTGCTTCCTCAGCTGGAACTAAACCCTGGACTAGGGTCTTTCGGTCTATACATACTACGTCATGAGGACCATAGTAGGTTATACACTCGTCCTCGCCGTCGTCTGAAAAATATATCCAGTCAGAATAGAACAAACACATCTCCAACAATAGTTCCCAACACATGACAAGAGCTATGAAACAAAAATAGAGAGATAAGAGCAAATAGAATGTACATGAAAGATGCATGGCAAGGGCAAAGTAGTAAACTAGAGCAAGAACAGTAAAGTTGATCATGTCAAGTACAAGAGTCAAGAATTAACTATCTATGTGAGTGAATATTAGCTTTGACATGTGGCCGGCTTGGGAAGTTGTACAAGGTCTACTGGCTTGGTTAATCTTATGTGAAGTGCATGATTAACACTCATAAGAATCTACACAATGCACAAGGGGGTGTTGACCACATATCTAGACTAATATTCTCCCTCCCCCAATTAGTAGAGTGGATCCAAACATGACACATTATGATACGGGATTCTACGAGAAGGTAGCAAGTCTTCTCGGGAATTGGTATCCATATAGTGCACAAGAACTACAACGAGGCTTGCACGAGATACACCAAGGTAAACAGAATAATATCTCATGCCAGGATCCGTAAATACCAATCCGTGTGACCAATGTGTCAAGAAACAAGTATATCTACACAAATTACTGAAATATAGTAAATATCATAAATAAAAAATTATCAGAAAATGTACTCGTCTGTAAACTGGTATGAAGGATCAATGACGTCCGATATGGCACCTCAAAGACCTAAATAGGGAATATTGTATCGATATCATGTTTGGACTTGAAAACAGGTCATAATAGTAAAATTCTAGGTTGATTGGTCATTCTAGGTCAAACTAGTCCAATTAGCCATTTCTAGGTTGTATGTGTCTATACCCAAGCTATTGTGTCCATACACAAAGTTTCTAACTATATTGCCTTTGCATATGCTCTATGGTACGTTTCTTAGCCTTACTTATTTTCTCTTATGCTCATGCTATTGATACCTTGCTACAAGGTAACTCAATTCTCTTATTTCCACTTTGACACTATATGCATATCTGAATGCAAATATATATATATATATATATATATTATATATATATATATATATATATATATATATATATATATGATGTATCACTAAATATTTAGAGATATATCTATATATATACACATATGTATAACTTAAAATTACTCCCATTCCTTCCTATAACTGGTGTAACCTATAACAACCCACCCCCTTATGTTGTTCACAGGAAATCCTCATAACCCCCTTTACATATACAATGCCAGACTAGGGTTCAGATTTCATTCTCTAATCATTTGGACTACCCCAAAACAGTCCTTCGGGACTGTTTCCCTAATATCAGTCTTGTACAATTGATACTATATCAGTTGTATACTGATATACTATCAGTTAAACCTTTGATACTTGGTTCATCCCAAATGACTGAACACCCCTCATCTAATTTGAACACGGTGATGCAAGTATCAGTTATTCACTAATTCAAGTATCAGTTGTAAACTGATACAAGACACCCCCTAAATCAGTCCAAAAATGCCTTCGTTCCCCACATGCCCTGCTCCCATTTCACATTTTCACTTCTTCCTACTGCTCAAGGCTGAACATAAACTTACTCATACATTTATGAGACAACCACATGTCTGAACATAAATGTGTGTAATATACATATATACATATTTTTATATATATACATGTATATGTATATACTATATACATATATATATATAAATGTGTATATACATATATATCTATATATATATATATATATATATATATATATATATATATATATATAATATATATATTATATATATATATATATATATATATATATATATATATATATATATATATATATATCTATATATATTATATTTTACCTTGCCCTGCTACTGTTATAGCGCCATTAACACCCCCTACAATCTGTCTCTGTACTGAACAAAGTTTAGTCCCCATGGACTGAAACTAACATACTTGTGCCTATTAAAACATATATATAACATATTTAGCTATATCACTACTCATAAGGGAAATGTATATCTACAAAGGATACACTATCCGATTTCCATTCTTCCTAATCTTCTAGTGATCAATGGTCAAAACCCCAAACACTCCTTAACTCCTAATAATGATAGTATATATATATATATATATATATATATATATATATATAATATATATATATATATTGACAAACCCCCCCCCCCTTTATTCATAAAAGGCGCAAAATGCCGAGGCCTTTACAAGTAAGCACAAAAGCGAAAAACAAAAAAGGGGAGGGGGAGCCTCTTCTGGCAAAACGATCAGGAGGACAAAAGGTCCCAGAAAACCCGTTGGCTATGATTGCAGATATGTTACATCTTGAGGCTCTGGCGGATGACCTCACGGGTGAGCTGGTCGGCCGAGAATTGACGGCCTTCGTATCTAGCTTTGTTGCGGTTCTTCCAGATAACCTACGTGGTGTCAGCTACGACGATCTGGTGGCAATGAGACGCGTTGGCAAAGGTAGCCAAAAGATCATTGAAGCTCCCGCCAGCCGAAGTCATGCCGCAATGATGGGAGAGGTCAGACCAGACACTAGCCGAGACTTACCGTGGCGAAGGATGTGGTCGATTGTTTCTGGTTGTTTCTCGATGCAGCAAAGGCATGCTCACGCTAGGCTGAATTGATTGTGGTAAGGATGTCGTCAGTAGGGAGTTTCTTGTGGACCGATCTCCATACCAGAAATGACCATTTCTTAGGGATGCAGGGGTGCCAGCAAGGGCACAGGATGGGTACCGAGGGCCCATGCCCGCGCACGACCCTTCTGGCCGAAGCGACTGTGAAGGCAACATTGGGGGTCTTTGACCACGCGAGAATGTTGTCTTTCATGCCAATCTTCATGCCGGAGTTCCATAGGGTAGTTGCGGCTTCTTTACCGATCCAGTCCCGGATTCTGATCCTATTCCAGTCGCCAGTGCTGTTTCCCAAATCTCTGATCTTACTATTAGCTGGGACGGCAGGGCGGTGTGGGATAAGATCAGTACCCAACCACCGTTCGAGGAATATCTCAGTATTGCCTGCGCCCAGCAGAAGGTGAATCTTTGGTTCGGCGAGGGAACGGTCGGTCAGAATGCGTCGCCAAGCCGTCGACGATCTGTTGTTGCTGATTGCGTTAGCTGGGTGGATGTGTTTGAAATACTTGGCCTTCATAAAGCGGGCCCAAAGGGAGCGGCTCTCACGAAGCTTCTACCATAATTTTATGGAGAAGGCGTCGACAATGTATTGCAGTCGGAAGAAACCAAGACTCTTTTATCAGTAGGCTTGGCCATGGAACCCTAGCTGGCCCATTGGTGTTTATCTTTTGATTCATTATGGCCCCAGAGGAAGTTTGCCAATAGATTCTCGATGTATCTGAGGACCTGCTTCGGAGGAGAGCATGCCGCGAGGGTGTAAATCGGGATGGATGAAAGCACGTGATTAATGAGGATTTTGCCGCCTGGGGATAAGCTTGCGTTATGCCAACCTACAAGTTTTTTCCTGATTTTGCCGATAAGACCTTCCAAAATACCAGCACTCGATTTGCCATAAACTAACGGGCAACCGAGGTAGAAGAAAGGAGGATAAGGCGCTAAAGGAGGTGATATTGGTGAGAGTGGCAGCGTGCTCCCTATTTGTGTTGTGGTGGACATATATGACACTTTTTTGGGGTTGACTCATTGACCTGAGCAGTTGGCGTATCTTTGGAGCACATTGTGCACTGCTTCCACGGAACCGATATTCCGGATGAGAAGATGAGGATATCGTCTGCGTAAGCAAGGTGGGTGATGAACGTGTCACGACCCGCACCCTAGAGTAAGGGCACGAGACGTGGGTACGTCCAGCCTACGCCGCAGTGTCGGCGGTTGAACGCTGTCCTAGGTCAAACATTTAACAATATAAATGTACCTATACGGTATATACACTCCGAATGGAGGTGACATAACAAATACATTCTCAATCACATCTAAGGTAGAGCATGATAAAAGATAGATAGATAAGAACAGAATGAATCCACAGAGAAAACAATCCAGATAAAGTCTAAGTGTCTAAGATGAATACATACCAGAAACATCAGATAAATAAACTCCCAATATATACAATAATGTATCAATAAGAAGACAAGGTAAGAGTCTAAGCTAGCAGTCTAAACCACTGGTGGTAGATCCTCTACTGCAAGTGGGTCCAAGTCACAAGTGTTGTCTAAAGCTGCACCATAATGGTAGACACCAGAGCCTCATCCACTGTAAAATTTTCAACAGGTCCAGTTAGGACAGGAGCGAGTACAGTACATCTCAACAAAATATAACAGGTTAGGAAATACAAACATGCTAGAGAGTAAGATACAGGAAACTGAAGAACAACATGATGTAAAAAGAGAGAAACTGTAAGTAAATAGCTACAATATATAGAGAACTATCAGTGACTAGTGATTCAGAGCACAAGATGGTTATGTAAACGGTACGATGTTGTACACGAGTAATCTAAAGAGGTTGTACACGAGTAATCTACTGGATTGATTACATAACCACTTCTACTCCCCCGCCCCAATCAATACACAAGGATCTAGCCAAGTTATGTTATTGTACACGAAGTATAGTCGTATACGAAGATCATGTGAACACATGAATATACACGATTTCACACGATTTGTACACGAATGTCACGAATACAAAGAGTACACGATGCTCACGATAAAGTACACGAACACAAAATACCCTATGTATCCGCTAAGGGGATAATCGCACGACAAGATCCATATAGTACTAATCCGTGTTTCCAACGTGTCAACATCAAGTAAAGTAATCTAAAGCAGGAAATATAATCCTAAACAAGATATGAAATGATCAGAGAATGTACTCGCCTGTATCCTGAGTATCTGAAGAGTATCTACTGTCTGAGGAGTGGTTTCTGTCTCCTATAGAACAGTACAAGTCACTATAAGTCTAAAATGATAAAGATGCATTACAATGCATTCTATATGAATCTAGGTCAATCTAGACTAAAGTTAACTCTTGGTCAACTCTAGTCAACTAGACTAGTCAAACTAGGTCAAACCTAAGCCAGACAAGTCTCACTAGGCCTAACTAGTCTATTCTAGCAAGCACACACCACATCTAGACTATACAAGTCAACTATATCCTATACTGGCATTCAAGCCACACTCATAGGTAATGAGCCCTAGGCTATAGGCCCATAGGCTATATTACCTATATATACCAACCACATATTCACATATACAAACATATCTAAATAATATAGTAACATACATTATAATATATAGGATACATGATAATATATGTATCACCTATATATGTATATACATATATATATATGTATATATACATATACATAGAAGGATAGGAAAAAGGTAATGTGATTGTGTACATGTGTGTGTATGTGACATGAGAGTGTCAATGGGAAGTTAGTGTAATACATGTGAGGGTGAAGGCATGACAGTGATAGGCTAGTGTTAAACTGAAAACAGTGTAGTGTCACATAGGAATAGAAATAGTGTGTAGAACCTGAAAACAGTGTGATACAAATAGCATGTGTGTGTGTGTACAAATAGAAAACAATGTATAAACCTGGGAAAAACAGTGAGTGACACATGGATATTGTGTGACAGGAAACATAAAGGAAGAGGGTGTGTGTAAACCTGTAAAAGTGGAGTGAACATAGAGTGTTAGTGAATTAGGAAAAATAGTGTCTTAGCTAGCAATGTGTAACATGTGTGTTTGTGTATGGTACTAATCATCAATTCAGTTATACAATGACAGTTAACATATAGAATCCCATTCTCAGGTTTTAAAATTCCTGTAACAGTGTATAGGAAAATCAAAGACAGTTTTTAAAAAAGGAAAGGAAATCAATTCTCTGTAATGGAACCAAGTCAAATTAATTGACAGTTTGATATTGAAACAATTGACAGTTTAATAAACCAATTAACCTCAAATTCGAATTCTGTTCAAAGAAAAGGAATCAATATCAGTCCGTAATCTAACAGTGAACAACACAAAACATTTAATCAGCATGGAATCTAAGGATCAACATCAGTTTTTAAATAGAATGAAAAATCAATCAAAAACTAAATGTAATGTATCAGTCAATACAATCAGCCTAACCTCAATGTCTAAAATCCCATTCCAGATCATAAAACCTATTCTAATAAGTAAAATCGAACTAACAGGTATCAATACATATGTAGGATCAAATGACAACTGAAACATCATTTAAAATCAGATTAAAATAGGTATTAAAGTTTAGGAATTGAAATATCAAGTGTGGTATCAGTCAACAGCCAACTCAAGGTTCAAAATCCCATTCCATGACATAAAACCTATTCCAATATGAAAATTCGAACTAACATGAACTATTAAACATGTTCAGGAATTAAATGGCAAATTAATCATTAATTAAACAATTAAAACTAGAAATTAAACACAGGAAATAATAGAACTGGACAGTGGAATAGGACAGTCTCGTGCACGTGTTAATCGGGCTCGTGCACCCGACACGACACGACACAAATCTGAGCTTGTGTTCCAGTGTCGAGTGGGTCTAGGTCTAGGATGTGGACACCCTGAATTGGGTCCACGACACGTGTGTGTGTGATACGACACGCGTATCAGTAGCCAAAATCGGTTGAACCCGATTCAGTGTGTGACCAGTGCACACACAAATGCGTGTCCAATACGACACGAGGACTTGTGCAACTTAGGGAGCCTTATTTCAGTGTCTTCCCCTAAGTGTGTGTCAATTTTCTCGTGTTCAAGTGGCGTGTCCAGGGAGTTATAGCCCCCGAGTAGCAGGGGACTGCTACGCGTGCGAAAACGTGCGTGTTCACGTGTCCAATTCGACACGACACAATGCAATAATCACCTCAGTCAACTGGAAATCAATAAGCAATGCTAAAACCTAATTTTCTATTTAAACTATTTCAGAAAATATGAACAAAATGCCCACTGTTGCATTTCGTCGAACACTTGGTATGCCTACTGATACTTGTCCGATACGGACGCGTATTGGACACGAAACCTAGCAAAACCTATACCAACAGTGAGAGGACTCCTAGGGCATCCTACCATGCCTAGAAACTGAAATTTTATGGTGGGAATGAGAAGTTACCTAGGTGTGTCAAAATGCTCAAAAAGCTCCAAAGAGGGATGTTCTTCTTGCTACCCAAACATCTCCAAATTGTTCCTCTACTGAAATTTCTCACCATGACAGAAAGCATACATGGATTAGATCCTAATGCAAGAAGTTTGAAGGAAAAAGGAGTTGAAATGGAAAAGATATGGATTGGGGAAGATTGGGATTTACCTCTCTTTTCTAACTTGCTAATTTCCTAAAGGAGGCTAGCCCTAGATGGAAGAGGCATTAAATAGGGGTGTGGAACCCTAGGTGGCTGGCCATAAATGCTAGGTTTAGGGTTTTGGGGTGATCAATGGCTATAAATCAATCTAACTAATTTAATGGTTCACAAGCCTCGGTTTCATACTAGTCAAGTTGTGACCTAGTTGTTCCATCTAGTCTTGACTTAACCAAGGCTAACAAATTCTAACTAACACTAACTAACACTAACCATGGTTAGCTAAGACTAGCTATGACTAATCTAGGTTAGGTCAAATCTAGTCTAGGGCTAAACACACTACAAGGCAATGAATTAAATCATATTTAAATCACACCATTCAAATAATCATATTAAATTCCAATTAAATATATATTAATTCAAATAAATTCAAAATGACAAGAATACCCTCAAACTAGAAATAATAATTAAATCATCCTAATGAGATGGTTAGGCTCTAGGTCATGCAGTCTCTAGGGTTTCACTAGCAGCCATCAAAATCACAAGTCATGACTTAGAGCAGTTTTTAAATAGTTTAAAATGATTAAAAATTACCAAAAATCATAATGTGAAATAAATAACAATAATAATAATTATAATTACAAAATTTCAAAATTACCCTCATTTGAAAAACTGGGTGTTACAATCCTACCCGCCTTAGAAAAATTTCGTCCTCGAAATTAAGATGATCGCACCCCTTCTAGGTCAAACATAGTCAAGGGTCAATCACTAGTCAATTTCTCAACATCCAAGTACTTGGTCATCAGCTGGTCAACTTCTTAGGATTTTACCTATGCTAGCTACCTAAGTGTTGGCAACTAGAATTTAGCAAAAAGAGAAACTCTATAATAGGCTAGCTCTTAACTTTCCAATCCTATCAAGTCACCCATAACTAAGTACCTACAAGCTGAGCACACCAATCCCAAATACCACATATATATGCTCAAGAACAACAACCCATCACGTATATCCTAAGTATATCATCTGTATATATATATGACTGATCAACCAAGGGTTAAAGTAGACTAAACTTATAAGTGACTAAACAGATGCTTAGAATTTAGGCTAAGGATGAATGGTCTGAATCATCAGTGTAGGTAAAAAGAAATGATTCTAAGGAGACTAAAATTTTAAGCTAAAGACAAGACATTTGGGTCCACTTGTATAGTCAAAGTGAAAGAAAACCTACATGGTGACTGAAACATGCCTCTAGATCAACCTGGCCTCTCCTCTATATCTGGCTGAACTAACTACATGCAGGACAGTGGTCTAAAGAAGTGAACCAAACTGGTGTACAGGGAATGTAATAGGCAGTATACTACAAATAGTGCAGGCTACGTACCAATCAATACATTACATATATATACAAACTATATATATATTAACCCTCATCACCTCAACTCTACTCAGGGTCTAATAACACACACTCTCTACCACATGCCTATCACTCCAATGAAGGGGTCAGATACTGTAAGGTGTACTGGGACAGAACAGTAAACTGTCCCAAGGGTGAGTACAGACCTCTAGTATGCATGATACTAACTCTCCAATATGCAGAATACGGTAAGGGGTTGAAGGTTATATTGGTGAGTCAATAATTGGGGTCCGAACTATGGTCCAGTGAAACCTATGATGCAACATGGTAGGTAATAAAATTTGAGTACAGTGAACAACTTGTACAAGTCTGAACCAAGGGGACAGGGTATCTAGTGAAGGGTCTGCATACTGCCTATAAAGGTTGATCAAACATGGCTGAACTCCACACAAAGAGAAATTAACTAAAATAGAAAACTGAACCAAATATAGGCTAAATAACTTGCAATACCCTATACAACAATGGCCTATAGATACCAACCCATCACATATGCCAATATCATCCAATCTATATGTATATATAGACCTCTCAGTCTTGGGTGAACTGTAACTATACTCAAGGATAGGCTCCGGTCATGGGTGCCTCACTGGAAAAGGTAAGGAAAATAATAACAATTATCAAGGCTGTAAGGCATAATAACATCCTATATGTAAACTGGTTGGTATTATAAATAACAGGGAAATCATCTACAATAGGTTACTATTCTAATACCAATGCTAACTATCATCTCTAGGGTACAGACACTCTACAAGTTATCATATCATTTACTATAAAAGAACTACATATGATAAGCTCTACGAAACTAAGTATCCCTACTCCTAAGTTATTTGATGATGGAATACAATTTTTATAACAACAGAAGGGTATGATAATCATATGCGTCTGTCCAAAATCATGTTGTTCAGAGTCTTCGTCATGCTAGTGAGCAAGGCTATGATAATCACAGAGTCCTTGACTAAGGTACATACCTTCAGGTTCAGGGTATTTAAAATTTTCGCATTGCCGCATACGACGCGAAAACCTTAAATTCCCACCCGAGAAATACGTCCAAAATCTGACTATATGTCCTCACTATGCCAGCTAACACGACTATCGAAGATTCTAGATCCCATAACCGAGGTAACCTATCCCATATGATTTTTCTCAGAAAAATAAACATAACACAAGAACAACAGAACAAAATTGATCAGTCAACAACGAACAGATGGAATCGAATTTCAAGATAGTTATAAGAGCAATTGCGAAAATGGAATCGAGAAATTCGGAACCTATAGCAAGATCTCCATGGCGTGTGCATCCTCGACTGTCCTAGCGAAAGCTCGCCCTTGCTGGTTTTCCTGACCTGCTGCTGATGCTGCATGAACCGCTGCTGCTGAGAAAAATCAGGAATGACGGGAAAAGGTCTCTGTACAGACTGAGGTGCACCTCAATGTATCAGAAATGCCAACCTGAGTCGGCACAACAGAAGCTGCGGTCTCGAGGTCCTGTTGAACAGACGAGAGGTGGCCAGCCTCTCGATGGTATCCCCCGGATCGGAGCAATGAGATCATATCTCCATAACCATCATGAAGACAGATCAAAATAACAAGCAATTACTGAGAATGAAGCGAAAAATCAAAGGAGAACAGTTTATATTCAAGGAAAACAATAAGCAGCAAATTTAGATAAAAGGGATCTGATAAGGAGTTTTTCCTAGTGTGATTGAGTAACCTCAAAATATCATAATCCTACTGCAGGCTGTAGTGAAACTCTAGTTCGAATACCACTACATAAACTCGACCTGCATGGGCCACTACAAAAAATGTGTCACGATCCGCACCCTAGAGTAAGGGCACGAGACGTGGGTACGTCCAGCCTATGCCACAGTGTCGGCGGTAGACGCTGTCCTAGGTCAACATCTACACATATAAAGGTACCTGTACGGTATATACACTCCGAATGGAGGTGACATAACAAATACAGGCTCAATCACATCTAAAGTAGAGCATAAAAGATAGATAAGATAAGAACATAATGAATCCACAAAGAAAATAATCCAGATAAAGTCTAAGTGTCTAAGACGAATACATAACCAGAAACATCAGATAAACAAACTCCCAATATATATAATAATTTGTCAATGAGAAGACAAGGTAAGAGTCTAAGCTAGCAGTCTAAACCACTGGTGGTAGATCCTCTACTGCAAGTGGGTCCAAGTCACAAGTGTTGTCTAAAGCTGCACCATAATGGTAGACACCAGAGCCTCATCATTCACTGTAAAATTTTAACATGTCCAGTCAGGACAGGAGCGAGTACAGTACATCTCAACAAAATATAACAGGTTAGGAAATACAAACATGCTAGAGAGTAAGATACAGGAAACTGAAAAACAACATAATGTAAAAAGAGAGAGACTGTAAGTAAATAGCTACAATATATAGAAACTATCAGTGACTAGTGATTCAGAGCACAAGATGGTTATGTAAACGGCATGATGTTGTACACGAGTAATCTAAAGAGGTTGTACACGAGTAATCTACTGGATTGATTACATAACCACTTCTATTCCCCCGCCCCAATCAATACACAAGGATCTAGCCAAGTTATGTTATTGTACACGAAGTATAGTGTACACGAAGATCATGTGAACACATGAATATACACGATTTCACACGATTTGCACACGAATATCACAAATACAAAGAGTACACGATGCTCACGATAAAGTACACGAACACGAAATACCCGATGTATCCGCTAAGGAGATAACATCGTACGACAAGATCCATATAGTACTAATCCATGTTTCCAACGTGTCAGCATCAAGTAAAGTAATCTAAAGCAGGAAATATAATCCTAAACAAGATATGAAATGATCAGAGAATGTACTCGCCTGTATCCTGAGTATCTGAAGAGTATCTACTGTCCGAGGAGTGGTGTCTGTCTCCTATAGAACAGTACAAGTCACTATAAGTCTAAAATGATAATAAGATGCATTACAATGCATTCTATATAAATCTAGGTCAATCTAGACTAAAGTCAACTCTTGGTCAACTCTAGTCAACTAGACTAGTCAAACTAGGTCAAACCTAAGCCAGACAAGTCTCACTAGGCCTAACTAGTCTATTCTAGCAAGCACACACCACATCTAGACTATAGAAGTCAACTATACCCTATACTGGCATTCAAGCCACACTCATAGGTAATGAGCCCTAGGCTATAGGCCCATAGGCTATATTACCTATATACCAACCACATATTCACATATACACATATTAACATATCTAAATAATATAGTAACATACATTATAATATATAGGATACATGATAATATATGTATCACCTATATATATATATATATATATATATACATATGTATATACATATGTATATACATATACATAGAAGGATAGGAAAAAGGTAATGTGATTGTGTACATGTGTGTGTGTGTGTGACATGAGAGTGTCAATGGAAAGTTAGTGTAATACATGTGAGGGTGAAGGCATGACAGTGATAGGCTAGTGTTAAACTGAAAATAGTGTAGTGTCACAAAGGAATAGGAATAGTGTGTAGAACCTGAAAATAGTGTGATACAAATAGCATGTGTGTGTGTACAAATAGAAAACAGTGTATAAAGCTGGGAAAAACAGTGAGTGACACATGGATATTGTGTGACAGGAAACATGAAGGAAGAGGGTGTGTAAACCTGTGAACAGTGGAGTGAACATAGAGTGTTAGTGAATTAGGAAAAATAGTGTCTTAGCTAGCAATGTGTAACATGTGTGTTTGTGTATGGTACTAATCATCAATTCAGTTATACAATAACAGTTAACATATAGAATCCCATTCTCAGGTTTTAAAATTCCTGTAACAGTGTATAGGGGAATCAAAGATAGTTTTTAAAAAGGAAAGGAAATCAATTCTCAGTAATGGAACCAAGTCAAATTAATTGACAGTTTGATTTGAAACAATTGACAGTTTAATAAACCAATTAACCTCAAATTCGAATTCAGTTCAAAGAAAGGGAATCAATATCAGTCCTTAATCTAACAGTGAACAACAGAAAACATTTAATCAACATGGAATCTAAGGATCAACATCAGTTTTTAAATAGAATGAAAAATAAATCAAAAAATAAATGTAATGTATCAGTCAATACAATCAGCCCAACCTCAATGTCTAAAATTCATTCCAGATCATAAAACCTATTTTAATAAGTAAAATCGAACTAACAGGTATCAAATGTAGGATCAAATGACAACTGAAACATCACTTAAAATCAGATTAAAATAGGGATTAAAGTTTAGGAATTGAAATAACAAGTGTGGTATCAGTCAACAGCCAACTCAAGGTTCGAAATCCCATTCCATGACATAAAACCTATTCCAATATGAAAATTCGATCTACATGAACTATTAAACATGTTCAGGAATTAAATGGCAAATTAATCATTAATTAAACAATTAAAACTAGAAATTAAACACATAAAATAATAGAACTGGACAGTGGAATAGGACAATCTCGTGCACGTGTTCATCGGGCTCGTGCACCGACACGACACGACACAAACCCTGAGCTTGTGTCCCAGTGTCGAGTGGTTCTAGGTCTACTATGTGGACACCCTGAATTGGGTCCATGACACGTGTGTGTGTGATACGACACGCGTATCAGTAGCCGAAATGGCTGAACCTGATTCAATGCGTGACCAGTGCACACATAAATACGTGTCCAATACGACACGAGGACTCGTGCAACTTGGGAAGCCACATGTCAGTGTCTGCCCCTAAGTATGTGTCAATTTTCTCGTGTCCAAGTGGCGTGTCCAGGGAGTTATAGCCCCCGAGTAGCAGGGGACTGCTATGCGTGCAAAAATATGCGTGTTCACGTATCCAATCCGATATGACACAATGCAATAATCACCTCAGTCAACTGGAAATCAATAAGCAATGCTAAAACCTAATTTTCTATTCAAACCATTTCAAAAATATGAACGAAATGTCCACTGTGGCATTTCGTCGAACACTTGGTATGTCCACTGATACGTGTCCAATACGACACGTATTGGACATAAAACCTAGCAAAACCTATACCAACAGTTAGAGGACTCCTAGGGCTTCCTATCCATGCCTAGAAACTGAAATTTTATGGTGGGAATGAGAAGTTACCTAGGTGTGTCAAAATGCTCAAAAGCTCCAAAGAGGGGTGTTCTTCTTGCTACCCAAACTTCTCCAAATTGTTCCTCCACTGAAATTTCTCACCATGGACAGAAAGTATACATAGATTAGATCCTAATGCAAGAAGTTCGAAGGAAAAAGGAGTTGAAATGAAAAGATATGGATTGGGGAAGATTGGGATTTACCTCTCTTTTCCAACTTGTTAATTTCCTAAAGGAGGCTAGCCCTAGATGGAACAGGCATTAAATAGGGGTGTGGAACCCTAGGTGGCTGGCCGTAAATGCTAGGGTTAGGGTTTTGGGGTGATCAATGGCTATAAATCAATCTAACTAATTCAATGGTTCACAAGCCTAGGTTTCACACTAGTCAAGTTGTGACCTAGTTGTTCCATCTAGTCATGACTTAACCAAGGCTAACAAATTCTAACTAACACTAACAAACACTAACCATGGTTAACTAAGACTAGCTATGACTAATCTAGGTTAGGTCAAATCTAGTCTAGGGCTAAACACACTACAAGGCAATGAATTAAATCATATTTAAATCACACCATTCAAATAATCATATTAAATTCCAATTAAATAATATTAATTCAAATAAATTCAAAATGACAAGAATACCCTCAAACTAAAAATAATAATTAAATCATTCTAATGACATGGTTAGGCTCTAGGTCATGCAGTCTCTAGGGTTTCACTAGCAGCACATCAAAATCACAAGTCATGACTTAGAGCAGTTTTTCAATAGTTTAAAATGATTAAAAATTACCAAAAATTATAATGTGAAATAAATAACAATAATAATTATTATATTACAAAATTTCAAAATTACCCTCATGGAAAACTGGGTGTTACAGATCGGCAGCCGCTGACTGTATGAAAGTGCTGAAGTGTGGGGTCCTCGGCAGCTTGTTTAGATTTGCTTAAGGCTTCCGCTGCAATGATGCAAATAGTTGATGACAGCGGGTCTCCTTGCCTATTGCCCCAACTAGATTTGAAGAATCCGTGCTTGACGTTGATGACCGTGGAGAACCACGAATTGTTGATCGATCTCCACACTCGCTAATCCAGGTTTCAAGAGAAGCCGAAGGCTCATATATATTACTATATGGTAATATGTATCTAAGTTATATCTACATGCAATCTATATAGAGAGTTAACTCAATTGGAATGAATATAACACAAGTACATGCTAAAATCTAATTAGACACCACACACATGTATATTAGCCTATAGGACATTTCAACAAACAATTGGTATGTCACCCTCGATTTCTTCCAAGTGTGGCACAAAACCTATCCAAACTCTCAAATAAGGACTCAATATAGCCTCAAAACTGTTCCTAAGATTGTCCTGATACATAGGTGAGTATCTATGGGTCCATTACCAAAATTTGAATCAAAATACTAGGTTAGAGAGTGTTATACTTATTGGAGTGGTTTCCCAATGAACAATCCAATGGACACGAACCCGACATGAAATTCCTTAGCAAATGGACTCTCCTCCTTGCTTCTAGCTCCACACTCCTTGTAGGCACCTCCTTCTTGAGAGAATATGAGAAATGGTGGAGAAAAGGGTAAGATTGAGAGAGAAATCAATGGTGAAAAGCTTTTCTTTTGGAAAGAAATCTTGAATAGGAAAATGGAGGCTAGAATGAATGAAGTGAGATGAAGAGGAGTCCCCTCTCAAGTGGCCGGCCATCACTCTTAGGTTTGGACCAAACCAAAGTGTCTAACATGCCCTCTAAATTGTCATTTGGCTAATTAAATGAAATATGAAGGGTTGGGGTTATATTGGACAAAAACCTAATCTCTTTATGAACTAATTGGTCATGAATAGTTAGTCTAAAGTACTATCCTAATGAGTTAGTTTATGAGCCTGTCATGCTAATTATTGGGCTCTAGGTTAGTGCCTAAGCTAACCGGGCCACTAACACAAGTCAAAAATCAAGCTAGTCTCTAACCCAACCAATTAATCCCAAATAAATAAAATAGATACATACAATATTCCTAAATAATATTCACAATATATAAAATTTTATAAAAAGATAAATTTATCCTTATTTGGAAAACTGATAGTGACATGTTTGTTCTAGGAAATGGAGAGATAGGTATCCTAGTGTCATAGGATAGGTAAGTTTAGATACATGTATAGCATATGTGTGTATGTGTATGTGTAGTGTCTTATATGGAGGGATACCGTATGGGTATGGATAAGGACACTTATCTATAAATATATGGATTAGATATATATATATATATATATTTATATATATATATATATATAGGGCTTAGATATCTTAAGTTACTAGCCTTTAAGGTTATTCATATAGGTATAATCTATAGCACTATACATGCATATGAGTTAAGCATATTGTGTACATAGGAATATGCTTATGATCCAAGAGGATACAAGCATTATGGATACATGAATAGGTATAGTATCATATGGATATCTATATCATAGGGCATATATAGGTTAAAGGTGATTTATCTAGATATCAAAGTATCATGGACAAGATAGATATTATATAGGTACCGTATTGAATGCATATAAGGGTTAAGGTAAGGGTAGATATCTTGGGTAAGGGTATATACCTATGCCCTAGGGTAAATGCACCAGGGACAAGGTATGCCATAGGGGTATGGTATGAGCCTACCAATAGAATTGCCAAGATCTAGAAAACCTAGAATTGACTTGATATGACTATATGGACCAAACAATTAGATATTGACCTAGTTTGACCCTAGAAACAAGGTATTGACCTAGTTTGACCCTAGAAACAAGGTATTGACCTAGTTTGACTTTCAGGACCTAGTTTTGACCTAAAAATCATATTTTAACTTAGTTAATGATAATTATTATTCCAAAATACCAATTGACATTAATATTTCATATTTAGGTCAGTGTGACTATAGGTTGGACATTGATCCTCACACATTGCTAAGGACCACATGCTAGTACATTCTTTAAAAGTTTCCATTATCTAACATTTAATATAATTAATGTAATTAGTGATTTTGTACTTGATTCCTGACACAATGGTACACAAATTGGTATAGTTGGACCCTCGGACAAAAGTTTTTACCTTTATACTATGCATGATTATCATATTGACATTGTACCATGATTTGCCTATTGTGACATGTCTTGATTTGGATCTTCTTACTAGTCAGGATCGGGGAAGTACTAGCTAGATGTGTGATCGTATCGTTATTGTGCAAGAAAAAGTATTATGAGTGTTAATCATACACACACGTATGACTAGCAAGGCCTTATTGAATTGTGCAAGTTTCTAAGCTGATCACATGTCAACACCAGTACTTAAAAACACGTAGTTTGTATAGTTCTTGCCTATCTATTTCCTATTCACTGAGATGTTCTCTATTACTCTGTCTATTAATTCTTATTACCTGCTCTGTCATATAGTTTGTATTCTATTTTTCAAACTGCTCTTTATCTATCTTGCTATATATTTTTGTATTTGTCTAATCCTCAAGTTGATATTGTCAGTTACTTGTTTTCATCATGTAGTGCACTTATTACTATGACTTTATAGCATTTATCATATAATTAGAATTATTGTTAGAGTTTGTGCTTCGTTCCAATCCTAACTGGATAATATTTTTCAAAGGATATAGAGGAATTCTGTCCTACATATTATGGACCAGGTGTAGATGAGGGCTATCTACAAGAGACCCAGGAGGAGCCAGCCCAGTAAAGAAGTTACTACTAGTAGCGACTCATCTAGAATAGGCAATAGTATTGGATTTGTCTTCAGCTTCTGACTTGAGATGTTATATTATTCGAGTCATGTACTTATGTTGCGATATTAGATTCTTAGACTTTGTTGTGAACTTGAGCTATGTTATGCTATTAGACCTCTTGATTATTATTTCATATCTTTATATCATTATCGTGTCATTATTATCCTTATAGTTATTTTGTGATTGAGTATGAGTTTTAGATATTATATTTTCCTCCTTTGGAGATGTCATATCATTGACAGGTGGTGATTATATATTCATTAGATATGTTAGTTAGTATCATTGACATAGAAAGCATTCTACCGTCGGTGCTACGACGTAGGCTGGACGTATCTACGTACTCGTACCCCTATATCGGGTGCGGGTCATTACACATTTGGCCACGCAACCAATGCATAATCTATGGCTATGCGACCAAGTCATAACCTATGGCCATACAACCAATAGCCATGCAACCAGTCAACTTTCACATGGTGATTTCTTATCGATGCGGCATGACGATAATCAAGTTAATATATACATATATCAATATATATCCTTCAATTAGAGAAAATACCAGGATAATAAATTGGTTTGCATATCGAATGATAAAACATGAATAGGTTTAATCTCGTGATCTAACCATTCAATGGAGGAAACCAGTGTTCACGAATTATACCTGAAGCGACAAAGAGTAGATAATCGGTTCCAGTAACCTTCATCGATCGATTAATCTCAAGATCTTCTACCATATTTCTTCCTCGAGTTGGACGTCGTGTAGGCGATAGTCTTCTAAACTTTTCTTCTCCTTGGTTGTTCTCCCTTTCTTTCTTTCTGCGATAAACTAATGAGAGAATGATGCTCTTCTTAGGATATATATGACGACCATTGAATAGAGAGTATATATAGGTTACAACAGGGACCGTGGGAAAAAAATAGGTTTAGGTCTCCTAATGGGTCTAGGTATCTCGTGTTCAACCCGAACACAGCCCATGCATGTTAGTAATAGCTTGGTCCACTAAAAAGCTATTGTTGCACTACCTTCCTAATCCCAAATTATGTTTATGGGCTTCTTTTTATATGCTTGTTTATCTCCCCATGTTAATATATCGAATGTCCGTCAATCAAAATAAGTTACTGATAACTACATTGATCGACATCTTTTGTCCTTAGGTAGTATCTCTCAACTTTATTTGTCATGTCGAATATAATCCACATGTAGGATTTACATGACAATCTTTATGAGTTTCTTAAGAGGATATCATCAATCCTTTACATCGGGACATGAATTCCTTTCATAATCAACAGCCCATCATACACATAATGCCACTACCCAATTCTTAGAGGTTATTGGCTCATATTGAATGTCACTCTTTTATGAGTCAAAGTAATGCACACTATATATATGTCTGTTATTATATCCGGATTAAGAGCACAAGCTTCCATAATAACATAGGTATTTGTTCTCTTATGTAGTCAGTACAAAGAGAACAACCTCAAGTAGTCATGTTCAATACATACAAAGTGCACTAGTGCAAACCTATAGGCAAGATAGACTAATGCCAGATTACACTACAACTTTACCAATGGTTTGTCCAAATCCATCTAGGATGTAAACCATTTATATATACTACAAGGAACCGATAATATGATCTTCTATGTGTCATCACACATATTATCTACAATGTAGAATATCAGACACTTGCATTTAACATATACCAAATATAATATGCAATCATTTGCCCATATGATTCTCATTTAAGAATAATAGTTAAAATAAAATTGATGTTTTTAGTATATAAACCTAACAATAACCCAATTATGCATCATTCGTCATGCTTCCTACTTTCTTTCCTAATAAATAAATTATAATCCTAGAATTGTTCATCTATTGTAGTGCTACTAGTCTTTTTCCTAGAATGTAGGATAGAGATGTTAGGGTTATAACTTGCTATTATATCATGGAGGATGTTTTGTGAACTCTCCTTCTAAACTATTTTAGGCCGATCATGACTTTTTGGTTATCTATAATTTTCATGTCTTCGTAGTATGTAGAACTTGATTTTGTTACCTTGAAAAGGTAATGTACAAATATCCTATCTAACTTCCTTTCTTCCAGTGCTTGTGTCTACCTTAATTAAGGACTCTCTAAAGTATTCAAGGACAAGCTATCCCTATATCAAGCCATATAGATATTTCTTCTTCTATTTTCTTCCTTCTTGATCAACGTTTTCTATTAAGAAAATTTTCTTTTACTATCTTTTCATCTGCCTAAACAAACATGTCTATCTTAATCATCCTTAAACTTCGAGGACAATTTTTTTAAGATGGGTAGATTTGCAACCCCCATTTTAAAAAATTCCAAAGTTCCTAAAATTTTAATTTTACTTTCCAAAATCATTTAGAAAATGATTTATTTTGAATTTATATTAGTAAATATTTTTGAAAGAAGTGATTAATATTTTTTGATTTCAAAAGTTGGTTCAAAAAAATGGTTTGGGAATCATTAATATATTTTTGATAATAAATTTTTTAATTATTAAGGAGAAATAGTTTTAAGCTAATTTTTGACTGATTAATTAGTTTGAAAAATCTTTTGGGTTTTACCTATTGGAAGCCCCTATAGAATATTCTTTTTAATGCTCAACCAAATCTTTTAAAATTTACTTTTGTGACCTTTGCTTGGGGAACAAGCTCAACCCATAATTAAAGGGACATTTTCTCTGATTCTTTCCTATCACCATCATCATTTCCAAGCAGCCAACAACCACAACCATCACTATTTTGTGTATGTGCGCCCATTTTCGCATCCACCACCACCGTGCCAGCCTTGTCAGCCTCGGGTCTGACCTCGGGTGTCGTATCCAATATATTTAGTCTATTACAACCATCAATACATCGTTCTGTATTGATATGATACCTTACAGTAGACCCATTTCCTATGTATTTGTCGACACGACCATCCTTGACACATCCAGTATCTATAGAACCCCCCAAATTCTAATTTTATGTCCGACACACATCAACAACTCCAAATCAAAGCGTAAACCTAAACCAACCTCCCAGCTGCTTGGAGCAGTCGTCTGCTTCACGAGTTCCACAGAGTTCTGCCACGCGTCGAGCGACCATCTCAACCCATAGCTGTTAAAATCTGTTGTGGCTGCCCATAGGTTCTCCGTCAAAGATGATGGTTGCTGGAACTCCTTCTTGTCAAGCCGTGAGCCTCCAGATCTCACCGTTGGATCTAACTCCACCGCATAAGCCGCTCCGTCACGACGGGCACTTCCGATGCCTGTGCGGCCTTTCTCTTCTACGAGACCTATTCAACCACCTACGAAACATATATATATATATATATATTTTTTTTTTTTTTTGAGCCTCCAAACCTACCAATTATTTCAGGTCCACAAGCACTACGGTACAACACAATTGAAATAACAAATGAGACAAATAAATCCTCCTCTTCCCCATATCATATCCTTACATTAAACAACAATATGTGAACAACAGTAGCACTCCCATCTTAACCAGAGTCTCCGCTCTCTTCTGCTACTACCACACCGGCACGGCAGCGGAAATGCTGTAGTAGTCCGGATCAATAGTACTATTTCCAGCAGACGAATCGCCACCACCTCCACTGCTACCACCTACGAGACATATATATATATATATATATATATATATATATATATATATATATATATTTATATATATATATATATATATATATATATATATATATATCTGTGTGTGTGTGTGTGTGTGTGTGTGTGTGTGTGTGTGTGATATATATATGTTATGCCTAGATTCTGAAGAATCGATAGTCATCCTCCGGACGTGATGTCGTGCGAACCTAAGTTGCACTCGCACAAAACATAGTCATAAGGTTATCCGAAATACAACATCTAATAGAGTATGCAGAAAAATTGAGCAACACATTTGAGACAAAAAGGGAATTTCATTTCATTGATAATGGACATCATTTACAAGACTATATTACAGTAGTTGCCGTACGGGCTTACAACATGACTCGATTACAAAATGAACGCTGATAAGATAGTCATTCCATACATTACATCCCCTTGTATACAACCAAAACACTTCAAAACACCTGTTTTGGTGGGGAGTTGAGCCATGTTCTTTTGGACTGATTTGTAGAGCCTTCAAAAGGATTTGAGACAAAGCCTTTACCAAATAGACGAGGCTTCAAAATGACTAGCATCGCCTTGAGTTAAGTGGGATGCCCTTATTGATTCGGGGCACCTGTGAAAAGCGAGGATCAGTACGTTCACGTGTACTATGGGTGGCTAATTATATTCCATGCTCTCATTTGGTTCAAGAAATAATATGAAACATGCATGTACATTTAGTGATATTTCTAGTCATCCTAATGTATTTCATGTAAGCAGTTGTATATACATAAACAGAGTAAACTACGATAGAACTTACCCACGTAGAGCGTGCCGTACAATATAAGACTTACATGTTCTACTTTGTCAATTGTTATCCTTTATTAGCATAATGTGTGTGATTTGTATATGTGAAGGTCAGTGGCATCAAGCCATCTAGGACTATAGCTGGGTTTACACAACTCCCCTTTCAGCGCGAGTAGTGAGCTCCGCTGAAAGTTCATCGAATAACAAGGTTTTGCTTTTATCCAGCACAACTACCTTTTGCTTCCTCTTAGGCTGAATCGATCTCGTGTCTCGGGGTACCGTTCGAGGAAGCAATTCCTTGTGTACAAGTTGTCCATAACCATGCTAGGTTAGACTAATTATTCAAGCATGATATTTAATTTGTAAGCGACTTGACCAATTTTATCGTTGTTTTGCCGTATTATAGCGACAGTTATTCAATGATTAAAACTTTGCTTATTCACTGTTCTACAGCAGGCATAACATATTAAGCATGCAGCAGATTATGATATGACAGTTCTATAGCAGCTATACGTAAGAAAGCATGTATCTTTTTTATGGCATAGCAGTTCTATAGCGGCATACGTGAGGAATCGTACAAAAGTTTATTGGAATTAGACATTCATGTCCTTTGCATATTTAGTTAACTTTCTATTGATTTATTGGAGAACAATAGGGTTAGAAGGGAAGAAGGGTCAGCTACTCACATTAATTTTGATTGAGACAAGGGACCGGTTGGTTTGCACTTAGACGGCGCCTGCACGATCACCTGAAATCGCATAAGCAACTGGTTAGAACACTGTGCTATACAATGAGTTCGATAGGAAATGCGAAGTCGAAGAACGCAAGCCATAAAAACGATCAAAATCATTAACGAAAACATAATTCAGAAAACCAATGCCAAAGTAGCAAATGCGGCATGAAAAGTAGAGCAACGAAAGGTCTCTCCTAACTCAGCCGCAGAGTCCACACTTTAGGCGCAACCCTCTATGATTTTGAAGAAACCATTCCATAACAAGGAAAGGATCTTAATTCAATCGTTCCCGTTCAATTGATTCAATCGATCCCGATCAATTGGTTCTGACTAAATTGAGAATAACAATGTTCCTTTATCATGCACCCAACGGACAAAAAATGGGACACGATGTAGAAATGGGGCACTACATCATAACCAACTAAGAAAATATTTCCTCCTGGAATCTTAAGAGGAGAACCCGTCGCTAGAAAAATAGGGAACAAAACTTTTCCTTGATCTCCGATTTGAGTTCCCATGTCGACTCTTCGACCGAATGATTTCTCCAGATAACGCAAATGAGGCGATCGCACGATTTCGAAGTAGCTTGCCCTTGCGCTCCAAGACTTGGACCGATTCTTCCATATATGATAATTCCGTCTTCAGCTCCAGCTGACCAAAATCTACCATATGGCACGTATAGTGCATATATTTTTGTAGTTGTGAGACACGGAAGATATCGTACATACCCGACAGTGCTGGCGACAAGGCAATTCGGTAAGCTACTGGATGACTCGCTTCAATATTTGGAAATGACCGACAAATCTTGGACTAAGCTTGCCTTTAACACCAAACCTAGTCACTCCTTTCATAGGCATCACCTTTAGGAACACATGACCGCCCTCTACGAACTCGAGCGTCCGTCTATGGGTGTCTGTGTAGCTCTTCTGCCGACTCTGAGCTATCTTCAGTCTCTCTCTTATTTGTTTAACCTTTACCACTGTTTGCTCCACCAGCTCCGGACCAAGAACCTGTCGCTTCCCGACTTTATTCCAGCAAATGGGTGATATGCACTTCCGCCCGTATAATGCTTTATACGATGCCATTTGAATGCTGGACTGATAGATATTGTTATATGCAAATTTGGCCAATAGAAGGTGAACATCCCATCTTGATTTAAGTCTATCGCGTAGAGTCGTAGCATGTCTTCAAGAATCTGATTCACTAGCTCTGTTTGGACAAGTGTTAGTGCCGGGGCACAATTTTTCGATGGAAAACTGTGAATTTGAAACAATTGTAAGAACAATGTTCTAACGCAACACTTCTAGGAAGGTTGCACAAGTATAATGAAGATCTAAGAAGATCTCGTTATTATATTACGAGAATCTAAAAATATTTCGTAATCTACAGCAGCATATGATACACGAGAATCTAAGAAGATTTTGTAATCACAGCAGCGAAGAAGATGACAGGCGAAAGATGGAAGATGGCCTGCTGGGGTGAATGATCACCGTTGCTCAAAGCTATATTCGCCCCACACGAATAGCTTCCAGGAACCAGCAAGTTCGTCGGAGAACTTTGGAACACTTTTGCTCTTCTGACTCCTCGGATCGTACACAGACTCCCGTGCAAAAGCAATGCTGGTGCAAAGCTTCTCTTCTCTCTCACAGGCTCCATTTACCTCGTGTTAAGAAACACTTGTAAACTTTTTTAACTCACTAAATATGTTCTATATTCTATATCTACCTGTGAGAGAGAGGAGACCTTATATAGGCCCGAGTAGCAACTGCCCGGTTAGCACAACATTCGGGTTGTGGTAATAACCACTCCGAATGTGCAGTAACCGCTCAGATCATGCACAGGCACAATCTGAAGCAAGTTGCACCACTCTAGCACCATGCGCACCTTGCATACTGTGCGCTGAGCCACTTGCGCCAACATATGCCACAGCGCGCACTGCTTACCTTGCGCCACTACACAACCTGCGCGACGTGCACCACCTTGCGCCACTCGCGCAACGTGCGCTACTTGCACAACGTGTGCCACAGTACACCTCATGAGCCCATGAGCCCGAGCCCGAGTCCGAGTTCGAGTCGCTAAGTCCCTACGGGGCTTAGCTCCCATGGAGATAAATTTTCCAAGAGCAAAAAGCATGAATGCTTTCAATTGTTGATTTAGCCTTTTTTTTATTAGAAAATTAACCCCACATGGCATACCCATGTGCACCTCCACACCACATGTGCATCTCTAAACTAGCAAAGCTAATATATAGAGATACAACTCCTTTGGTCTAGCCGATGTGGGACTAAAATTTACTTTGAAAAAGACCAAAATCCAACAATCCCCTACATATCTCTATATATGCATATAAGTGTTCCCCACAGTAACTGTCCATCATACATTAGGAGAGATGTTACTGACGACTTAAATCTTCCCACATGGGTCAAACAACAGACTATAATACAAGAATGGACTAAGCCTTGAATTCTGCATCATAGCTGAAATTCTTCCTACTCACATAATGTAGTTACATGTGCTTCTGGCTACACATTAAAGGCCCTGTGCCAGCATGGTTTCAGTATATAATTTTGGGCGTCACAAGTTTACCCTCAAGAGATGGCCTGATATCTCTTTGTCTATACACTATAGGTGCGTTCATTATAAAGAGACATGGCATGAAGCGCTTTACGCTTCCCTTACGGTGTTACGCCGCTATGACATGGCTTAAAGCCGAGGCCTTACCCATACCGGAAACCTCATCGTAGTGTCATACTACTGTAGCATGAGGCAACCGCCTCTTTGTAGTGCCAAACTACCCAGCATGAAGCCTTAGGCTCCTTAGCGGTGTTACGCCGCAACAACATGGCTTGCAAGGCCGAGGCCTTATCCCTAACCGGGTACCTCATCGTGGTTGTCACGCCCCAGTACCGAAATACGGAGACGGACTAGGCCAGCTACTCCATATGAGGTACGTAACGTCATACGGCGATCGTGGCTGTCGAGAGACTAGGGGTACATGCTACAATCAAGTCTCCTATGGTCCCACAGAGTTCTAAGTCTCAATCAATCAAATCACATCAACAAATAAATGAACATTAAAGATAAAGCAGTAAGGCGTCCCCGACGCTTCATCAAAATGATCATGAGAGACTAGCTTTATAATTTAGCTATCTCAGAGAGTCAGGAGTACAAAATTATACACAGCTGCAGTCTGTTTATTTATAATTCTGTACTGACACAAAATATCATGTAATCCGGCTAACAGGTGCCGGTGGCTAAATGCCGCACAAAATATAAGCAGGAGTGGTGGAGAAGAAACCCACTCGAGTCCCCGAACCGCCATGCTCCTAGTATGCACCATGGATGTCAGGGAGGAAGATCGTGTCCTCCGGCTCTGCTACGACATCTGGCCAAACAAAACCAGCGGGGTCAGCCCCGAATAGCAAGTACCGCCAAAGGGGCACAAGAGTTAAGATTAAAAACCCAGATAATAGAATGATTGATAATAGTAATACTTATGCAACTATTATAGGGTAGCGCAACATCCTCGAACCCATATGGCACCCTTACAACCAAACAAGGACAAAAGGTGCCGCATGGAGTCGGGACGTGTCGTACTCTATAACTTTCACATAAGTTAAAAAGGTATAAATAATAAAATCTCCTGATCGTGACTTCGGTCGATAGCCTATCGCAGCACAATAACCAACCCAACAATCAAACAAGAATATGGGTTGGATCATGCACCATGATAGACCATGTTCCTCAGTCATTCACAGAAGTAGCACTTCACAACCAGAATAAGTCTTCCGTTCATAACTTCGGTCCACAGCCTATCATAGTACGATAACCAACCCAATAATCAAACAAGAACATGGGTTGGATCACGTACCATGACAGTCCGCTTCCCTCAGTTATTCACGGAAGGTAATAGGATACAAGCAAGTCATTTTCACGGCCAATCAAGTCTACGAGTTTCTAGTGGGACGAGGTTATCCTCGCGTCATGTTATTTAGAAAATCCTCAGATCGTATCTTTCCAGCAAGGCTAGCCCACCCAGGGGTTCGCGTAGACAGGTATGATTGAGCACAGGTCCCTCGTAAGGCCACCTTGCTAAAACATATAATATATAGCAGGAATTAATCGGATACAGTTATCCACTCATTGCAGATGACACAGTATCCGTGGAGACCAGCCGGCGCGTCGAGATAATATCTCAAGGCGGCTGGTGTAACATGATCTCGAGATTTTGCCCTCCCCATGCATCTAGTATGTTTAGTTGCCTAATTTAACCCTAGGTGAAATCTTGGACTCACATGCTGTGGCCTGCATGATTATCCTCCTAAAGTCGTACTTTAGTACGAGTACCCCAAAGAGGATCCATGTCAATCAGTATATCAACATGTGCTACCCTCCTTAGTGTAATGCATCATTGCAAATACGCCACGTGGAGTTACGAGTCTTTTGTCGAGCATGAACAAGAACTGGGACATTCAGGTACATGTATCAGGTGGGAACACTTGTTCACCGAGATCTCATTAGTGCTCATATCATGCTCGGGACAAAAGGCGTAAGGATATAAAATGGGCATATAATATCTGATGAAATATCAAAAGCGTACGCACAAAAGCACGCACGCTCAAGGGGAGCTGCGTGCATGAAAAAGTCATGCAGGCTCACTCAAGGCAGCGTACGTGAAAAGTCACGCAGGCTCAAGAGGAGAGCTGCGTGAAAAGTCACGCAGGCTCAAGGAAAGAGCTGCGTGAAAAGTCACGCAAACTCAAGGAAAGAGCTGCGTGAAAAGTCACGCAGGCTCAAGGGAAGAGCTGCGTGAAAGGTCACGCAGGCTCAAGGGAAGAGCTGCGTGAAAAGTCATGCAAACTCAAGGGAAGAGCTGCATGAAAAGTTACGCAGGCTCAAGGGAAGAGCTGCGTGAAAAGTCACGCAGGCTCAAGGGAAGAGCTGCGTGAAAAGTCACGCAGGCTCAAGGGAAGAGCTGCGTGAAAAGTCACGCAAACTCAAGGGAAGAGCTGCGTGAAAAGTCACGCAGGCTCAAGAGAAGAGCTGCGTGAAAAGTCACGCAGGCTCAAGGGAAGAGCTGCATGAAAAGTCACGCAGGCTCAAGGGAAGAGCTGCGTGAAAAGTCACGCAAGCTCAAGGGAAGAGCTGCGTAAAAAGTCACGCAGGCTCAAGGGAAGAGCTGCGTGAAAAGTCACGCAGGCTCAAGGGAAGAGCTGCGTGAAAAGTCACGCAGGCTCAAGGGAAGAGCTGCGTGAAAAGTCACGCAAACTCAAGGGAAGAGCTGCGTGAAAAGTCACGCAAACTCAAGGAAAGAGCTGCGTGAAAAGTCACGCAAACTCAAGGGAAGACACGCTTCCAACAGGAAGCGTGCTCAAACAGGAGCACACTGCTCTCTGTCTTCTCCAAACAGCAAGAACACCATGGATGAACCCAAAGCTTCAAAGCATCACAACTTGGCCATCCGAACTCTAAATCCGGATTTCTAAAGTTCCATCTTGGGTGAAATGGAATTCTCTTCCACATGGAAGCATCAAAACCCACAAAACCCCAACGAAAATAGATCAAACCAAGGAAATCCGAAAATGATTAAAACTTAGATCTACAAAAACCAAGGCTTCAAAATGGAAATTTTCAAGTTCTAAACTAGTATAGATTGAAGAGAAGAACATATTTTGGCAAATAGTTTTGTAAGAAATCATTGACAAAATTATGGATCCATCTCTTGAGCAAGTTGGTACTTGCCTTGGTTGGTGGAGGAAATAAATGAGAGGAAGTAAATGAGAGGAGAGAGAATGAGATGAGTTATATATAAAGATCTTGGACCCATGGGTTCATGATGAACCAAAGGGTTCATGATGAACCATTGGTGAACCAAGAATAGGTTACCCAAATGAGCCAAAACTGTAGGCCCAAATGCAGAAAATAAATTAAGAAATAATATTTTGTCGAATATTTTTAGGAAATGCATGAAGAAATACTGCATAATAAATATCGTATAAATTCAAGGTAAATATAATTTATCGGTTTACGTATTAAAATACGTATTCCAGGATTGGGGAGTGACATCTCTACCCTTCTTAGAAAAATTTTGTCCTCAGAATTCCAGCCAAGACAGGATAGTGAAATCAGGGCAAGCAAGGCACAATCATATACAAGTTAACTATCATAGCAGTTATTATCCTACATCACAAAGTGAAAAACAAGCAGGTGCAGATAAGCATAGAATCGTGTCAATAAGGTGCAAAAATATACCTTATTAGTCAAACAAATACGGATACCGAGATCTGATCTCGTCCTCGCGCTCCCAGGTTGACTTTTCCGAAGAGTGATGGTTCTAAGAAACACGGACAAGATTTAACGTCCGATTCTTGAGTACCTTCTCTCGTCGGTCTAAAATAGATACGGATTGTTCCTCGTAAGTTAGGTTGGTACCAACGACTAACTCAGAATGATCGAGGACATGACTCAGATCCGGGACATACCCACGTAATTGGGACACATGAAACACATCATATATGCCAGTTAACGAAGGCGGAAGGGCAAGTCGATAAGCCACATCGCCTACCCGAGCGAGAATCTTAAAAGGACCAACATATCTTGGACTAAGCTTTCCTCGGGTTCCAAATCTGATGATACCCCGAGTAGGCAAAATCCGTAGAAACACTTGGTCGCCAACTCTGAACTCTAGAGGCCTACGATGCTGATCTACCCAATAACGATGTCGGTCCTGCGCAACTCGAAGGCGTTCTCTGACCAACTTAACTATCTCCACAGTCTGCATGATCATCTCTGGTCCCAACAACTTCCGTTCTCCGACGTCGTCCCATGCCAAAGGGGACCTGCACTTTCTTCCGTACAATGCTTCGAACGGGGCCATCTGAATGCTAGCCTGATAGCTGTTGTTATAGGAGAACTCCACTAGATGAAGGTGGTCCTCCCAAGATCTGCCAAAATCTAAGGTACACGCCCGTAGCATATCTTCTAACGTCTGGATGGTTCTTTCTGATTGTCCGTCGGTTTGTAGAAGATAAGCAGTACTGAATCTTAACTTGGTTTCCAAACTTTGGTGTAAGCTCCGCCAAAAATGGAAAGTAAACCACGTATCCCGATCTGATATTATACTAACTGGAACACCGTGCTGCCTTACTATCTGCTTCATGTATATTTCTGCTAACTGCTCACTAGTCTGTCCAACTCGGAAGGAAAGGAAATGAGCGACCTTCGTGAGTCGATCTACTATTACCCAGACTGCATTCTTACCAGTCGGGGATCTAGGTAAACCGGTCACAAAATCCATCGTGATGTGCTCCCATTTCCATTCTGGGATAGGAAGCGGCTGTAGCAACCCTGCTGGTCTCTGCTGCTCGGCTTTCACCTGCTGACATACCAGACACTTGGATACAAATCTCGCTCTCTCTCTTTTCATGCCATTCCACCAAAAGTACTGCCTGATATCTCGATACATCTTCGTTCCTCCTGGATGAATGGAGTAAATAGAACTATGAGCTTCGGACATAACTTCTTGCCGAAGGTCTCCACTCGGTACACAGTGTCTATTTCCAAACCTGAGCGTACCATCTTCATGAATCACTAACTCCTTCCTACGGCCTGATTCATACTCCGACCGCAACTTCTGGATCTGTGGATCTCCTGTTTGTGCTGCCCTTATCCTCTCTACTAAGGTTGACTGAATCTGCATACTGGTCATTCTTTCTATATCCCTTGGCAAAACTACTTCGATTCCCATACTCTAAAGGTCTTCTAAAATATGCTTCTGCGAGGTCAAGATAAAGGCACTGTCTCTCCTACTCAGTGCATCTGCAACTATATTCGCCTTGCCTGGATGATACTAAAGATCTAAGTCAAAATCCTTCAGTAGTTCTAACCATCTTCTTTGCCTCATGTTCAAATCTCGTTGCATGAATACGTATTTCAAACTCTTATGATCAGTATAGATCTCTACCCGATCTCCGTATAAATAATGCCTCCACAACTTGAGTGAAAATACCACAGCTGCTAACTCCAAATCGTGAGTCGGGTAATTCTTCTCACGGTCTCGAAGCTGTCGAGACGCATATGCTATCACCTTTCTGTGCTGCATCAATACACATCCAAGACCCTTCCCAGATGCGTCACAATATACTGTAAAACCTTCCGCTCCTACTGGAAGCGTCAAGATCGGAGCTGAGATCAATCTCTTCTTCAATTCTACAAATGATGCCTGACAGCTAGCTGACCAAACAAACTCTACGTCCTTGTGCGTCAAACGCGTTAAGGGCACAGAGATCTTGGCAAAGTCCGCCACGAACCTTCTGTAGTAACCAGCTAATCCTAAGAAACTTCGCACTTCTGCAACCGTTCTCGGGACTGGCCAATGCTCTACGGCCTCAATCTTCTTCGGATCCACTGACACTCCTGCCCTAGAAATTATATGCCCCAGGAACGAAATGTGATCTAACCAGAATTCACACTTGTCGAGCTTCGCATAAAGTTGATGCTCCCTCAATGTCTGTAAGACAGTCCTAAGATGTTTATCATGCTCCTCTTTACTGCTGGAGTAGACAAGAATGTCATCTAGGAACACCACCACAAATTTATCCAAATATGGCAGAAAGATGCGGTTCATTAAATCCATGAATACTGCAGGGGCGTTGGTTAGTCCAAAGGGCATTACTAAAAACTCATAATGCCCATATCTAGGTCTGAATGCTGTCTTCGGTATGTCTTGCTCCCGGACTCTTACTTGATAGTATCCTGACCGAAGATCGATCTTGGAAAAGATGCTGGCCTTGCTTAACTAGTCAAACAGGTCATCAATCCTTGGTAGTGGGTACTTATTCTTCACTGTTACTGCATTCAGCTTGCGGTAGTCGATGCACATCCTCGTCGACCCATCCTTCTTGGGAACTAGAATCATTGGCGTGGCCCAGGGCGATTTACTGTCTCGGATGAATCCCTTAGACTTCAACTCTTCTTCATGTTGATACAACTTATCCTGTTCTGACGGCGACATTCTGTAAACTCTGTCTGCAATAGGCCTCGTTCCAGGGTTCAACTCAATGCTAAATTCTACCTCTCTGACTGGGGGTATCCCTGGGAGCTCATCAGGGAAGTCATCAAGAAAATCTTCGACCACTCTCGGAATCTGTCCTGGCTCTGACACTGCTGCTGAGATGACGCCTCCGGCCTGATTCTTTAAGGTTCGAGTAAAGATGAACTGCTCCATCCCGGGAACGCTGAATATGACCCTACCTCCTCTACAATCAATTATCGCATGACTGTCTCTCAACCAGTCCATGCCAAGAACGACATCAAAATTCCCCATAGGGAATTCAATCAATGATGCGGGCAGTAAATGCCCACACACCTCCACCGGACATAAAAAGCGCACTTTACTAACTTCTACGAGCCCATTGTCGGTGAGTATATCCATCCTCTCCGGCAATGCCTCAAACTCTAATCCAATCCGTATAGCATATTATGCAGAGATGAATGAATGAGTAGCGCCTGAATCAAATAATGCTACAGCGGGAAATAAGGTGACGAGAATTTTACCTGCCACCACGTTACTAGACGCTAGAGCCTCTCCCAAGGTCAATGTGAGAGCCTGGCCTCGCGGAGCCCCTTGTTGCGGCCTTCCTCGACCATGCTGTTGCTGCCACTGAGGGCCTTCGGCTTCCTGTGCCTGGCGGAACATCTGTGCCTGCGTTGGTAGACGCTGGGCTAGGGGCCTTACTGCTAATACTGGCCCTCCACTCGGGGTTGCCACCGGAGCTGGCAATGCTGGAAACTGCTGAGCTGGCCCTCCTGGCCTCTGTATCACAGGACAAGTGGAGATACGGTGGTCTGAAGTACCACACCTCGAGCATAAGCCATTCGCTGACCGGCACACCTCCCTCGTGTGCCCTGCCTTCCCACAGAATCTACAGCCCTGGGGTGCTCCCTGACGCTGTTGTTGGTTCCTCGGCTGCTGATGCCGAACTGGCGCTGTATTAGTTGATACGGTCGTCCTCCGTGGTGCTCCTGCATCATGAATACGTACACCGGGTGTTGGTGCCGACGTTCGCTGTATTGCTCCTCCTCCAACCTGGGAATGAGATCTCTTCTGACCTCCTGTCCTCGATGCCAACCTCTGCTGGGTAAGCTCGTGCCTTCGAGCGGCCGTCAAAACAACGTCAAACGTCTGGTAGTCGTGTCCTTCCACAAGCTGTAATAGTTCCAAATGAAGTCCCTGCTGGAACCTCATAGCTTTCTCTGGCTCCGTTGCCACTATTGCTGGGGCAAAACGGCACAATCTGCAGAACTCTGCTGCATACCCATCTACGGTCTTGCCTGCTTGCTTGAGACTGATAAACTTCTGCTGGAGCTCATATCGAGCTACTACGCCAAAATACTTGGCCTTGAATCTTTCAATGAAGGTGGTCCAACGAACATGGCGTCTTGTACCAACTTCTTCTGATGCCCACCAGTCACGGGCAAGATCCTGAAGTACCAGTTTGACCTGATCAACCTTTTTTATCATCTGGAACCTTGGCTGCCACAAGAATGGCTTCAATGTCTTGAATCCATGCATCCGCAGTGATGGCATCCTCCGTGCCATCAAAATACCTCGGGTTCAAGCGACGGAACCTTCCTGATGCTACCGAGTCAACCCCGGCACTCCTCTCAAGGGCTAACTGAATCCCTTGGTTTAGCTACACGTTCTGCTCCTGCTGCTGAGTCTGTTGCTGTTGGTTAGTGACAAGAAACCCCCGGATGATCTCCAGGAGTGCTACGGCGTCTGGTACTGTCGTCACTGCTGGTGCTGCAGGAGTTTTAATAACCTGCGACTGTACTGCCTCTGGTTCCACTTCTGCTTGTGCCCGCACTGGGGAAGGTTCTCTCCCCTATTGCTGCCCAGTCGAGCCATGCTCTTGCTGCTCTTCCTCATGGGCCTCACCCGCTACTGAGAATGAAGCACCCCAATAGAGAAAGATATAAGATTATCAAGTCCGAACGAGGAAGATTTCGAGGATGCAAGTCAGGTTAGAGATCAAGACAAGGACAGAGAATTCGAAACGGAATATCAAGGGGAACAAGTTTTGATTGAGACTCCTAATAATTCGTAATACCCCATAAGTCTGAAAATCAGACCTGCATGGGCCACCACTAAAACCTTATCACGCCCCAGTACCGAAATACGGAGACGGACTAGGCCAGCTACTCCATATGAGGTACGTAACGTCATACGGCGATCGTGGCTGTCGAAAGACTAGGGGGTACATGTTACAATCAAGTCTCCTATGGTCCCACAGAGTTCTATGTCTCAATCAATCAAATCACATCAGCAAATAAATGAACATTAAAGATAAAGCAGTAAGGCGTCCCCGACGCTTCATTAAAATGATCATGAGAGACTAGATTTATAATTTAGCTATCTCAGAGAGTCAGGAGTACAAAATTATACCAGCTGCAGTCTGTTTATTTACAATTCTGTACTGACACAAAATATCATGTAATCCGGCTAACAGGTGCCGGTGGCTAAATGCCGCATAAAATATAAGCAGGAGTGGTGGAGAAGAAACCCACTCGAGTCCCCAAACCGCCGTGCTCCTAGTATGCACCATGGATGTCAGGGAGGAAGATCGTGTCCTTCGGCTCTGCTACGAGATCTGGCCAAACAAAACCAGCGGGGTCAGTCCCGAATAGCAAGTACCGCCAAAGGGGCACAAGAGTTAAGATTAAAAACCCAGATAATAGAATGATTGATAATAGTAATACTTATGCAACTATTATAGGGTAGCGCAACATCCTCGAACCCATATGGCACCCTTACAACCAAACAAGGACAAAAGGTGCCACATGAAGTCGGGACGTATCGTACTCTATAACTTTCACATAAGTTAAAAAGGTATAAACATTAAAATCTCCTGATCGTGACTTCGGTCGATAGCCTATCGCAGCACAATAACCAACCCAACAATCAAACAAGAACATGGGTTGGATCATGCACCATGATAGACCATGTTCCTCAGTCATTCACAGAAGTAGCACTTCACAACCAGAATAAGTCTTCCGTTCATAACTTCGGTCCACAGCCTATTATAGTACGATAACCAACCCAACAATCAAACAAGAACATGGGTTGGATCATGTACCATGACAGTCCGCTTCCCTCAGTTATTCACGAAAGGTAATAGGATACAAGCAAGTCGTTTTCACGGCCAATCAAGTCTACGAGTTTCTAGTGGGACGAGATTATCCTCGCATCATGTTATTTAGAAAATCCTTAGATCGTATCTTTCCAGCAAGGCTAGCCCACCCAGGGGTTCGCGTAGACAGGTATGATTGAGCACAGGTCCCTCGTAAGGCCACCTTGCTAAAACATATAATATATAGTAGGAATTAATCGGATACAGTCATCCACTCGTTGCAGATGACACAGTATCCGTGGAGACCAGCCGGTGCGTCGAGACAATATCTCAAGGCGGTTGGTGTAACACGATCTCAGGATTTTGCCCTCCCCATGCATCTAGTATGTTTAGTTGCCTAATTTAATCCTAGGTAAAATCTTGGACTCACATGCTGTATCCTGCATGATTATCCTCCTAAAGTCGTACTTTAGTACGAGTACCCCAAAGAGGATCCATGTCAATCAGTATATAAACATGTGCTACCCTCCTTAGTGTAATGCATCATTGCAAATATGCCACATGGAGTTACGAGTCTTTTGTCGAGCATGAACAAGAACTGGGACATTCAGGTACATGTATCAGGTGGGAACACTTGTTTATCGAGATCTCATTAGTGCTCATATCATGCTCGGGACAAAAGGCGTAAGGATATAAAATGGGCATATAATATCTGATGAAATATCAAAAGCGTACGCACAAAAGCACACATGCTCAAGGGAAGCTGCGTGCGTGAAAAAGTCACGCAGGCTCACTCAAGGCAGCGTACGTGAAAAGTCACGCAGGCTCAAGAGGAGAGCTGCGTGAAAAGTCACACAAACTCAAGGGAAGAGCTGCATGAAAAGTCACGCAGGCTCAAGGGAAGAGCTGCATGAAAAGTCACGCAAACTCAAGGGAAGAGCTGCGTGAAAATTCACGCAGGCTCAAGGGAAGAGCTGCGTGAAAGGTCACGCAGGCTCAAGGGAAGAGCTGCGTGAAAAGTCACGCAAACTCAAGGGAAGAGCTGCGTGAAAAGTCACGCAGGCTCAAGGGAAGAGCTGCGTGAAAAGTCACGCAGGCTCAAGGGAAGAGCTGCTGAAAAGTCATGCAGGCTCAAGGGAAGAGCTGCGTGAAAAGTCACGCAAACTCAAGGGAATAGCTGCATAAAAAGTCACGCAGGTTCAAGGGAAGAGCTGCATGAAAAGTCACGCAGGCTCAAGGAAAGAACTGCATGAAAAGTCACGCAGGCTCAAGGGAAGAGCTGCGTGAAAAGTCACGCAAACTCAAGGGAAGAGCTGCGTGAAAAGTCACGCAAACTCAAGGGAAGAGCTGCGTAAAAAGTCACACAAACTCAAGGGAAGACACGCTTCCAATTGGAAGCGTGCTCAAACAGGAGCACACTGCTCTCTGTCTTTTCCAAACAACAAGAACACCATGGATGAACCCAAAGCTTCAAAGCATCACAACTTGGCCATCCGAACTCCAAATCCGGATTTCTAAAGTTCCATCTTGGGTGAAATGGAATTCTCTTCCACATGGAAGCATCAAAACCCACAAAACCCCATTGAAAATAGATCAAACCAAGAAAATCCGAAAATGATTAAAACTTAGATCTACAAAAACCAAGGCTTCAAAATGGAAATTTCTATGTTCTAAACTAGTATAGATTGAAGAGAAGAACATGTTTTGGCAAATAGTTTTATAAGAAATCATTGACAAAATTATGGATCCATCTCTTGAGCAAGTTGGTACTTGCCTTGGTTGGTGGAGGAAATAAATGAGAGGAAGTAAATGAGAGGAGAGAGAATGAGATGAGTTATATATAAAGATCTTGGACCCATGGGTTCATGATGAACCAAAGGTTTCATAATGAACCATTGGTGAACCAAGAATAGGTTACCCAAATGAGCCAAAATTGTAGGCCCAAATGCAGAAAATAAATTAGGAAATAATATTTTGTCGAATATTTTTGGGAAATGCATGAAGAAATACTGCATAATAAATATCGTATAAATTCAAGGTAAATATAATTTATCAGTTTACGTATTAAAATACGTATTCCAGGATTGGGGAGTGACAGTGGTGTTGTGCCACTGTAACATGAAGAACTCCTCCTCTTTGTAGTGCTGACTACACCCCTCTTTATTTTAACATACAGCATTAGGCTAACTGCCTATTTGCGGTGCTACATCGCTGTGACTTGGCTAGCAAAGCCGAGGCATTACCCCATACATGGGAACCTTATGGTGGAGTCACCCCACAGTAGCATAGAGTTTCACTCCTTGTTCTGCTGTTCTACCGTGCTTCCTGTAAAGCACACCAGGCATTCACTCTGCATGTGAACTCATTAAGGCATTTAAGCCAACCTTCCCACAGGATTCATTTTTCGTAGAAAACAACAGTAGACAACAGTGGTTATAGGTCCGAAACCTCTCCAAGCCCAATAGAACATGTACCCACCGTTCCTGGTATTCTTTCGATTAGTGGTCCTCCCTTGAACCAAAAGCTAGATGCCTAGTAGATTTCTCTTTGAACTATTAGCATAAAACTTTATGGTAGGAATACAATAATACAATATCAGAATGCCTTCAAACCCATTTTACAAGCTGTATCATCGACCAGCTGGCGCTTGAGGCCCTTGGTGAACGGATCCGCCAGGTTCTCCTGACTCCGAATATCAATCACTATAATAATACCTCTCTTGATAAGATCGTGTACTACCCTGTGCTTCAACCGCACAGTCCTCTTCTTCCCGTTGAAGAGGTCATTTGATGCCACCGTCGCAGTCGTCTGGTTATTGCAGTATATCGGTATCGCCGGTATTTGTGCCCCAACTACTGGAAGATCATATATGAGCTCCCGAAGCCATGCTGCTTCCTCGGCTGCGGTATCAAGTATAAAGAACCCAGATTCCATGGATGACCGCGAGAGCATAGTCTGCTTCTTCAACTTCCATGATATAGCAGCTCTACTCATTGTGAAAATGAATCCACCTGTAGACCTCTCGTTCTCCACCTCTGAGCACCAGCTGGCATCACTGAAGCCTTCCATTACCGGCGGATCTCCGCTGTAGCACAGTGTATATGTCTGAGTCTTCTTAAGATATCTCATAACTCGTTTCTCAGCTTTCCAGTATTTAACACCTGGGTTGCTCGTGAAATGACAGCATTCCCATGGCGAAAGCTATATCAGGCCTTGTGGCAGTAGTAGCATACATCAAACTCCTGATTACGCTTGCATACTCCAGCAGCCTGACGCTTTTCCCTGAATTAGGCTTCAGCTTCAGATCACTCCTGTACGGCGTATCGATCCCTCGAAGATTCCGATACCCATAATGAGTGATTATTTTCTCAATATAATGAGACTGTGACAGCGCTAGTCCAGTGTCTGTCCGGATGATCTTGATCCCTAAGATCACATCAGCTTCCCCCAAGTCCTTTATACTGAACTTGCTCGAGATAAATTTCTTTGTCTCCGTGACACAGCTCATATCCGTACCTAGGATAAGCATGTCGTCTACGTATAGACAAACGATCACACCTCTTCCATCAGCGAACTTCGTGTAAACACACTTGTCCGTCTCGCTGACCATGTAGCTATTTGACCTTATAACTTTGTCAAATTTCTCGTGCCACATCTTGGGAGCCTGGTTAAGATCGTACAAAGATTTCACCAACTTGCAGACTTTGTCTTCAAGACCCTTGAGGACAAATCCATCTGGCTGTTGTATGTATATCTTTTCGGTCAGCTCGCCATTTAGGAAAGCCATTTTTACATCCATCTGATGTATCACCATTTTATGTATTGCTGCAAGAGCGATCAACACTCTGATGGTGGTCATCCGGACTACTAGAGCATACGTGTCAAAGTAGTCAATCTCCTGCTTCTAAGAAAACCCCTTGGCTACCAACCTAGCCTTGAACTTGTCAATAGTTCCATCTGTTTTCATCTTCTTCTTGAAGATCCATTTGTATCCTATGGGTTTTGCTCCTTCAGGAAGATCAACCAACACCCAAGTGTTATTTGAGGTGATAGGATCAATTTTATTGTCAATCACCTCCTTCCAGAAAACTGCGTCTCTGGTCTTCATCGCCTCATCATAGGTAAGCAGATCAGCTTCCACATGATAGGTGACAAAGTCACTTCCGAAATCCCTCGACCTCCTCATACGCTTAGCTGACGGTTCAGCTTATTCTGGTTCAATCATTGTTTCCACAACAACATCTTCTTGGACCACATCTTCATTGAAGACTTCAATTTCTTGTGCACCCTCATTGTTCTTCGGTACATCCGCAAGAACAATATTCTTGTGCCTTGCAAATTTGTTTTTAAAATATTCTGCGTCGCAAGATTCAATGATATGATTTGACTCAATATCAAGAAATCTCCGAGCATCACTCTTCTCTGCATACCCCAAGAAGATCGTCTTAGTAGTCCTTGTCCCAAGCTTCTGAATCTTCAGATCTGGAAGCTTGACATATGCCAGACACCCCCACACTCGAATGACATTCATGTTAGGTCTGACCTTGAACCAGAGTTCATGAGGAGTAACATCTGAAGTTGCATGAGGCACTCTATTTAGAATAAAAGTGGTCATCAATGCAGCTTCTCCCCAGTAGCACTTAGGAAGACCATCAGTCAACAACATTGAGTTAATCATTTCTGTTAACGTTCTGTTCTTTCTCTCTGCTACTCCATTTGATTGAGAAGAGTATGTAGCCGTAGTCTCATTGACAATTCTATATTATTTGCAGAACGATGCTAATTTATGAGACCTGTACTCCCCACCTCGATCACTTCTTATTCTTTTGAGTTGTTGTCCAGTCTGTCGCTCAGCTTCGGCTCTGAACTCCTTAAACTTCTCGAATGCTTCGTCTTTAGCTTTCAGCAAGTAGACGAACGCATACTTTGAGAAGTCATCGATGAAGGTTATAAAATACTTTATCCCGGCCTTTGTAAAGAACTGTTTGAAGTCACAGATATCGGAGTGTACCAACTCCAGAAGATCTGTACTTCGATTAACCCGAAGAAAGGGTTTCCTTGTGATCTTCGTTTGAGCATAAACTTCACATTTCTCTACCTTATCCCTACACTTGGAGATAAGTCCTAGACTAGACATTCTGTTTATTCGTTTATAATGAACATGTCCTAGCCTATTATGCCACAACTCAAGAGTATAAGTAGAAGGAGTGATTTTATTAATTACATTAATTACATTGGACTGATTCACAAGATGAATTTTGAACATCCCTTCGGCATAAAAAACTTTCCCGAAATATGTTTTCTAAATAGACATCACCATCTGGCTAGCATTGATGTCCATCCTGAGGCCTGTGTTGCATAGTAGGCCTTCTGAGATCAGGTTCTTAGCGATAGCAGGTACGCGCTTCACGCCTTGAAGCGTCAGAGACTTCCCCAAGTCAGTTTCAATACCACCGTCCCGATCCCGAGCACTTCAGCTTGTGCCTAGTTCGCTATCATAACCACTTCAGAAGTAGGTGTGTAGATGGTGAACCACTCCTTACTAGAACAAACATGGCAGAAAGCTCCAGTGTCTACCCACCAGTCAGAGTCAGTCCTTATTGTATCAACCTGCACAATCATAGCAACAACGTCAGTGATCATAGATACCTTACTAGGCTCTCCTTGCTCTGATTGCTTGGACTTTGCTTTGTATTCACTTTTGAAGTGGCCCTTCTTGCCACACTTAAAGCAAGGCATCTGAGACTTTGGCTTCTTTTGCTTGAAAGAAGTTCCCTTGACTTTCAGATTGTCAGGGTCCTTCTTCTTGCGGTGGGAAGCCGCCTGTTTTCCCCTTGGTTCCTCGGTATGAACCATATTGGCATTAGACAATTGCTTGGATAGTGAGTCCACCTTGAGTTGAGCCCGCACCTGGTCCTCAACATAAATTTCCTGCGAGAGATCTTCAAGGCTGATCTCAAGCTTCTTCCTATGCATGTTTCCATAGAACTTACTCCACCCAACGGAGAGCTTTGAGACAATCCCTCCAACAACAAACTTGTCAGGGAGTGGCATCGCCTCGTCTTCTAACTTTTGTCGCAGCTTTAGAAATTCTTTTACCTGCGGTAACATGGACTTCTCGTCCTTAAAGAGCCATTTGTGATATTTTTCAACCACAAATACCCTGCTCCTGTTCTTGTCTTCTTCGTACAGATTCTCTAGAGACTCCCATATGTCTCTGGCAATTAGTTTTTTACTGTAATATTCTGCTAGAGAATCCTCCATAGCATTCAGGATAAGCAGCCTGCAAATGCTATTTTTCCTTCTCTACTTGGCATGATGTTTAGTAGCCGTCGCGATTGCAGCAGCAGATCCAGTATCTGGAACAGTAGATTCCTCTTCAAGAAGCACATGATCAATGTCTTTTAGTTGAAGAGTGAGATAAACCTTCCTCTTCCAGACTTGATAATGCTCTCTATCAAACTTTTCTAACTTACAAAAGTCAGTATTGAGGAGTGAAGCATTAAAGTCTTCCATCGTAGCAATATAGCTTTGAGATTGTTAGTGCCGAGGCACAATTTTTCGATAGAAAACTGTGAATTTGAAACAATTGTAAGAACAATGTTCTAACACAACACTTCAAGAAAGGTTGTGCAAGTATAACGAAGATCTAAGAAGATCTCGTTATTATATTACAAGAATCTGAAAAGATTTCATAATCCACAATAGCATATAATACACAAGAATCTAAGAAGATTTCGTAATCACAGCAGCGAAGAAGATAACAGGCGAAAGATCGAAGATGGCCTGCTGGGGTGAATGATCACCGTTTCTCAAAGCTATATTCGCCCCACACGAATAGCTTCCAGGAACCAGTAAGTTCGTCAGAGAACTTTGGAACACTTCTGCTCTTCTGACTCCTCGGATCGTACACAGACTCCCGTGCAAAAGCAATGCTAGTGCAAATCTTCTCTTCTCTCTCATAGGCTCTATTTACTCGTGTTAAGAAACACTTGTAAACTTTTTTAACTCTCTGAATATGTTCTATATTCTATATCTACCTGTGAGAGAGAGGAGACCTTATATAGGCCCGAATAGCAACTGCCCGATTAGCACAACATTCGGGATATGGTAATAACCACTCCGAACGTGCAGTAACAGCTCAGATCATGCACAGGCACGATCTGAAGCAAGTTGTGCCACTCTGGCACCCTGTGCGCCTTGTATACTGCGCACTGAGCCACTTGCGCTAACCTGTGCCACTGCACGCACTTCGCACCTTGTGCCACTGTACAACTTGCACGACCTGCGCCACCTTGCGCCACTCGCATAACGTGCGCCACTTGCGCAACGTGCACAACCAACGCACCCGGCACAACCTGTGAGCAAGCTGCGCACAACCTGTCCGTGCGCCTGGCAGCGCAAGTGGCTCGCACAACGAGCGCAACTTAAGCGCACTATGCGCCTAGCGATGATGCTGTCGTGCTAAGTGCAAAGTGTGCCAACAAAATGCCACATTATGCCTCATGAGCCCATGAGCCCTAGCCCGAGTCTGAGTTCGAGTCCGAGTCCGAGTCGCTAAGCCCCTCCCATAGAAATAAATTTCCCAAGAGCAAAAAGCATGAATGCTTTCAATTATTGATTTAGCCTTTTTCCTATTAGAAAATTAACCCCACATGGTACACCCATGTGCACCTCCACACCACATGTGCATCTCTAAACTAGCAAAGCTAATATATAAAGATACAACTCCTTTGGTCTAGCCGATGTGGGACTAAAATTCACTTTAAAAAAGACCCAAACCCAACAGTAAGCAAAGCTAATCTTTAACTTACTCCCTATGGCCGATTGAAGGCTTTCCCAGAAGCGTGATAAGAAACATCCATCTCGATCAGAGATGATGGATACTGGAACTCCATGCAGCCATACTATCTCGTTAAGTTAGATCTGAGCCAATCGATCGACGCTCCAAGTAATTTTGATGGCGATGAAATGTGCTAACTTGGTTAGTTGGTCGACGATGACCCAGATGGCAACGTTCCCCATGGCATCTTCGATAGGCCCACAAAAAAGTCTGTGGTTATGTTCTGCCACTTCTATTCTAGTATGGCAATATTTTACATCTCTTCGTCTGGCCTCTGGTGTTCTACTTTAACTTGTTGACATGTCATACACTGCGACATGAAGAGTTCTACATCCTTCTTCATGCCCTGCAACCAAAAGAATATGTGGAGGTCCTTATACATTTTCGTGCTACCGGCATACAAGGAATATTTTGAGTAGTGTACCTTTGACAATATTTTCTTTCTCAGTTCTAAGCCCTCTGGGATGCATTGTCGACCCTTTACCCGTAACACTCCTGCCTCGTCTTCTACAAAGTCGGCCGCCTTACCCATTGATACAAGATCCCGTATTTTCTTCAAGTAAGGATCATCCTTCTGTGCGGACATGATCTTCTCTAACAAGCACGATTCTAGCTGCAACGGCGGTATGCTAGCTCCCACGAATCGAACCTGGAGTTCAATGCCTATCTAACTCCCACAGTAGGCTTTTGTTGATGGATAGCGAGGCTATATATTTTATGCTCAATGCATCGGCCACTACATTTCCTTTGCTAGGCGTGTAGTCGATCGTCAAGTCGTAGTCCTTGATCAATTCTAGATAGCGCCTCTGTCGCAAGTTCATCTCCTTCGGGTATATATATATATATATATATATATATATATATATATATATATATATATATATATATATATATATATATATATATATATATATATATATATATATTGACTCTCTTTGATGGCAGCGTGCTTTCCGATCACTTTTTCCCGCTCATCTCCCTCGCGACCGGCATAGTCGAACTGCCGCCAGTGACCGTCCGGTCGCCCTCCCTCCTCCTCCTCCATGTCCCCCGCTCGCCTTTCCCCTTCTCCCGCCGGTCGCCCTCTAAGAGTTTCTGCAGAGGCCGCCCTCGGCAGAATCCTCGCGTCCTTTGCTCGCGAGCACTGCAGGTTCCCCCGCCACCCTCGGCGATCGCAGCATCGGGGACCCCCCATCCAGCCGCCCGCCGGACAGGGACCGGCACCCTCCATCCTTGGAGCTCTTCCCCCTCTCCCGGTCTGAAGCTGGCCTGTGGATCTGCTTCTTTTCCTCTAGCGCTGCATCGACGCAGTGGTTGCTACCACCGTCGGAAAGAGGTTGGCGGAGTTTCCAGTTCCTGCCTCGTCGTCAGCACCCCTTACCCCGGTCGCAGCCATGGCAGCTGTCACTACCATATTTCTAGTATGGAGTTATTTTGGTCATTTTGAATTTTTGGGGTTTATTTGGAATTATTGTGAATTATTGAGATTTATTAGAATTTATATGATTTTTGGTATAATTTAATTAGGGGGTTATTCTAGACTTTGACTAGTCACTACTAAAATATGCTTAAATAGCGACGTATATTAGCGACGGCGGAAATACGCGTCGCTGATAATTGCATATAGCGACGTCTTGTGCTACACGTCGCTATACGTCGCTGAGTAGCGACGTTCAGCGACGTAGTATAATTTACGTCGCTGGCTTGCGACGTTTAGCGACGTATCATGTAGGCGTCGCTGAGAGCTTCATTTTCACGACCTTCACTTTCTCGGACGTCGTAAAGGTTCCCGAGAAGGTGAAGGACGTGAAGAGGAAGCTCTGAGAAGTGCATCCTGAACTGTTGCTCTTTCTATCAAAGATAAAACATACAACAGTAAGCGAAACTGTCGATGGTTCGAACACTGCACTTCACACACACTGTAAACACAGACACACAGCATAACAAAAATATCAATTATATTTTTTAAATTTTTTTTTATATTAGCGACGTATAGCGACGTACTGCGACGTCACACAGACGTCGCTATACGTCGCTAACTAGCGACGTTACGTCGTTCGACGTCGCTAATATACGTCGCTACGTTGCCCACGTGGCCACGTGGATGCCATGCCTCGTCATCATTTATAAACTTTTGAAGCGTCGCTAGTGGTCGCTTTACGTCGCAATGTTGGCGACGTACTTATACGTCGCTATCTGTCGCTCATTTTGCGACGTCTAGCGACAATTAACTACGCGTCGCAAATAGCAACGTTTGGCGACTAAATTGCCATCTGCGACTTGCCTATAAGCGACGTAGGTTTTTCGTCGCTAAATACGTCGCAAATCATTGTTAGCGACGTATTTCCTGTATTTAGCGACGTCTCCTGACGTCGCTAATCTGGGTTATTTTAGTAGTGAGTGTTGACTTTGAAGCCTACCCTAGAAGCTAACCCTAGTTTTAGTGACTTGGTTAGATTATTAAAACCCTAGTTTGGTTTAAGTTAATCATATCCTAGTCATTAGAACCAAATTGGAAATAGCAATTAGAATAGAGTTTTGATAAATGGCTTATGACTTCACAAGTCATGATTAATGACTTAAGCCCATAAAAGCCCATAGCCCACACCATGTAAACCCTAACCCTAACCTAGCTTGGCCGGCCATATTGGTAACCCCCCCTATAAGTAGTCTCTTCTATTAGGTTAGCCTCCTTTAGAAAGTTCACATTTGGAAAGAGAGGTATGCTCCATCTTTAGAAATTCATAGAAAATCCAATTTAATTCCTTTTTCCCTCAAACAAATTGCAATAGATTCTAATTTAGGTTTTCTTGCTATTTGTGTAATTTATTTTCAGTTTGTTAACAATTTGGTAAAGTTTGGCCATCAAGAAGAACACCCCTCTTTGGAGCTTTCTTTGGTTTTTGACACCTATAGGTAATTCCTTCAAAACTTATTGAAATTGCTGTTATTATTGCATATTAGCCTAGATCTGGGTGTTCCCTAGCTAACCCTAGATTTTTGTAGGATTTTGTGTCAAATTCGTGTCCTATTTGGACACGTATCAATCCCTATACCTAGGTGTTCGAGGAAATACCCCAAAAGGGGATTTTGATCTGTTTTTAGAAAAGTGTTTAAATAGAAATTATTGTTTTTGTATGGCTTATGGATTTCTGCTGGACTGAGCTAAAATTAGTGTCATGTTGTGTCGGGATCTGGACACAAACACGCGCGTTCTAGCCGCATAGATTTGCCCTGCTACTCGAAGGCAAATTCTCCTTGGACATGGCAACTCGACACGAACCACTTGACACGTGGGTGGAGGCAGTCACTGACAAGGCCCTCCCCAAGTCTCATGTGTCCTCGTGTCGTGTCGAGCGAGCACGAACTCGTGCACTAGATTTGCACTAACACTGTACACGGGATTTAGGGCCACTGATACGGCTCTAGAACTCTGGACACGACACCTGTGGACACGATACAGGGTGTTGGACACGAAGACCTATCCTAGGCAAACCTAGGGTTGTGAGCACGAGGCTTGGTTTTGCCTGTGACACGAGCACGACCCGCGTGTACTCGTGCACGAGACAATATACTGTGCAGTGTCCAGTTTGTGTTGCTTTTGGGTTTAATTGAATTTGACACGTTTGTGTCATTGTGGTGGACACGTATTGGACTCTGAGACACGAACACAAGTTATATTTGCATTACCAACCTCTGTTTTCCTATTTTAGCATGATTTGATACATCATTTCCTGTTACCTAATTTTCTGATATCAAGTGTTAATTTCTTGTATTTCCAGTTTTCTAAACTTGAACTTTGACACCAAAATTAACTTAATTAGATATTGTTAATGAATGTTAAGACCCAATTATGTTGTACCTACATATATTCTAGCTGTGGGTCGATTTTGGAATGGATTAGTTGTGTATTGATTTCGAAATGGGGATTTGAAGTATTCAATTAAAAACTGAACTGATTTTAATGAGAAGTCTCATATTTTATTGGGGTTATTGATTTGGATTGATATATGGGACTGAAAACTGGAATATGAAATTGGTTTCCTTTCCTTCCTTTCACTACTCACTGATTTTTCCTAATATCACTCACTGTCAACTAACACACACCCTTCACTGTTTTCCTGTGCAACCTACACACACACACAGTCACTCACACAAACTTTTCTGATTTCTGTTTACCCATGACACCACACTGTTTTCCTCACAGCCCTGTCCACATACACACACACATTTCTAAAACTGTTTACACACTCACACACACACCCTATGCTCACAGGCCACTTTTCCTATTGGCATTCACTCACTTGTATACACATACACACTCCCCTCTACCACTATATCCTTCTATCTTACTATATATGTAATGTATATATATATAGTTAATATATAATGTAGGTAGCCTATATATATATGTGATGATTTCCTAATGTATATGTACTATAACCTATATGTAATGTATATATATGTATAGTGTACTAGGTAGTGTGATGTAATGTATATATATATATATATATATATATATATATATATATATATATATATATATATATATATATATATATATATTATTTTTATATATATATATATATATATATATATATATATATATATATATATGTAATGTGTATGTATCTATATATGTATATGTTTACCCTATGTGTGCGATGACTTATTGTGTGTTGGTTTTGAGTTGTGGTGCTAGTATAGGGTTGTATAGCCTTGGGTAGTCTTGATAGACTAGTATAGGCTAGATTGACCTAATTTAGATTTGTTAGACCTAGTTTGACCATAGTTGACCTAGTTTGACTTCTAAGGTTGACCAGAGTTGACCAAGAGTTGACTTTGGCCTAGATTGACCTAGATTTATTTAGAATGCATTGAATTGCATCTTGTTATCATTTTAGACTTGTTGTGACTTGTGCTGTTCTTATTAGGAGCCAGACACCTCTCCTCGGACAGTACATTTCATCCGGGCACTCAGATACCAGGCGAGTAGATTCTTTGATCATTTTATATCCTATTTAGAATTATTTTCCTGCTTTAAATTACTTTACTTGATACTGTCACATTGGTCACACGGATTAGTACTATATGGATCCCTTCTTGAGATGTTATCCCCTTAGGGAGCATCGGATACTATATGTTCTGTGCGTTTCACTTACATGGTGTATCACTATGCTTCATGGTTCATTGAATCACTTGTGACATGTACTCTCATGATCACAGAGTCTTCCTTGAATCCCTCATTTATGGGCTTTCCTAGAATCCCCATTTATGGGACTATCATGTACCACCCTTCGGGGGCCGTTACATGAATTATAACATAACCTGGCTGGATCCTTGTGTATTGATTGAGGGTACGGGGGAGTAGAAGTGGACATGTGAATAATATCCAAGTAATGTAGCATCAGAATCATTCCATAGTGTAGCATCAGAATCATCCTATGCCATTTACATGTCTATATTATACTCTGACTCACTAGCCACTGTAGTTCTCTATTTATAGTAGATATTTCTATTACAGTTCTCTCTCTGTTTACATACTGTATTTCTTTCAGTTCCTGTATCTTACTTTACTGCATGATTATATTTTCTAACCTGCTATGAACAGTTGAGATGTATTGTGCTCGCTACTGTCCTGACTGGACCTGTTGAAAATATTACAGAGGACGAGAAGGAGGCCTGTGTGGATACTTTCTATGGGACAGCCCTAGACGACACTTGTGAGCTGGACTCTTAGGAGGACTCAGCTCTAGCTGATGACCTTACCCTACTGCCTAGACTAGTTTAGTTAGGCTTTATCTTACTTATGTTGTCTTGGGACTAGCTTAGTTAGGCTTTATTTCTGTTTTCGAGATCTGGATTGTATATATTCTTTTATATTCAGTAGTTGAGACTTGTATTTCTGGATGTTTGCTGAGATGTTATCTTAGACACTTAGACTTTTCTGATCATCTGTATTTCATTTGAGTTCTATATCATATCGTGCATCTTCTTTCTTAGTTGTGATTGAGTTACAATCTGCCATGTCACCTCCATTCGGGGAGTATAAACTGCTTAACATTATATTGTTAGATGTTGTGACCTAGGACAGCGTTCTGCCGCCGACACTGCGACGTAGGCTGGACGTACCCACTTCTCGTACCCTTACTTCAGGGTGCGGGTTGTGACAGCAGCCCCTTCCCTCTGGCAGTCCGCCAACCATGGATCTTCCCGCTCATCCGTCGAGGATTTTCGAATTTCGAATCCCCCTTTCCCGTCCTCGGCTCAAATAGCTGCTTCGACATGCGCCCTCCCACTCCTCCTCTCTAGGACATGCGCCCAATTAGCGGGCCATGCGCCTGCGGAGCCCTTTGCGGCCACCTACCCGCTCCAGGCGCATGCCAGGCAGCGGGATCTCCCTATGCGCCCCGGCGGCGGGTTAGTCCATGCGCCCACGCCTGGTGGTCCGCTTGCTCATGTGCTAGAGGGGACATCTATGCGCCCGGACGCCGTCCCCGTTCATGCGCCCAGCGCCGGAGGCACTCCTGCCAGGCCAGAGAAGCCCCCTGTGGTGACTCTGTCCCCTCCTGTGCGCCCGAACAGCGAGGCCTCTTATGCGCCAGGCTTGTCCTTTCTGCCACAGAGCGCTCTCTCCTATGCGCCCGGGGGGTCACCCCCCCATGCGCCCTCTGATCAGCCGATTCTCCCAGCTCCTGGTCCTGAGAACGGCGACCCCGGCCTCTCTCTTGCGCCCGGTCGTACTCCCTCTCTGGCGACCGACGGACAGATTCTGTGTCCTCCGGGCAGCGACCCCTCTATAGTTGGGTTTCTCCCGCATGGCCCTCCCCCTTCTGTCCCCTTGCAAGCTGCTACGCTCGTAGGGCTGCCAGGAACACTCGAAGCAGTAGATTTTGGTACCCCCAGGCGCTCTCCCTCCATCGATGGCCCCCCACCCTTCCCCGTCCTCGAGCGGTTTCCCCTTCCGGATCTACCCCTTCGGTCTCTTTTGCCGACATGGTGAGACTTGACCGCGCTGGCTAGCAGCGTCCGATCATTCCAGATGTTACACTCCACGAGATTGAATAGCCCCCACCGACAGAGGGTCAGCCCTTATCGATCCATTTCTCCGATACTGACCTGTCCTCTCTACACCAGAGGTTCTCCTTCACCTTCGTTCTCCAATTCTCTTCGGGCTGCCCTAAACTAGCCAAAGTCCAAGAACATATCGCCAAATGGAAGTTCACATCAGCATACAGAGTGGCACCCTTGGACCCCAAAAGCATTTTGTTACTTCTTTCTACAGAAGAAGATCAAAAAATTGCCCTCATCTACGGCACCAGCAAGGTAGACTCCAAAACTATGAAAGTAGTCAGATGGTCGCAGACCCTCTACCCTAGAGAAGAGTCACCCATAGTGGCAAATTGGGTCACTCTACCTAACCCCCTTGATCTGCCTCATCCTCGTGGTGCTCAAAAGGATTGTCAACTCGTTTGGCACCTTCGTGGCCATGGCAGAGGAAACCAGGAATCTCACCAGAGCCAACTACGCTAAAGTCTGCATAGAACCCGACACATCCAAAGAACTTTCTAAATTCATTAACATTGAATTAGGGCAGCAAACCCATACCCAGCCACTCATCTATGACAACAATGTCATGTTTTGCAATCATTGTCACATCAGAGGGCACCTCACCAAATTCTGCTATCAAGCTCATCCGGAGTTGAGACAAAAAAAAGATATAAGCCGCAAGTACATAAACCCACAGAAACAACAGAAGGACTTGCCTCAATCAAAACCACCCTCAAACTCACATCTCAGATTTGAAGATGGCACAGATTTAACCCGAGTGGTCACCTCGCCCCCTCCCTCACATGGCAGTCCCACCACACCAAAATCTAACCTGATATCCACCACTAACAGATTTGAAGCTCTGAGCATGGAAGACATCACCAACGAAGTAGAGACACAAGTGAACCCCCCCATGGCGGTCATCATCCTTAAGCGCAGAGATCCAGCAGATAAGTCAACGTCCATCACTCCTTCCAGCAGTCCGTTCCTTGCCAGCATCGGGACTCCTAACACAAAGGCCCTGAGCACCGAGGAGGGATCCAAAACCACGTGTCTCACAGAGCCAGAGACAGGTGACATCCAACCAACCTCGCTAGATACCGCCAAAGCCACCCAACGCGCAATGGATCTAGAGATCACAGATAGGATTCGACAAACGGAGGAAGCAGGATTCTTAGATCCCAACAATCCGATGAGTGCCCTTGCTGACTCCGTTGGATCCGAAAACGCGGTCGACTATACGAGGACGGAAAAACACAGGAGAAGTCTTGTTGCCCTCACCGGGACTGCATCTAACCCTCCAGAAGACAGCACGAATAACACTAACAAACCCCACAAGAAGAAGGGCAAGAACAAACAAGGACAGCATCCAGCAAGGACCACCACGAGGTCAGCTGTGAAGCTCCACAACCCAGACCCCTTTCCCATACTCAATGCTTAACATCTTTTCATGGAACGTGAGAGGACTTGTGAATAAACTGACACTGAATAGAATCATCAGCCTCACTAAAACCTACCGTATCGACATCCTTGTTGTCATTGAACCCAAAATCTCTCAGAAAAGAATTAAAGGGATTCGGTTCAGTCTCGGATTTGCGGCTGCCATAGCCGGATGCCACGACATCAGGATCTTCTTCTCTGCCGGCATCATGTTCGGCCAGGTTCAGGACTCCAGGCAGACCCTTTCGTGCTGGATAGAGCACCCGAAACTGCGATCCCGAGCCCTTCTCTCCGCAGTTTACGGCAGCTGCGACATTCCGGAGCGTAGACTTCATTGGGATCAACTATTAGCCGCTCACTTTCCCCCTAACAACCTTTCGTGGATCTGCCTTGGAGACTTCAACACAATCTCTTGCAGCTCTGAGAAGTCCAGGGGCCACTCGCCCCCCTCCCTTCCGGCCTTGGAAGAATTCAACAACTTTATCTTCAATGCGCAACTCACCCACCTCCCCTTTTTCGGTAACGCTTTTACCTGGTACAACATGCAGGAAGGACATCGCCAGCAATACTCTCGTCTGGATCGAGTTCTGATCAACGACCCCTGGGCTGATATGGGAATCATATCCAACCTTTCTCATCTGAACTCTACGGAATTGGATCACTCTCCCCTCCTCATCCAGCTCAACAGTAATTCCCAGCACATCAAAAAATTATTCTGATTTTTGAACTTCTGGAGACACTACCCTCAGTTCATCCCAGTTGTGAACGCTTCTGGAGCTCCTCTGATGACCCCGACCCCCTGGTTAGAGTGGCGGCCAAACTCTCCGCCACCAGCAAGGCTCTTTCCTCCTGGAGCAAGGCCGTGTTCGGCAATATCTTTCAGGCGATCAGCACCGCTGAGGATGATGTCACCAGAGCAGAAACCCGGTACGTTGTGGAATAAACCCCGAAGGCTCGGGCTACGCTAAACCTTGCCAAAGCCATCCTCAAGTCTCGTCTGAAGCTCGAGACTAAATTCTGGAAACAAAAAGCCGGGCTTGCATGGGAACTGGAAGGGGATCGCAACTCTGGTTTCTTCCACGCATGTGTCAGGGGTGGGGGTCATAGACAACAGCTAAATCTCTATCGTATCATAGACGACAATGGCACTCAGATCCACGACCAGAATAACATTCAGGAAGCGGCGACGCAGTTCTTCTCGTCCCTCTTCACCAAAGAGGCAATCGTCAAGGACGACGATTTCCTCTCCAAGGTTCCCACTATCATCACCGATCTAGAGAGTGTCATGCTCATGGTCACCCCATCTGCTGAGGAAGTTATGGCGGCGGTCTGGACGCTAGATGAACACAGCGCCCCCGGGCCTGACGGGTTCTCTGGGACATTTTTCAGAACTTGTTGGAACATCATCGTTTCTTATTTGCTTGAAGCTACTATTGCTTTCTTCCAAGGTGCGAGATACCCGACATCTATTGCCAGGACGAATATTATTCTCATTCCAAAAAAAGAGAACCCAGAAACCTTCAGAGACTTCAGGCCCATAAGCTTATGCAACTTCACCAACAAGATCATCCCGAAAATTATCGCTAATCGCATGTCTAACCTCCTACCCAAGATAATCTCCGAAGAGCAGAGCAGATTCGTCAAGGGGAGGAACATCATAGACAATATTCTACTCGCACAAGAAATGGTCACCTGCATGAAATTCCCAGCTAGAAGAGGCAACGTCGCTATCAAACTGGATATGGAAAAAGCGTACGACCGCCTGGACTGGCAGTTCATGATCTAGGTGTTCAGAGCCTTCGGCTTCTCTGAACCGTGGATTGACATTATATACAGATCCATCAGCAATTCCAAGTTCTCCACTATCATCAACGGTCAAGCGAAAGGATTCTTCCCATCCAGTTGTGGCGTGCGCCAGGGAGACCCCCTCTCAGCCACCATATTCATCATCGCTGCAGAAGCGCTCAGCAGAAACCTAAACAACATGACCAACAACAATCAATTCCACCATTATCGCACCACCACCGGATGCCCTATTATAACTCACCTTGTCTACGCCGATGATGTCCTCATCTTCTCTTCTGGCGACATCGGTTCGGTGGAAGTTGTCCACAAAATGCTCGAGAGATATGCCAAATACTCCGGTCAACGTGTCAACAAAAGCAAGAGTGTCATCTACACCCACCACAAAGCTAACAAGATCCACTCTAATAGGCTATCCAACCTGACCTCATACACCACAGCGTACCCTCCATTCTTCTACTTAGGGTGCCCGTTGGGGTACGACAAGTCGAATGCCAGCATTTTTAAGTACATTATGAGCTCTATCAGAAAGAAGATTGAGGGCTGGCACAATGCCACTCTCTCGCCCGGTGGCAAGTTGATTCTGATTCGGCATGTTATCTCCTCTGTTCCCATATACACCCTGGCTGTATGCTGTCCCCCAAGAAAGTTATCTCATCGATAGAATCCTTTTTTGCCAGATTCTTTTGGGGGAGCAGCCACGGGGAAAACAAACACCAATGGGCCAGTTGGATCACCATTGCTAAACCCAACAAGGAGGGTGGGTTGGGATTTAGCCGATTGGAGCACCTAGTGGACGTATGCTCTATGAAATCATGGTGGAAGATGCGCACGGGCAACTCTCTCTGGACCAGATTCATGAAGGCCAGATATTTCAGATTCTCTCACCCGATGACCGCTTTAGTGAACAGCAGATCCTCAATCGCATGGCGCCGCATGTCTCGCGGTAAAGCGTTTGTCGAACCTCTAATCTGACTGCAGCTGGGTAATGGCCACGCCTCGATGAGCTTCGAGCGCTGGCTGGGTGATGAGCTTCACGTCACTTAACATCCCTACATAGGGGAGATCTGCGAACTGTAGGATACCGACCACGGTTGGAATTGGAACATAGTGCGAGATAGGCTCGGCCAGGAAGCGACAGACAGACTTGCCGCCGCTCGATTGTAGATTTCCAACGAGCCAGACTCCCTGCAGTGGACCCCGACTCCGAACGGCACTTTCTCCCTAGCGTCTGCCAGACTCATCGCTAAAGGGACAGGCACTCCGTGCCCTCTCATTGCCACTTTCTGGTAACCTTGCATTCCCATCAAATGGTCGATCCTGGTCTGGAGAGCTCAGAGAAGAAAACTCTCCACAGACGACTCCATCGCATCTTTCGGCTAAAGCTTGGCATCAAGATGCCACTACTGCGCATCCCCAAAAGAAGAGCCAGTGGAGCACGTCCTTCTTTCTGGCGATCCTTCAATGCGGATGTGGACCAGCCTCAGCTCCAAGTGCAGACTGAATCATCCTCCCAGGGGCTTCAACGATCTTCTGGCCAGCTGGAGGACCTCCCAAGGCCGGCAGATCGTTGCAGCCGCCTGGATTTGGGTCATGTGGAAGAATCAGAACAAATTCAGGTATGAAGGTCATCAACTCCAACCTCAACAACTGATTACCGAGGCTCCGTACCAGATCAGTAGAGTTCGGAGGCGATGCTCCCACTCCGAGGACAGCTTCTGGGTAGCCTGGGACTAGTCGCCTCCAGAGCCGTGTTTTGTTTATGTTCTTAGCGCTGCGCCTAGCCACTTGAGCTACAAGCGATATATATATATATATATATATATATATATATATAGATAAAATTCAAAATCGAATAGATAGGTGGCATCACAGGATATTATCCTACGGTGGGAAACTCAACGCTCATACGGTTGGTTCTATGCTCTATTCCAGTTTATCAACTGGCTTCGTGCAACCCTCCGGTGAAAATCTTACGACGTATTAAGATCATGCTTTCTCACTTCCTATGGGGTGCCAAAGATGACATATACAAGAAGACCTAGGTGAGCTGGTCTAATGTTGCTCGACCCAGAGAAGAAGGAGGTCTTGGAATTAGGAAGATGAAACAGGTTCTGGATGCGTTCACTGTGAAACTCTGGTGGAAGCTTCTGCGACAGGATTTATTATGGGCTCGCTACTTCAAAGCCACTTACTTCCCACATAAACACCCATCGCAAGTGCATCTCACTTCTAGAGCATCGCATGTTTCGCAGATACTGCTCGGAGCAAGGGACAAAGCTGAAAGCTGTATTAAACTGGAAGTATATATGGGTAATTCTAGTGTTTTCCATGGAAGATGGCTCTTGATGGGTCGGATTCCTCGGCCCCTTGATATACAGAATGATGCTATGATTCATGAGCTGCTCAATGCCGAAAGGAATTGGGATATGCATCGTATGTCAGAAGTTTTGGGCATGGAGGTAGCTAATGCCATTGTTGCAGACAAAGTGGTTATTAAAGACGGAGAGGATCAACTGGCTTGATTGGCAACAACGACAGGCAAATTTATGCTGGCTTCTGCATGGAGTACACTTCGAACACAGGGGCCAGCTGCCCTGTTATATTCTTGAGTAAGTTTATACTGGCAAAGTGTTCTGTCCTCCTATGGCATATACTTCTAAACAAACTTTCTACAGATGATAATGTTCAAAATTTAGGATTTCGCATGCCTTCCAAGTGCCATTACTGTGATGAGCCACATGGAAAGTCGGTCGAACATCTGTTTTGTTATGGGGATCTTGCCTTTCGACTATGGGATTATCTGTAGAAGACATTTGGAGTAGCTGGAAATTTTGATAGTTTGCTACGTATATTTCATACTTAGTGGCGAAGGAAGAATATACACTTGAAAGAAATTGTAGTAGCTGCTGCATGCTAGGTATTATGAAAGAATCACAATAAATGGCGATATGAAGGATACATGTTTTAGGGACAACGACTGGAGAAGGAAGTTGTGAGACAAATTTTGAAAGTTTTGAGGCGGTGCATGTAAACCCCCTAAATTTTCACTAATTTATTTTTTAATTTATTCTTGCATTGATTTTTTATTTTTGGTATTGTACGACGAGTACAAATGCGTGATACAAAATATAAATTATTTTCTAAATTAGTTTATTATAAACTCTTAATAAATATAGAAAATAAATATTTTGGTTCGAAATACTTATATGGCAATGAAAGTTTGTTTCGTGTTTCGTGTCATACCAAATCTTTGTCAAAACCTTTTTCTATTTTCTTGTGAAAGCTATTTTATCTATTATACAAAACTGGTTAATAATTTCAAAAATAATATTTACGTAAATATTTTATTTGTATGCGAGGAACATGAGATCAAATTCATGTATATTTTGCTTTTCAAGAACAAATTGAAATTATTTCATTATTTTCAAAAAGATACTTCAAATACTTAAAATATTTATTATGGTTTTCGAAATTAATTAATTATTATTATTTATAAAGAGATATTTTGAATTTAATTGTGATAGTTTAAATGATGATTAGATTTTATTGGTTAATTTAAATATGTGATTTATCAATATCTAAGTTGGGTTTAAATTTATTTAGAACTCAATTGGATTTAGATTGAAATTGTTGATTGATTTAAATTTAAACAGTGAATTATCTGTAGGGAATTAAATTTCCTAATCCATATCACTGTAGGAGTCCACCTCCTATATAAGGAGAGGCTCCTTGCTCATTTCCCATAAATTCCATAAGAAATTCCTCCACCACAGATGTACGTGCATCATGTCAGTGTCCAATCTTTTTCGTGTGAGCCATGACGGCCTAGGGTTTGACCCCGGGTGTCCATCCAATATTTTCTTTATTCAAGTTTTACATATATACAATTATTGTGCCACTGTGTCCTCCTTCCATGCCCCCGTAGAAACCCCGCTTCTTGCCACCATCAACCCCTGCCAGACCTCCAACGCGACCATTGCCACCACCTACAGCAGCCCGCCATGGGTTCACCACCACCCCTTCGTGCCCAGCCAGGCCACCTTGTCGTTGCCACAGACTAGATCCCCACCGTCCTCGCCAGCGTCATCGTCATCCCTCACCGCGCTATCGACCACAACCCTTTTCCCTGCCTCAGCCACCACCACAACCTTTACCACCCACCATCGCTATTACGATCATCACCACTATCTGCAACACGTCACCATCACCTGCCTCCTCTCCCGCCAACACCAGACACCGCCCAAGCCCCTGGCCAGCTACTGCCAGCCCACCGAGACACCTCCTGCCCTCTCCGGCACAACTACCGCAGACCCAGCCAATCCTCGTCATCACCACCACCAACGCACACCATTGTCACCAACACCCAAATTGTCACAAAGACCAGCCACCAACACCAAAACACACACCCGCCCATCATCATCACCACTCCAACCTATATCTCTGCCACAACGACCCCCCCAAAACCTCCGCCACCGCTACCATGAATCTCCGACCACCACAACCGTCTTCATCAATATCCCGAGCAAAAATCACCCAAAACCCCAAATTAAAATAAAACACCACCACCACCAACACATACCTTCGCCGCCCATCCTCAATCGCGTCGTCGTTTCCACCATTGCATCCTGATCCCGATGTTCGTCGAGCTGCCCATGCTAGTGCCTTCCATCGTGGCTAGCGGTGGATGGGTCGTCGCATCATACAGTGCAGACCGGAGCGCCAGTGAGCCCCCGCCTCTCTTTCTCTCTCTCGTACAGCCCGAAAGCTCCTCTCCTCTACGTCTCTCTCCAGCCGGCGCCCGACCAGGGCCGTCGATCGACAACCCCGGAATACCCTCACCCGACCTCTCTTCTTCCGACCCCCTTCTCTCTTTCCTCGCTTCCCACTTTTCCTCCTCTCCGCTCTTCTTCTTCTCCCGCTCTCTCCCTCTTCATCTTCTTCCGACTTCCTCTTTCCATCTCTCTCACGCTCTCAAACTTCCAAAACCCTCCTCTTTCTAGACTTTCCTCCTCCTCCCTTTTTAAAATTTTGCTTGGGGACCTCTCTCGAAGAAAGAAGACAGTTGTCACGACCCGCACTCTAGAGTAAGGGCACGAGACGTGGGTACGTCCAGCCTACGCCGCAGTGTCGGCGGTAGAACGCTGTCGTAGGTCGATCATCTAACAATATATAAGGCACTTGTACAGTATATACACTCCAAATGGAGGTGACATAGCAATATAGTCTCAATCACATCTAAGGTAGAATACGATAAAAAGATAGATAGATATGAAACGAAATGAATCCACAGACCTACAATCAGATAGAAGTCTAAGTGTCTAAGATAACATCTCCATAAATATCAGATAAACAAACTCCCAGTATATACAATAATGTATCAATGAGAAAGACAAGGTAAGAGTCTAAGCTAGCAGTCTAAACCACTGGTGGTAGATCCTCTACTGTAAGTGGGTCCAAGTCACAAGTATTGTCTAAAGCTGCACCATAATGGGTAGACACCAGAGCCTCATCATTCTCTATAAAATTTTCAACAGGTCCAGTCAGGACAGGAACGAGCACATCTCATCTAGAAAATCTATGTAAATGACAGAGAACTATAAAATAGTTATAGACAGTTGTATTGATGAACAAGGCAGTTTATATTCAGGTGATGGTATAGAGAGACAGATAAAGTACAAGGAAAGTAAGGTAACTAAAACAAGGAAAGAATCATGGCAATGAAGACTATAAATAGAAACTAGCAGAACTAGAGTAACATGATATAAGTCCAGACAGTAAATGTAAACAAATATAAAACCCAAGTAAATCCAGACAACATGAATCTGATACCAGGTGATTCCAGTACAAGATGAGTCCAGTATAAGATGATTCCAGTCAGTGATCAAAGATTCCAGGGTGATTCCAGACTATATTCTAACAGTGTGTTTTAAAATACCGAGATCGACATGTGAACGGCTATAGGTAATCCGGCACATCACACACTCGGCCGAGTGTGAGATGGCTATTTTTCCAGTTTGATTCCAGCATATGGGGTGATTCGAGAATTGGGATATATCTACATGTCTTACTCAAGTATTTCCCCTCCCAGCAAGTACAAGTGAATCCAGAATACGAAACGAGAATCGAGATGAGTCCAGCCAAACATAATGATACAAGCAAGTGATTCCAGGGTGATTCCAGTAGGTGATTCCAGTAATAGAAGCCAGACATGATGATACCAGTAATAGAGGCCAGACAATATGGTATGTGTGTCGCATACATGAATCCAGAATATCCATATATATTGTAACAGAGAATCACATACAACTAACAAGAACTGAAGTACAGTAATTGACAGGTAAATGAAAGAACTATCAGAGAATGTACTCGCCTGGTATCCTGAATATCTGAAGAGAACATACTGTCCGAGGAGTGGTGTCTGTCTCATATAGAACAGTACAAGTCACTACATGTCTAAAATAATAAAATAGACTGCTACAATGTATCTACATGATGTTTGGGGTCAATCTAGGCTAAAGTCAACCTTTGGTTAACTCTAGTCAACTCTAACAGTCAAACTAGGTCAACTCTAGTCTAGTTAGGTCAACTAGGTCAAACAAGGTTAACTAGGTTAAACTAGTCTAGGTTGGTCTAACTTAGGCTTAACAAGTCCATCTAGGTCACTAACCAATTAGCCTTGCAAGCACACACCATTCAAGTCATACTAGTCTACCAAACCAATCCACATGTGTATATATATCATATACACATAAGCTATAGGCTAAATGGAGTCACACACATTTCACACACATATATATAATTTGATATAAGTGGCATACATATTTAAATATGTACATTACACAAGAATGTAGTTTATACACATATATTTTACATATTCATCTAGCCAATTAGGGATATTATATATATATATGCATAATTAGATAGAGAAGGAAGGACAGTGTATACATATGTGTAGTGTGTGTATGAGTGTTTGTGAGTGACACATGAGTGTGTGTGTATGGTACATAGGCTAGGGTGTAACCATGTGTGTGTAGAGAACATAGGCTATAGGGCAACCTGTGTAGTAGTAGGTAGGTTGAGTGTGTACCATAATGTGTAATGGATAGAAATGGTAAAAGTGTCAATGGGAAATCAGTTTACTAGTTAGGGTATTCTCAGATTACATAGTTTAGATAGTTGTGTCAATGATAGTTAGTTTAGGAAGGGGAAAAGTATAATATGTGGCTTGAAATCAGATTTTCAGTATACACAAAAGTGTAATGAACTCAGCGTGTAGATAGTGTCATAGGTTCTCAGGTTTTTAGGAAAACAGTAAATGAGTGTAATTTTCAAGAAAACAACTAGGATACATAGGAATTACATAGTGCAATGAATGTTTGGTTGTGTCTCAGGGATGTGGGTGCATACAGGAAATTACATGTGTGAATGACAGGAAAGTTAAATCAGTAATATGTGTCAAAACTTAGGCAATCAGTGTAATGTGACAGTGTGCTAACTTAGGGAACTTAGATAGGTGTTGTGTCAATCAGAAACCAGTATTGTGTAACATGGAATCAATGGCATGTGCACATAATCTCAGCAATTCAATGTAAACATAACTCAGTTTTGTGTTGACAGCTTCAAACATTCAGAAATCCATTTCGAATCCCAAAACCAATTTGAATCCTATCACCCAAATTCCAACACAAATCATCAACTCAATATTGTAGTAATCTAGTACATGTGTGGGTGAATTAAAATGGTAATTAAATCATTATCAAACAGTTAGAATATAATTAAAACTCAGAAATCAAATTGATGAAACTGTGTATCAGTTGAGTATCGAAAAATTGGGGAATTCATGATTTCGAATTCAAATTAACATCAAAATTTCAATCAGTGGGTTGGTAATCCTAGATACACATGTGCATGTGTCCTTCGAGTTATTTTGTGTCCAACAAACACGACACAGACGTATCCATAACAATTCAAACACATAGGGTGCACCCAGTGTATCACAGCATCGTACACGAGTGCACACGTGTGTAGGACACGACACACGATACTTTGTGTCATGTGCACACGCCCACGTGTTCGCCTAGGATAGGTCTACATGTTGGGCAGCCTGACATGTGTCCACGACGTGTCCACTGCGGATACGAGCGCATGTTTGTGCGTGTCTGTGTGCGTGTCTGCTGTCAGTGCACGACAGCGCGTGTCCAATACGGGCGGGATTGCTCCTAAACCAGTCAATAAGATCCTATGAAATTTTGTAGGCCTCGTGTTAGTCACCCAAGGAGTGTCCACACCAAAATTCGTGTCACGAAGTGTCCTGTGCAAGGAGGTCTAGGGCCCGATAGGCAGGGCACTGAACCGGGTCTCGCACAGCGTGTCCAACCTCAAAAACCTGAGACAAAACGACACAAAACACATTTCAGTCTTCACAAAAATTATCATACACATATAGATCTAGGTATCTATGTAATTAGTTTTTTAAAATACGAAAATAAATTCCTAAGAGGCATTTTAACAAACACCTATCTATACATAATGATACGTGTGTGATACGGACACCAAAAGGACACGAAATTAACCCAAATTTTAGGGACAGCTAGGGGACTCCTAGATCTAGCCCTAAATGCAAAGAAAATAGAATATTAAATCAATTTGTGGAGTTTTTACCTATAGGTGCAATATCAAGAAAAGGCTTCAAATGGGGGGTTCCTCCTTGCTATCAAAATGCTCCCAAATTACACAAAAATTGAGATAAATCTCCAAAAATAGTAAATACACAGTAATTAGATCCTAATGAAAAAGACTAGAGTCAAAAAGGACTTAAAATGAATTTATTAGGATTTTAGGAAAATAGGGATTTACCTTTCCTTCCAAAATCTAGGTCAAGCACAAAAGAGGCAAGAACAACTTAAGAGAATACTTATAGGCAAGAGGGAGCCCTAAGTGTCCAACCATGGATGGATTTGTTGGGGTTTGGGCTTAAGTCATGGGCCTATGGCTCAATTACATAAGTCATGAATTGGAAAATCATAAGTCATTGAGTTAAGTCGTAAGTCATGAAACCATTTCACTTAAACTCAATCCCCCTATTTAAAACTAGTTTCTAATGACTAAAAATAGGTTAACTTAAGTTAGACTAGGGTCTCACCATGCTAATCAAGTCACATTAACTAGAGTCGACATCTAGGTTAGTCTCTTAAGTCACAACTAGCAAAAGTCAAAATCAACAACCGTCAATCCAATAAATAAATCAATAATTCTAATAAGTCAAAATAACCATATTACCCCTAGGCTAAAAATAAAATAATAAATAAAAATCCCAATCACATGGTTAGGCTCTAGGGCAGACAGTCTCTAGGGTTTCACTAGCTGCACATCAAAATCACAAGTCATAATTTTTAAATAGTTTTAAAATGATTAAAAATGACTAAAAAGCATATTCTTATTTAAATATCATAATTAATAATGAAAATCACAAAATTTTAAAATTACCCTCATTTAGAAAATTGGGTGTTACAGCAGCCAATGTTGCTTCTTTCATGGTTTACTTTTTTAGTTGTGGTTTGATTGCTTTTTGTTTTGTTTTGTTCTGTTGATTTCTTCACCTATTCCGAGTAGGAGAAACACTTTGAAGTTAGGTTTACTTTATTATTATTATTATTATTTTATTGTTATTATTATTATTATTATTATTATTATTAGCATCAATTTTATTATTAAAAATATTGTTGTCATTCTTATGGTATGGGTATTTTATTATTATTATTATTATTATTATTATTATGATTTATTATTTTTGTTGATTGCTTGTTTTGGGTTCTTTTGTTTCTTTTAATATTAGTATTATTATTTTATAAATTATTGATATTATTATTATTAGTGTATTTTGCCAACTAGTACTTTATTTAAATAACCTATAAATATTTCTAAATTATATTTGTGACAAATAGTATCTGGCTTACATATAACTTCCATCTTGACTTAGAAGTTTAAATATATTACTATGTAGTTTTGAACTAAAACGCATTTGGATGAATTTTATTTTATATTATTTTATTTGTTTTTGCTAAAATAATTTACTAGCTAGATCTTTCTTTATAAGTATCTAAAGTATTTTAACTAATAGGGCATAGTTTTCCACTATTATAAACAAATATTTTCTAGACAAAAACATATCTAGTTTTATATTATACATAAATGCTTTAAAATAAATTTAGGTATCTATTTTCTCAAAATTTCCTTTATGGTCGTCATAAATCCTTGTCCATGAGTGATCCCATTATTCCATATCCCTCGCCAATTCCATACGTCCTCTTATCGTCCCTAGATAATTCGACTATCCTGGACCCGATGGAATAATTCGTGCCATCACCAAAGGCCCCTTGTGTGGTGTAAACACCAAAGATATTCTGTGCCACCTTGATCATCGCACCACACCAGGCATTACTACCAGGCAAGATACCCTTCCATTTGCTGTCTATTTTACTTTAGCTCATATTCATGCATTTAATTATTATTTATTTGTCTGTAAATTAAACTGTGCTACATTGTCATAATTAGATAAATTATACTGTGTAGTCCTATTTCTTGTACTTATTATTTTTATGCATATTAACCATAGATTTAAAAGACCACCCTTGTTTGTAATACATTCATAGGCCTTGACACGTTTGTGCCACGAAGTTGTGAGTTGCATATAGAACACAGACATGCGTAGCTGGCTGGCCACCAGTACGTAAAAGCTGTGCGATAGGGTTAACCGCTAATAGTATTGCATGATAGTTTGACTTAGCGGTTATAAATGTTATGTGTTGTGAAGGCAACATATAGGCATTGGGTGGGGAGAACATATCCTTAGCGTATGGGCTACTATGCCTATTTTCCTTGTGACCGTATGCTCCACCGAAAATACGGGTTGACTACACTTTTATTTATTGTTGGCCACTGACGTTCGAGGAACGGTTATGCTTGAAGCCCCTGGTGCCCCAAGTGGGGACTATGCTGATCCCATTTTTAGCCGGAGAGCCTATGCGTTGGAGGGATGTTCTTAAACTGTATTAACTTAGAACGGTTAGGCTACCTTATCCATTAGGTGTGATTACTTTTGGTTTGGGTACTCTTATCTGATTGCGGCTTGGAACAATAACTTGTCGCAGACTAGTTTGCCACATCTTGGCATTGTTTGGTTGTAGGTGTGGCTCACTACTCCGATGAGAAGGTACTGAAGCTTGTTGTGGTTCGGATACCATATTGGATTTATGGCATGGAGGGATGGTACGCTAATTCAATGGTGTGTATTGGACCATGTTATAATCTAATTGACTTATTTATTGAGTAGTTTTTATTCAGTATTATGGCATGATATATTATGTATCTTGTTACGTCCCTCTAAGGACCTGGTGATCTCTCCAGGTATGTGTTCTTGTCATCCGCAGGTATTCTAGCCGAGGTCGTGATCTTCTCTATTCATTCGAAGATGACGTGTCTTGGATGTTTCTTTGCTACTCTCTACAAATAATTTCATTTTCCATGTATTACTTTTCTTTTAAATAATTGGTAGTAGATTTGCCTCCGTCCAACATCTTGTATAAAGACAATTTATAGCTGATATGATGATATCTTTTGTTCCTTTATTCTGTGGATGAGATTAGTTGTTGTGGTTATACTACATTTATAGCTTACGTATATTGATTATACGGTTGACATGTCTACGTTCCTAGTCCAACGTATTTAGGGACTGGGGTATTACAGTACACCCATACGAAGACTATTCCTGTGTCGGTGGCTCTCTTGGTTTAAACCTACCGATGTACTGCTTTTGGATGTATCATCTTTTGGAGATGACATGGAATAAAATGGTGGTTTAAATATATATACATATATATAATGTCGAAGCCTTCACAAGAAAGCACAAAAGTAAGACGAAAATGAAACAAAGATGGGGTGCAATCCCGAGCACCCCTCCCACAGACAAGTCAGAAGGCAAAAGGAAGCCAGAAATCCTCTCTAACGTGCTTACAGGATCTACTGACTTTGTGGATCTGTCTGAGGACCTCCCTGATCAGTTGGAAAGTTGAGTATTGGTGGCCCTCGTATCTAAATTTGTTGCGGTTCTTCTAAATTACTCATATAATGGCGGCTGCGACGATCTGGTGACCGTACGAGGCGTTGCCCCATTTGACTAGAAGATTGCTGAAGCCCCCAACATCTATGGACTGACTGCACCGATTGGAGAGGTTATTCCATACCTGCACAGCCAGATCTCCTGAGTGGAGAATGTTATCCGTAGTTTTCGACTGTCGCCCCAGCTTTATTCATATGAAAGGCACAAAATGCCAAATCCTTCACAAGAAAGCACAAAAGTAAGACGAAAATAAAAGGAAGCTGGGGGCAATCCCTAGCATACCTCCTAGAGACAAGTCAGAAGGCAAAAGGCAACCAGAAATCCTCTCTGACATGCTTACAGGATCTGCTGACTTTGTGGATCTGTCTGAGGACCTCCCTGATCAGTTGGAAAGTGGAGTATTGGTGGCCCTCGTATCTAAATTTGTTGTAATTCTTCTAAATTACTCATATAATGGCGGCTGCGACGATCTGGGGGCCGTACGAGGCATTGCCTCATTTGACTAGAAGATCATTGAAGCCCCCAGCATTTATGGACTGACTAAACCGATTGGAGAGGTTATTCCATACCTGCACAGCCAGATCTCCGGAGTGAAGAATGTGTTTCGCAGTTTTTGACTGTCGCTCCGAGCAGCAATGACAAGCAGAAGCTAGACTGAAGCCGATGGTGGAGAGCGCATCTCTGTATGCAAATTTTTGTGAAGTACTCTCCAAATCAAGAAGTACATTTTTTTAGGAATATAGGACTGCCAGAATTTACCTATAATAGGGGATTGAACACCGATATCGAGAACCTTACTTCGTGCCAAAGCAAGCATGAAAGTTCCGTTGGCTGAGAGTGACCAGCTCAGAGCATCAGGGTCCGTCTTTATCTTCTGGCCAGAGCGAGCCAACTCCAGTGTAGCCTCCACCCCAATATAATCCTGAGTCCGCTTCCAATGCCAGTCTCCCTCGCTGTCCCAGAGATCGTGGACCGTGCTGGTGGGAGGGGCATCCGGTAGCTGCGGGAGCATGGTATCCCCTACCCAACATTCGTAGAAAATAGACGATTCGTTCGATCCCAACTGAAGATGGATCTTAGGATCCACGAGATCTCGAGCCTTTAGGATGCGGCGCCGTGAAGCAAAAGATCTAGTATTGAATCCAGCGACCGACGGATGAGAGTACCTGAAGTATCTGGCCTCCATGAACCGAGCCTAGAGAGAACCCCTCTCGCAGAGCTTCCACCACAACTTCATGGAATAAGCGTCAACGATGTTTGACAGCCTACAGAATCCCAAACTGCCTACCGATGTCGGTCTGGCCGTGGTGTCCCAACTGGCCCAATGATGCTTATCTTTACCATCACTGTGATCCCATAAGAACTTGGCAAAGATGTTTTCTATGGAACTGACCACCTTCTTTGGAGGGAAACAGGCGACAAGGGTGTAAATGGGGATGGATGATAGGACGTACTAGATCAGAATCATCTTTCCGCCAGGCGATAAGATCGTATTGTGCCATTCCTTAATTTTGCTTCTAATTTTGCCTATTAGCCCTTCATACATGGTTGCGTTGGACCTGACGTACACCAGCGGACATCCAAGGTAAGAGAACGGTGGATACATAACCACAAAGGAAGTGATATTAACCAGGCTCGAAGCGTGATCCATGTTGGTCGTATGGTGGGCATAGATAACACTCTTATTGGGGTTGATGCGCTGCCCTGAGCACCTAGTATATCTCTACAGCGTATTGTTGACCACTTCCACTGATTTGACATCACCCGAAGAGAAGATGAAGATGTCGTCTGTATGTGCCAGGTGGGTGATGATCGGACAGCCGCTGGTGGTATGAAAGTGCTGGAATCGTAGGATGGTAGCCATTTTGTTAAGATTTCTGCTAACAGCCTCAGTGACAATAATGAAGATGGTGGATGATAAAGGATCCCCCTGTCTGATGCTACGACTAGATCTGAAGAAACCCTCAGCTTGGTCGTTAACTACAGTAGAGAACCACGAATCGTTGATCGATCTTCATACGATATCTATCCAGGTCTTCGAGAATCCTAAGGCCCTGAACACCCATATCATGAACTTCCAGTCTAACTTGTCATATGCTTTTTCCATGTCAAGCTTGATAAAACGTTGCTACCCCTAGACGAAAACTTCATGCAGGTGATCATTTTTTGAGCCAGCAGGATGTTGTCTAAAATATTTTGCCCTCGTACAAAGCCGCTTTGCTCCTCAAAAATAATCTTGGGGAGAAGCTCCGACATGCGGTCGGCAATGATCTTCGAGATAATCTTATTAGTGAAGGTGCATAAGCTCTAGGGGTGGAAGTCTTTAAAGGTCTCCGGGTTGTCTTTCTTGGGGATGAGAATCAAGTTGGCGCATGATATCGATCGAGGGTACCTGGCACCTTGAAAGAAGGCTGTAACCGCCTCATATATATCGGACTTAATGATATCCCAACAAGATCTAAAGAAGATGCCAGTAAAACCGTCGGGCCCATGGGCACTATGTTCATTCAAGGCCCAAACTGCGTCTTTGACTTCAATCTCAGAAGGCAGCTGCTGTAGCTAAATATTATCCCTATCGTCAATCACAAGCATGGGATCTCCGTTAGGAATTCCACGTCTTTGGTGATGACATCTTTGGTAAACAACCTAGAGTAGAAATTCTCCGCAGCCAATTGAATGTCCCGTTGGTCTTTGAGGTTGAGCCCATTCTCGTCAGCGATATGATGAATGTTAAGCTGTTGTCTGCGCGCCTTAACACATGAGTGAAAATATTTGGAATTTCTGTCTCCCTCGATCTCCTATGTCAACCTGGCTTCCTATTTCTCGAATTCTGCTTCGACTTTCAAACGGAACTTCAACAGCGCTCTGGTGAGGTTGATGGAGGAACGGGCCGCTGTGGATTTGTCGAAGGCAAACAAAATCTCAGCACGAGTCACATTGTCCTCTACAATGCACACAACTTAGAATATGTCCCCAAAGGCCTCCTTACTCCTGACAGTGAGAGCTTTTCTAGTGGCTTTCAACATGGCAGCAACACGAACAAGGGGTCAGGCTCATCTGGGATAGTCCAAGTAGTGGCCACGACGTTTCTGAATTGTAGGTGATGGCTCCAGAGAATGAGGAATCTAAGACTTTTTTTGAACTGGTTCGTGTTGCTGCTGATCTCAATGAGAAGAGGGGAGTAATCTGATTCGGTAGCGTTGAGGTGGGTGAGGTTGGAGATGATACCTAAGTCCGCTCACTGTGCGTTGATGAGGGTGCTATCCAGGCGGGAATACTGTCACCGGGCACCCTCCTGCATGTTGCAACAAGTGAACGCATTGTAAGTGAACTGAAAGGGGGACAGTTGGGTATAAAAATAAAGTTATTGAAATCCTACATAGTCGCCAAAGAGGGGGCGACCCCCTGATTTCTCCTCTCTACAAGTAACCGTATTTAAGTCACCTACACAGATCCATGGGAGATTAGTGAGGTTCTGATGGGTGCCTCTGAGAACATCCCAAAGTTGTTTGCGTTCGATGATGTCACTGCTGTCGTGGACATCGGAAAGGAGAGATCGAGACTAATGCATGGGATGTTCTACCAACATGAGAGCGCCTGCATCGAGTTATGGATGATATCAATCTTCACATCGGCCGCAAAGAGGATCCAGATGTCATGACATCCAACGATAGTGAAGTTGAAGCCTAACTATAACTAGATGGATTTGAGTTTCTTATGAGGGATTTTTCGTTCGATGATAACTAATATGTCATTCTTGGATTTTCTTGAGACAGTTGAGCCTTCTCAAGGTGGGTTTATTCGCCAGGCCCCTAACATTCCAAGAGAGGATGTTAAGCATTCAAGTTACGGGGGAGGGAGATTTGGTGAGTTTTGCGACTAGTGTTCATAGACGTTGACTCTTTATCGCTCTTCTTCTCTTTCTTTCTGGAAGTTTTGGTGGTGGCAGCCACCATACCGTCCTTCGAGCTTTTGTCTTTAGAGGGGTCACCTATTTCCTTTATGGGGTGCATGTAAACCTCACCATCAATTTTCGCTAAAGTCCAACGTGGTCGTTCGGGCTGACGAAGCCTGCAATAATGGCATGTTGGAACCTGGCTACTGGTGCTTGCCTAATATTGGCCAGAGCGTCGGCTCGGATGTTTGTGGCACTTGTGATTGTGGGGGCGCCTCTGGGTCGGAGTTCGAGGGTAGGTGCTCCAGTGTCTGGTCTGCCTCGTCCACCTCATGACCACTTCAATATCTGTAGTCTCCGTCGGATGTGTGTCCTCAGAACTGACTACAGTGGAGACGGGCTCGTGATATGTGTCAGTTTGGGTTGAAGCTAGGATGTCAAATTTGTTGGTGAGGTTGATTGTTTGGGGTTTGTAGGACAGCATGGCTCTGCTAGAGGAGGCGGGGGATTGGGAGCGAGAGTCTCCGGCGCTGGCATCAAATCGAGTGTGAAAGTTCGAGAGTGGAAGGATCGGGCATCGGTGAGTTTAATTAGTATGATGACTGGAGGCAGCGTTTCGGATCGTTTTCTTCTTTAACTCCGAGTGTGTCCTGAAATAGTATAACGCCCCAGAACCAGAATACTGGAGAGCGGGAGCGTACATAGCCAGCTACGTATATTGAAGTGCAACCCACCTCGCTATACGGTCACGGCTGTCTAGATACATGAGGGTTTAACTACAATCCATCAGTCACCTATGGTCATGAACAAGCCTATTGTCTCAGTCTCAAACAAGCAGTAACAGTAACAAGATGTTAGAACACCAAATATACAATAGTAAGGCGTCCCATATATTACATATTCGGATGATCATGTAGCTAGTCGTACAAAATATCAGGACTAGCAAGAGTTTTAGTCATACATGATCAACCCTAGGATTTGCCAATCATGTTACAGCCCGTAGCAGACAGTAAATAAAGGTGCAATACGAGCTAACACCTGCTCGCCGGCTAAACGCCTCAAAAGAATAATTTTACAATAAAGTGGAAGGACAAAAAGAAACCCACTCGTTGCCAGGGTTACGTCTGGTGGTCACCATCTGGCTGGAAGGTCGGTAGATCCTCTGGTGCTGCTCCGATATCTGGCCACACAAAACCAGCTTGGTCAGACCCCAGAAAGAGCAAGTGCCACAAAGGAGGCTTCATTTAGGAACTAAAACCAGCAAACCACCATAAAATATTAGAGATGATTATAAACGAAACTGAAAACAATAAAGATAACAACAGTAAATTAAGTACGAGAAAACCATTCAAGTAGCCAGGTCACAACCCTTAAACCAAACAAGGACCGGGGTTGGAACCCTTCACCTGAATAGAAACCCGTCTCAATTACTTGTTCGTAAGTAAAACATGATAAGATCGACATAGGATGAAATAAGACAATAATCGAAGAGAGGACACAGAACTGCTCCGGAAGCCAGGTTACAACCCATAAACCAAATAAGGACCGGAATTGTAACCCTTCGCCTGAACAGAACTGGACCCCTGATCTTTATTGTTAAGGCAAGTATAAGTAATCATGCTATTGAAGTAAGATAAATCATGACAAGCATGGCATGGGAAGCAATAAGACAATAAACGAAGAGAGGACACAGAACTGCTCTGGAAGCCAGGTTACAACCCTTAAACCAAACAAGGACCGGGGTTGTAACCCTTCGCCTGAACAGAACTGGTCCCCTGATCGTTATTGTTAGGGCAAGCATAATTAATCATGTCATGTCACGATCTTGTACAGGATAATGACAAGACTAAGCTGGACTAGACTCCATCTAATCAATTACAGCCAAGCAAAGAGTACGGCTTGATACTTTAACTAACTAGGATTATCACAGGCCTAGTTACTGGCAAATGCAATGAGATTATCCCAACGGCCACAAGCCCTGCAGACCATCCAGGTTATCCAGGTCGAATATCCGTTTATGAAGAGTGCACCACATGACTGTGTGCTGGAAATGTGCCCTACTCGTCGGTAGGCTACAAGTCCGTTAGTGCGTCCAGATAACGGGATTGCCTGTAGCTGGAGAAATCTCTCCATGACTACTGGTTTATTCTAGTCATTAACCTTAGTCGACTTCAGTAGGTACCCCTGACCGTTGTATTCAGGGATCCCCATCCTAGACATGATGCAAGACAATACTGGTTTATTTGTACAAACACAATCGCCCACGGTGTCCAGGTCATTCATACTTGTCATGTCAGGCTAGCTGTCGTAATAATATGTCATGATATATCATGTCAGTTTACTTGTTAAAGGTGCGCCACGACGGGCCACTATCGTGTCCATGGAACATATCAGAACTTACATGACATAAATATAATTATGATATTTCATAATAATAATATAATAATAATAAAAGAGGACGAGACTGGAAGGAGCCATGCGGCTAATTAGAGTCATGCGGCAGAGAACATGCATGCTTATGCGGCTGGGAACTGCGCGCTCATGCGGCTGGAATAAGGGCAGGTGCATGCGGCTCAGGAATGAAGGGGGCGCATACGGCTTGGGAGGTAATAAGTTCATACGGCTGGAAAGTGATACGGGGCTCATGCGGCAGCGGGAACTCAAGCTTATGCGACTGCGGAAAGGAAGGGCTCATGCGGCAGCGGGATGGCAACCTTATGCGGCTGAAGAAAGGAAGGGCTCATGCGGCAGCGGGATGGCAACCTTATGCGGCTGCAGTTCAACAAGTATATGCGGCTGGAAGAGGCCAGTCCATGCGGCTGAGCAGGGGGGAGCCATGTGGCTCGAAAAGCCAAGGCCTTACATGGCTAAGAAGACTATCGAGTTCACGTGGCTGCATTAGACCGACGCCATATACGGCTGAAAGGAGACAGGCTATATGCGGCAGCGAGGAGACAGAAATCCATGCGGCTGGGAATCATGAAGTCTTATACGGTTGAGAAGATACAAGCCTATGCGGCTGGAAATTGCCTAAGCCTATGCGGCTATAGGGAGTAGATTTCATGCGGCTAGAAAGCATAGTGCCATGCGGCAGCGGAGGAGTAACTCTATGCGGCTGAGGATGCAGAGCCATGTGGCTAAGAAGTTACCAAGGCCTTATGCGGCTCGGATAGCCATGCGGCTGAAAGACTTGCCGCATGGAATTCCATGCGGTCAAGTACTGCCATGCGGTTATGAAGTTCATACGGCTCGGGACTGTTCTTCTTCTCCACTTGTCCGAGAAGAAGAACCATGGAGTCCATGGCTTCAAAGCTCCATAAATCCTTCATCCCAAGTCTAAATCTCGACTTCCATAGGTCAAAATAGGGCAGAATAAAATTCTCTACAACATGGAACCATTAAAACTTGGAAATAAAAAGGTTAAATAGATCAAAATCCAAAAATACAATAAACTTAGATCTACACAAATTGAACCATAGAAATTAGAAATGCTAAGTACTAAAATGTGTTAGAATCTCGTAAGGAAGAGAATGGAACAATAAAAACGGAGTTCCTCCATGAAGCAAGCTGTACTTGCCTAAGAGCTCTCTCTCTCTCTCTCTCTTCCTGGTAGGTGAAAAAGTAATGGTGGAAAAGAAGAAGAGTAATGAAGAGAGAGAGAAAGGGTTGGGCTAATAAATGGGGATGGTGGTGGTAGGTAAGGGTTCTTCCATTGGTTTATGATGAACCAATAAGCAACCCAAGCCGAACCAAGCAAGCCCAAATAAGCCGAACGAAGCCAGGAGACATGTAATACGAGTCAAGATACGTATACGTATTCCAAATTCGTAATACGAAGCACGGTCATTACAACTCTACACACCTTAAAAGAATTCTGTCCTCAAAATTTAATTAAGAGGCTAGAGCGGCAAGGACAAGCTATACTAATCATAAACTATAACAAGCAGTCTATCATGCAGTCATTTATTCAAGCAAGGAATTGAAAGAATAAGGCATAAGGAAGACATTATACCTTACGAGTCAAACAGGTCAGGATATCGCGATCGGATATCATCCTCACGCTCCCATATTGACTCACCCAAAGAGTGATGACCCCAAGCAACACGGACTAATATAGATACGGGCCTCTCCTCATATGAAAGGTTGGTACCAACAACCAATTCCGAATGATCAAGGATATGGCTCAGGGTCGGGATATACCGTCGTAGTTGGGATACATGGAACACGTCATGCACCTCTCGTAGCGACGGCAGAAGAGCGAGACGATAGGATACATCTCCTACTCGCTCCAGAATATCAAATGGCCCTATATACCTAGGACTAAGCTTCCCCCGTACGCCGAAATGAATGACGCCACGGTTAGGCAAAATCCTCAGGAATACATGGTCGTCGACAGAAAACTCAAGAGGGCACCGATGAGAATCGGCCCAATGACGCTGGCGATCTTGGACAACTCGAAGATGATCTCTGACTCTCCTGACCACTTCAACGGTTTGAGCAATCATTTTTGGACCAAGCATCTACCTCTCTCCAATATCGTCCCATGCTAGCGGGGATCAGCACTTCCTACCATACAGTGCCTCGAACGGTGCCATCTGGATACTGGCCTGGAAACTATTATTGTACGAGAACTCCACCAGGTACAGGTGATCTTTCCACGAACCATCGAAGTCGAGCGTACAAGATCTCAACATATCTTCCAGGGTCTGTATGGTACGCTCTGACTGACCATATATCTGCTAGCTGAGCTGAACTAGAGATGAGTCCCAAAACTCTTCTGCAGGCTACGTCAAAAGTGCGACATAAATCTTGAATCTCTATCCAAAATGATACTAACTGGTACTCCGTGCAACCTGACAATCTGCCTGAGGTACATCTCTGCTAGCTGAGCCGTCGACTGACCAACTCTGAACGGAAAAAAGTTAGCTACCTTCGTGAGCCTGTCTATAATAACCCAAATAGCGTCTCTGCTAGTTGGGGATCTAGGTAATCCAGTCACGAAATCCATAGTTATATGCTACCACTTCTATTCTAGAATTGGCAAGGGCTGAAGAAGTCCAGTTGGCCTCTGATGTTCGACTTTAACTTGTTGGCAAACCAAACATCGAGAGACAAACCGAGCTATTTCCTCTTCATACCATTCTACCAGAAGTGCTGACAAATATCACGGTACATCTTCGTACTACCGGAATGAATGGAATACTGCAAACTGTGAGCCTCTGCCATGATCTCCTGTCTGATATCTCCACTAGGTACACAAAGACGCCTTCGATGCCTAAGTGTACCGTCTTCATGGATACATAACTCCGATCTTCGTCCTGCCTCGCACTCTGCTCTGAGTCACTGAAGCTTGGAATCTGTTTATTGCGCCATCCGGATCCTCTCGACTATAGTGGACTGAACTTGCATAATGGCCATCAATGCTACACTGGTAGGAAGGACAACTTTAATACCCATCTTCTGAAGATCTGCTAATAGCTCAGGTTGTGCTGTTAGGAAATAAACTATGGCTCTCTTGCTCAATGCATCTGCAACGATGTTGTCCTTCCCAGGATGATACTGCAGGTTGACATCATAATACATAAGCAGCTCTAGCCACCTCCTCTGACGCATGTTAAGATCCTTCTGGGTGAACACATACTTCAGGCTCTTGTGGTCGGTGAAAATATCTGCCCTATCTCCATACAAGTAGTGCCTCCACAACTTAAGCGCAAACACTACGGCAGCCAGCTCCAAGTGTTCTAAGCGTCATTCCTAATGTTGTCTAATTACCTTATGTGAAACCCGCAATTTTTTAGTAATATTTTTAATCATTTTAAATAATGTTTTGTTAAATAAAATTTTGTGTTAAAAATAATATTATTTATATTGGTTAATTCATGAAAATTATTTTTTAAGATTTTAAGTAAACAAAATTATTTTCAAAATAAGTAAACTTGGATTTTTGATTGCCTAGCCCAGTCCCGAAACTTACCCAAAATTCTTAGTTATTTTCAGTTAAATAATTTAATAATTATTAATATAAATTATTTATTTAGGAAATATGGTATTATTAATAAAATCATGTATTTCAGTTTGGCCTAACCCGTCTTGTATCTATTCCGGACTCATTTCGATCCAATTTGGAAATCAAATACAAATTGATGTTTAGGCTTAAAATTCATAAGTATAATAACTGTTTAAAGAAAGTAATCAGTGAAGAAAATTTTTCTTTATTAAAACTTTTAAACTTTCTCTTTCTTCCTTTAGTTAATAAGGAAATAAGATTTTTTTTCCTTCTCTTTTGTTCGGCTGGCTCTTGGAGTGCCCAACCACCGGACTCCTTCCCTTCCTAACGTCCGCCGCCACCGACTTTTCGTTTCTCACCGACTGTGCACCCTTCCTCTTCCGTAACACCTTCCTCTCTCCCTATTTAAAACCCCCATCTCCATTCACCATCACTACCAACTCCCAAACCCATCCTCAAACGTGCCCTAATTCCCAAATCCGGTGACCGACCCGAGCTCTGTTGGCCGTAACCTCTGCCAGGCGGAGCATCTCGAGCGGACGACCTCGTTGCCGTCTCCTCGGACCCGCGACCCTCTCGCCGGCCCCCTTCTCGGCCGCGTTCAGCGCTTCCCGAGGCCGACTGCCTCCGTGGCCGTTCTCCGCCGCCATCCCCGCCGGATCTGCGCACCCCGCACCTCCGGCGAGTGTTTTCGAGGCCGCCCGCCACCGTCCGTGGCTAACTCCTTCCCGCGCAGCAGCCCCGAGTCCTCCGGCGGGGTTGCCCCGCGGCCATCCCGAGGCCGCCGCCCCGTCCGCCGTCCGCCGACGCCCCCGCGCCCCGGCGTGCTCCGCGCCAGCGCCACCCCCTGTGGCCAGCAGCTCCCCGTCGCGTCAGCGTGCTCCGCTGTCGTCGTTGCTGTCCGGAAACCCTCCCTGTGGATTTCCAGCACCCTTTCCCGCGGTTCTTTGCTGTTTCCGTGGATTTCCCGCTGTCCGTGGACTTTCCCGCGGTTCAGAACTTCTACCTGCTGCCGACTTAGTTCGGATTCCTTTTCCGAGATTATCCCGCGGCTCCCCGACCAACGGATCTTGGTAATTTCTGTTAATCAGAGTAGTTCGTCCCTCCCGTGAGTCGATGATGATAGATCGGTCCCCCGGTTCCCTCTCGGGAATCCGGATAGCTGCGTTATAATTTTCGTTTAGCTGCGTTAGTTTGATTTTCCTGTGTTTTTACTTGCTGTGTTGGTGTGAATTGGTTGATATTGGATTCCCGGACTTTTCGGGAATTATTTCTGTGGTGTTGGAATTTTGGTGGATATTTCTGTGGACCATTTTGGTTGGAAATGGGTTTTCCCTGGTTTGGGACATTTTGCAGGTGTTTGTTGGCGCGCTTCCTAGTTTTGGGTTTGTCCCGGAATAGAGGAAGTGCTGCCCAATTTTTACAAAATTATATTTTTAATTGATTTCAAAACTGGCTTTCGAAAATGATTTTCTAAACCGATTTTCGGGCGACGACCGTACCGGTCTGTGGGTCCCGGCGAAATGCAAACGCACCGGTCCGACCGGACGTTGAGGCATAAACCGAATTTTGAGGAAAAGGACCGAGTCTGAGACTCCTAGTTTTCTTTTATTTATTATTTTATTTTTTAGGCTAAATATTATAGTCATTTAAATTCTGCATTTTATTTAATAATTCAGTCATTTTCTTATTTAATGTAAAAGAAAGATGTATCGGGCATAAGCCCACCCTAGGACCAGTAGCTGTGCCCATGTATTTGTGTAGCGTAGTTATTTTCTTTTCTTTTTCTGGTGGATGTGATTCGGGTGGATTTTGGATTGATTTCATATTCGTAGATAGGACGTAATTTACGGCTTAATTACGAGTTTAGCTAAAATAAATAAAATATTATTAATTCACTGTTTGTCACTAAAAGAAAACTGTATTTTATATAAACACAAAGTTTTCCAAATTGTAATTGATTCTTGCGATTTTCCAAATTGTAATCGATTCTCGTGATTTTCCAAATAATTCAATTAACCGGCTTAATCAACGCACATAGTTGCGACGTAATCGTTAGCTGTAAATTAATACAACTTAAAACCTGACTAGGACTTACTACTAGAGATTACAACTAGCACACTTAGTCTGGTTATTCAGGAATCTAAGTCGAGTTCTCAATTGTAGGAACTCGAAGTTACAACTGACGTTCCTCCTCGGTACCGACTCGTTCTTCCAGTCAATCTAATACAAGGCAAGTGCAGTTATGTCTATTTGGTAATTTACCTAGTAATTGTTTTATTACAATTTTAAACCACATTGCTACACGGAACTCTCTCCTAGAGTTCGAATATTGACTCATTGATTGAATCTGATTGACTCGGGATATTGGGGGAGTAGTGTAGCGTCTATGACCAATACCCCTATATTGCATCATTGATTGTGCGAGCTGATTCCTCCTATACACGAGGATAGGCCGGACCGTATCATTAGGATATAATTGAATCATCCCAAGCCGGTCATAGTTCGTTACCTACTCAAATCACATTATTTTCAATTGTAGAATTGTGAAAAATATTGTTAAAGTATTTCAAATTGTTTAACATTGCAAATTTCAAATTATTATTTGAATTATTGGATATTCGTAATTGTACTTTGCTCCCTCCTGACTGGAGACCCAACATTTTAGGTACCGCTGATGATGCTTTGTTCCACGGTATTTTTCCTGAGATTCCAACTAGAGGACGATGATCTCGAGACTGATGAGCTAGATGCCTAGATTTTTCTTCTTCTTTTATAATTCATGATGTTTGTGGAAAACAATGTATTACAGATGTATCTTTCATTTTATTGTAAAAAGTTTTTTTTTATAAATTATTCGAATTATTAAAGTTGTGACAATTAGACTGTGTTGTTTATTTACCTGCATGTGTGATACAGCTTACTGCCGCTGTCTCAACAACGGTGCAGGCTGGGCATGATCCGATTCGACCCAATTATTTGGGATCGGGTCGTGACATGTTTTTAGTGGTGGCCCATGCAGGTCAGAACAACAATTTAGGAAAACATACCTAGAAACAATTAGAACACTAGAACATCAATTTGTCACAACATAGGACCGAAATATATTATAAATAAATATTTTTGTTTGATTATAGACTGGTAGGATACCTTGTTTATGTTTGCATCCTAAACCATCCAGAGAATGATCGTTGACCAAATCCTGCTGGCGATGAGGTGTCATCTCCGGATCATACCCCATCTACTCAACCAAGCCCAGGGTCTTTTCCCTCGCGGCTGTTTGACCGTCCTCATAGTGCATCCAGTGAAGATTTTCCTACACTGGCAATTCCTACCTCATCTCAAACTGAATTGCATTTCCTTGGTGGAGTATTCATTTTTGTTGCTCCACTAGTACCAGCAATCATCTTCTAAATGGTTGCCCTATTTCAAGTAATCCTGGAGTTCCAGAAAGCTCAAGATGAAGCCCAGCAGGAACAGAAGAATATCACGAGAGAAGACATGAAGAACGTCATGATGTAGCCTTAGTTATCCCCAACCAAGTTAGAGCAGAACTTTTGTCCTAGGAAGGATACCCCTGAATCTAGAAGATATTTGGGTCCCATCAAGTACTCTACTTTCCGGCAGTCTTGCCGTAAGAAGCTATGGGCTTGTAACTATTGCAAGAGGCCTAGTCATCAGGCCGTTAGTTGCCGCAAGAGTTTGGGACAATGTTTGGCATATGGATCTACTAAACATCGGGTAAAGGACTGCCCCTTATCTTTCTATCAAACCAGAGCTCATATCCCAGCAACACCTGTTAGGCCACAACCTAGGGACTCTCTTCCTATCCAGCAGACCTTGCCTCCTACAATAAGGCATGATTCAGACTCGAAGATCATAGAAGATGAAGGACCAGATCAATGAACTGAAGGCTCTAGGATTTATTCAGGGTGGAACTTCACCTTAGGGAACACCTATCTTGTTTGTGCCCAGGAAGGATGGAACAACGGATGTGCATTGATTACAAGACACTAAAGAACAAGTGCTCTCTGTCCGGATCGAGGATCTGTTTAATCTGTTTGTGTGGAGTTAGGGTGTTTCGAAGTTTGATTTAAGATCTGACTACCACCAAATCAGAGTCAGGAAGGAGGACATTTCCAAGACAGCGTTCAAATACCAAGTAAGGATAGTTTTCTGTGGTCAGGACGTTAGACTGACAAATGCTTCTGCTGTGTTCATGAATCTCATGAACAGAGATTTCCATGAGTATTTGAATCAGTTTATCTTCTCCATGGATAACATTCTGATATATTTGAAGACTGAAGAAGAGCATAAGGAACACCTGAGGAAGTTTTGGAAACTTTGAGGAAAAAGAAGTTTTATGGTAAGTTATCTGAACGTGGATTTTTCTTTGACAAGGTGGACTATTGGCCATGTTGTCAAGAGAAGAAATTTCGATGGAAGATAGCTGTTGTCGAAGAGTGATGTACCCCAAGTTCAATTCGAAAGATTCTTGAACTTGGCCGGCTACTATCAGAAGTTCGTGAAGGATTTCGTCAAGATTGCTGAGCCAATGGCGAAGCTCACTTGGAAGAATGAAGAGTTCATCTGAACGAAAGTTTGCCAGGCGGCATTGAGGAGCTGAAGAAGAGACTTACCACTACACCAATCCTTGCGCTACCCGTAGGAACCGGTGGGTTCTCAATTTACAGTAATGTCTCTGGAAAGGACTGGGCTGCGTTCTTCAACAACATGGGAAAGTAATTGCTTACACATGTAGGCAACTACAGACTCATGAGAAGAATCATCCCACACCTAATTTGAATTGCTGCAATTATCTTTACTTTGAAGCTATGGAAGCATGATTTTATGGAAAGGGAGTGAAAATATGTACGGACTACAAAAGTCTGAAATATGTCTTCACTCAGAAAGGGCTGAATGTTAGACTAAGAAGATGGCTGAAGCAGATGAAGGATTTCGACATCAACTTGCAGTACCATTCAGGTATGGCTAATGTGGTCACTGATGCACTTGGTCTATACTGATGGCGAAGTTCTTAGCCAAGGAGTGGCACCTGCTAGAAGACATCGAAAAGTTTGGACTGGAGGTTATACTACCTGGAGATAGAAGGACGGAGCTGGATGCTGATTCAGTATTGATGAAGTTCGAGGCTGATGGACAAAAATCAAGAGGACGTAGTTTCAAAACGAGGCACTTTGCAGACTTAGAGATCAAGTGTTGGCAAGAACACTTGAGGGTTTCTAAATTAATCAGCAGTGGAACTCTGAAGAATGGTGCGAGACTTTGTGTATCGGCTGACAAACGGAGGAACGAGTTGATGAAAGAAATGCACCAGTCGCAGTAATCCATATATTCAGGAGATAATAAGATGTATCGAAATATGCCTCCATTGATTGGTGTTATGGAATAAAGAAGGACAATTCCAGGTATGGGATTTTGTCAACATGAGGAATTTAGCAAGAGAACAACAAGTTTGTTGGAGCCGCTGGACAATTCGGAGTGGGAGTAGAAGCATATAACAATGAACTTTGAGTAAGGATTGCCTTGTTCCTAAGGAGGAAAGGGCACCAATTGGATTATAGTGGATCGACTGATTAAGTCGGCACACTTTATTTTCCTTCAAAGTTGGTTTATCCACTAAGAAGTGGGCAGCATTATTCGGGAAGCACGCCTACCGGATTCATGGAGTACCGCGGGACGAGCAATCAGAGAGGTCAATCCAGACGCTTGAAGATGTTTTGAGATTTTGCGTCTCGGGATTTTAGAAGGTCTTGGGAAGACCAAATTGCATTTGGTGAAGTTTTCCTACCAGAGGAACAATCAGTTTTAACGGAGCTGGAATTTGAGGCCAGATACATCAGGCCATTTGAAGTTTAAGACGCGTTGGAAGTAGCATACCAGTTAGTTCTACCAGCTAATCTTGAGAGTACGCAACGTCTTCTACGTCACAGCTCAGATGCTACATTTTGGATTCGAGTCACATTTTTGGATAATGCAGAGCTGAAGATTGGATTTAACCTTTCAGTGCCAGAGAAACCAGTTGCAAGCCTAGTCAGAGGTAAGAAGAAGATCAGAATTTGAGCCATCACTTAAACTCCTATTTTCTTATCTTTTCGTTTTAAACTTGATTGATGCTGACGAAGTTAGCCTAGTTTTGCAAGCTATCTCTTTATCAAGCTTGATCATGACAGTATTTTATTGGGTGCACCCACTAATATATTGTCTAATCAGAACCGGTGCATGATGGTCTGATCAACCTCGTGTACTTTGGTTCGCCTTTGTATTTTTCTGCATATCATAATTGAAACTTGTCCTTAAACTATCTCATCCATGACCATTTTTGGAAACTCTTATTGTTTGAACCTGAGTTATGGACGCAATACCGTACCTGCTTGATTGTAGTAAGTCTATCCTTTCTAACCCAACTCTTTAAATTTCGAGGACGAAATTTTCTAAGGAGGGAAGGTTGTGAAACCCGCAATTTTTTAGTAATATTTTTAATCATTTTAAATAATATTTTGTTAAATAAAATTTTGTGTTAAAAATAATATTATTTATATTGGTTAATTCATGAAAATTATTTTTTAAGATTTTAAGTAAACAAAATTATTTTCAAAATAAGTAAACTTGGATTTTTGATTGCCTAGCCCAGTCCCGAAACTTACCCAAAATTCTTAGTTATTTTCAGTTAAATAATTTAATAATTATTAATATAAATTATTTATTTAGGAAATATGGTATTATTAATAAAATCATGTATTTCAGTTTGGCCTGACCCGTCTTGTATCTATTCCGGACTCATTTCGATCCAATTTGGAAATCAAATACAAATTGATGTTTAGGCTTAAAATTCATAAGTATAATAACTGTTTAAAGAAAGTAATCAGTGAAGAAAATTTTTCTTTATTAAAACTTTTAAACTTTCTCTTTCTTCCTTTAGTTAATAAGGAAATAAGATTTTTCTTCCTTCTCTTTAGTTCGGCTGGCTCTTGGAGTGCCCAACCACCGGACTCCTTCCCTTCCTAACGTCCGCCGCCACCGACTTTTCGTTTCTCACCGGCTGTGCACCCTTCCTCTTCCGTAACATCTTCCTCTCTCCCTATTTAAAACCCCCATCTCCATTCACCATCACTACCAACTCCCAAACCCATCCTCAAACGTGCCCTAATTCCCAAATCTGGTGACCGACCCGAGCTCTGTTGGCCGCAACCTCTGCCAGGCGGAGCATCCCGAGCGGACGACCTCGTTGCCGTCTCCTCGGACCCGCGACCCTCTCGCCGGCCCCCTTCTCGGCCGCGTTCAGCGCTTCCCGAGGCCGACTGCCTCCGTGGCCGTTCTCCGCCGCCATCCCCGCCGGATCTGCGCACCCCGCGCCTCCGGCGAGTGTTTCCGAGGCCGCCCGCCACCCTCCGTGGCTAACTCCTTCCCGCGCAGCAGCCCCGAGTCCTCCGGCGGGGTTGCCCCGCGGCCATCCCGAGGCCGCCGCCCCGTCCGCCGTCCGCCGACGCCCCCGCGCCCCGGCGTGCTCCGCACCAGCGCCACCCCCTGTGGCCAGCAGCTCCCAGTCGCGTCAGCGTGCTCCGCTGTCGTCGTTGCTGTCCGGAAACCCTCCCTGTGGATTTCCAGCACCCTTTTCCGCGGTTCTTTGCTGTTTCCGTGGATTTCCCGCTGTCCGTGGACTTTCCCGCGGTTCAAAACTTCTACCTGCTGCCGACTTAGTTCGGATTCCTTTCCCGAGATTATCCCGCGGCTCCCCGACCAACGGATCTTGGTAATTTCTGTTAATCAGAGTAGTTCGTCCCTCCCGTGAGTCGATGATGATAGATCGGTCCCCCGGTTCCCTCTCGGGAATCCGGATAGCTGCGTTATAATTTTCGTTTAGCTGCGTTAGTTTGATTTTCCTGTGTTTTTACTTGCTGGGTTGGTGTGAATTGGTTGATATTGGATTCCCGGACTTTTCGGGAATTATTTCTGTGGTGTTGGAATTTTGGTGGATATTTCTGTGGACCATCTTGGTTGGAAATGGGTTTTCCCTGGTTTGGGACATTTTGCAGGTGTTTGTTGGCGCGCTTCCCAGTTTTGGGTTTGTCCCGGAATAGAGGAAGTGCTGCCCAATTTTTACAAAATTATATTTTTAATTGATTTCAAAACTGGCTTTCGAAAATGATTTTCTAAACCGATTTTCGGGCGACGACCGTACCGGTCTGTGGGCCCCGGCGAAATGCAAACGCACCGGTCCGACCGGACGTTGAGGCATAAACCGAATTTTGAGGAAAAGGACCGAGTCTGAGACTCCTAGTTTTCTTTTATTTATTATTTTATTTTTAGGCTAAATATTATAGTCATTTAAATTCTGCATTTTATTTAATAATTCAGTCATTTTCTTATTTAATGTAAAAGAAAGATGTATCGGGCATAAGCTCACCCTAGGACCAGTAGCTGTGCCCATGTATTTGTGTAGCGTAGTTATTTTCTTTTCTTTTTCTGGTGGATGTGATTCAGGTGGATTTTGGATTGATTTCATATTCGTAGATAGGACGTAATTTACGGCTTAATTACGAGTTTAGCTAAAATAAATAAAATATTATTAATTCACTGTTTGTCACTAAAAGAAAACTGTATTTTATATAAACACAAAGTTTTCCAAATTGTAATTGATTCTTGCGATTTTCCAAATTGTAATCGATTCTCGTGATTTTCCAAATAATTCAATTAACCGGCTTAATCAACGCACATAGTTGCGACGTAATCGTTAGCTGTAAATTAATACAACTTAAAACCTGACTAGGACTTACTACTAGAGATTGCAACTAGCACACTTAGTCTGGTTATTCAGGAATCTAAGTCGAGTTCTCAATTGTAGGAACTCGAAGTTATAACTGACGTTCCTCCTCGGTACCGACTCGTTCTTCCAGTCAATCTAATACAAGGCAAGTGCAGTTATGTCTATTTGGTAATTTACCTAGTAATTGTTTTATTGCAATTTTAAACCACATTGCTACATGGAACTCTCTCCTAGAGTTCGAATATTGACTCATTGATTGAATCTGATTGACTCGGGATATTGGGGGAGTAGTGTAGCGTCTATGACCAATACCCCTATATTGCATCATTGATTGTGCGAGCTGATTCCTCCTATACACGAGGATAGGCCGGACCGTATCATTAGGATATAATTGAATCATCCCAAGCCGGTCATAGTTCGTTACCTACTCAAATCACATTGTTTTCAATTGTAGAATTGTGAAAAATATTGTTAAAGTATTTCAAATTGTTTAACATTGTAAATTTCAAATTATTATTTGAATTATTGGATATTCGTAATTGTACTTTGCTCCCTCCTGACTGGAGACCCAACATTTTAGGTACCGCTGATGATGCTTTGTTCCACGGTATTTTTCCTGAGATTCCAACTAGAGGACGATGATCTCGAGACTGATGAGCTAGATGCCTAGATTTTTCTTCTTCTTTTATAATTCATGATATTTGTGGAAAACAATGTATTACAGATGTATCTTTCATTTTATTGTAAAAAGTTTTTTTTTATAAATTATTCGAATTATTAAAGTTGTGACAATTAGACTGTGTTGTTTATTTACCTGCATGTGTGATACAGCTTACTGCCGCCGTCTCAACAACGGTGCAGGCTGGGCATGATCCGATTCGACCCAATTATTTGGGATCGGGTCGTGACACCTTAAGTTCCTAATTGCAGGCATGCTTGGTACAATAACGTAACCAAACAATTTAGTCTTGACCTGCGTGGGCCACCACTAAAAATATGTCACGATCCGCTACCCAAATTGTTGGGCCAGGCCGAGTCATATCTAGCCTACGCTTGGGATAAAGCGTAGTAAGTTGTTCTAAAGATAACAGGATAAGACTAAAATGTGCTAACAGTTCTATAAGTAATAAAGAGTCGTAAATGATCCAAACACAAAAGTCATCTCGTATAATAGTAAGTCCAAGTACAAGTCCAAAATGTAAAGCTGGATACAGGTCCAGTCACAAAATACATAGTCTAATACATGACTACTCTCAAAAGTCCAAAGTAAATAGACAACTAGACGAGTTTCCCCGCAGGTACATCCTTGTAAGATAAAGCCTGGTCCTCGGCAGTAACTCCACAATATGAATCACAGAGCAACTCCTCCTCAGTAAGTATACCTATAACGTTATCTTGTCAGGACGGGAGCAAGTACTGATTCTAGCAAACTAAATATACGAAACATGAAATGAACAGGAATGTAATAAACTGGAATCATGGCACATCATAATCTATCATGGCGAGTAGGAGATGTATATGTAATGTTTAAAACTGTAGCAGGTACGTGATCGTCAATAGGTGTACAATGTGCTATGGCACATAATAAAATGTACTACCGTATAAGTGTAAAGGCGATAGATATACATACGCACAAATACAGCTTTGAGATAAAGGCCTACGGTGCAGTAACATATAAAATGAAACTTTGCTCGGTACTCTAGAGGGGGCATGATCACGTACTCAACTATCAGTTTTCCTATAACCCAGATTCTAATCATGTGAGAGATATAAAACTGTTCTAAACATGGTAGGGACTGAAAATAATACAACATGTGAATATTTAACTTGTTACCCCAAGGATCAGCATTTAACATGGTTGGATCACAGTTCATTGATGTAACAATATGTAAAGTTTGTAGAAGTACTTGCCTTTAGTAAAACAAAGCAGCGATAAAAATGCTATAGATGCCTGGTGACTCATCACTGTAGAAATAACACATAAACTTAGTTTTTATACTAAGTTAAACACTAAGACACTACTTGTACGATACGACTTTCTGACTGGACACCTAGCCAAATGATGACTTTAGCATAGGAGACCAATATGAGGTGACACAATACTCTAACTAACTTTCTAGGGCCTTTACACTAGTGCGGGGTGAGGTCCAATACGTCAATAACTCAAAACAACACGAAACATTGAAAGTCGTAATTATTTAATAAATAAATCAAACTGTACATTATGTTCCAACAATTTTTGAGATAGACAAAAAGCTCAATTTTACATAAAATAAATACCAAAATGATCCTTGCTAATTATAGAAATTTATACTAATTTTTCTGGAATTTATAAACCTTCATAAATATTTATTAAAATCAGCAAACATATGTATCCTGAAAATGAGTTCTGTTTTCCTATTTTTATAAAATAACAAAATTACATATTAAATGCTGGAAAAATTATAATAAGTTAGCTGAATTAACATAGTATTTATATACTATTTTTTCATATTTTTACAGCAATTAAAATATATATAAAAATTCAAAAACAGCAAGTAACACTTTCTGGAAAATAATTAATTAATTATTTACTATTTTCTCCATGTATTCAAAATTGAACCGAAGTCCAGATACAGGACCCAGAGCCATGAATCAAGTCCAATATGACTTGTACAGACTCTGAATGTATTAGACACAATTGGGCCCAAAAACTCATGCTAGGTTTGGACATCAATTGGTCATAACTAATAAAATACATGAATTTAAATATAATTAATATATTTTAAAGTGGTAAAATATACAGGTCACAAAATTACACAATAAAATAATTTGTGAAATTTTACATAATAATATTTTGTACAAGGTAGAATTTGAAATACATATATAAATATACAACAACAATATTTATACATATACATATAAATATATACATATATATATATATATATATATATATATATATATATATATATATATATATATATATATATAAGGGATATATATACATATAATAAGTATACATATATATATATATATATAAACACTAAATATAATATATATATATATATATATATATATATATATATATATACAAGTAAAAAAAAATATATATATATATATATATATATATATATATATATATATATATATATATATATATATATATATATATATATATATATATATTTACATATATATAACAGTATATATATAATAATATATATATATATATACATAAATACATATAAATATATACATATATGTAAATACATATATACATATATAATAAAATACAAAAAAAACCAAAACAAAACAAAAGAAAAGATGAGGAAAGGGGGGGCTCGAACTCGGGTCAGGGCAGGGGGGTGTTAGGCGCGGTCGGGCTGGCCAAGGGGTCAGCCCGAGTTTGTTGTTAGGGGAAAGGGTTTGGGTTAGTTTTAGGTTAGATTTTAGGTTAATGGGGTTTAACCCGATAGCCCAAACTTCGTATCCTGACAGTTAGGGACACGAAGAACGGCTGAGTCCCAGTGTCCGGGTCGTGCATGACACGCACGACTCGAGTTGGACGTGTCCAGACTTACCACTAGGTTCGTCAGGACGCGGCGAGTCGCATATTTGAAGACGAGTCGTGTCGAAGAAGGAAAAACAAAGTGACACGTACGTGTCCAAGTCGAGCGGGCTGTTGATGCGACGACAGGACGGAGGAAGCGTCAGCATCGCGGCGCTGGGGTGGTGCTGCACTCGCCTTGGCGTGGCAAACTCGTCGGTGGTGGTGGATGGTGGTGTAGACGGTTGTGGAGATGGCGCTAGGGTGGTCGTCGGAGTTAGGGTTAGGGTTAAGGAAAAGTAGGGGAGAGACGGGCTGTTGTGGTTGGAGAAGGAACTAGGGTTAGGGTTTCGGGGTCGGGGAGTATTTATAGAGGGGGTAGGGCGGTTGAAATGGGGTCCAGGTCGGTTGTGCGGTGGTAGTCGCCGGTCGTCGGTCATCGGGGGCAGGTGAGAACATGGGGGGGGTGATGATGAATTACAGAAAAGTCTCCCAATTTTAGGGTTTTGTAAAATAACCCCGTTCTCATTGGTTTGCAAATTATTATTTACAACCCACAATAAAAACAATTCAACTAATTATAATTTGATATTAAAACAAATTTAAATATTATAAAATGATATTAAAACATTTCAATTAATTACAAAATGATATATTTTGATTTAAAAATTAATAAAAAATCATTTAAAAATTCTAGAAAAATTCCTAATAATTATTATAAATCATTTTAAAGCTAAATAGGTCATTAACATCTAATTAACACTAATTAAACCAAATTTGAAAAAATAGGGGCTGACAAGTCTTTCCTTCTTGAAAAATTTCGTCCTCGAAATTCACAAGGATAGAAAACTCTACAATCGTTCTAATATAACAAGCAATGCAAAGAATTACTAAGGTAATTATCAAAACTAATCTCTAAGTTATCAAGCGGGAACGGGTGGTTCCCTCGCAGCTGTTGGGTCGAACAAGTAAGGATATCTCTCCCTCACGTCCGACTCCCTCTCCCAAGTAGATTCACCCGGAGAGTGACGGCTCCAAGCTAGTCGTACTAAGGGTATAACTTTGTTCCTCAGCCTCTTCTCCCTCATGTCTAATATCTCCACTGGCTGCTTAGTAACTGCAAGGCTCGATCCGATCTCCAACTCTGAATGATCTAGTACATGACTGGGGTTCGGAACATATCTCCTCAGCTGAGACAAATGAAAGACATCGTGAACTCCTGCTAGGTTGGGTGGAAGTACAACCCTGTAAGCTACCTCTCCGATCCTGCCAAGTTTTTCGAATGACCCGATGTATCTGGGGCTCAACTTGCCTCCTCGTCCGAACCGGATCGTCCCTCTAGTAGGTGATATCTTCACCAGCACCATATCTCCATCGGCGAACTCCATCGGTCTGCGACTAGCATCGGCCCAGTGTTTCTGCCTGTCCTGAGCGACTCTGACCCTGTCTCTGATCATCTCGACCTTCTCTGCTACATCCGTGATCATCTCTGGCCCAAGCATAACTCTGTCCCCAATATCATCCCAAAAGAACGGTGTACGACATCGTCGTCCATATAGTGCCTCGAAAGGAGATATACCGATACTGGCTTAGTAGCTGTTGTTGTATGAAAACTCTACCAAGTACAGATTGCTCTCCCATGATCGGCCAAAGTCCAGCACACAGATCCTCAGCATGTCCTCTAGCGTCTGTATCGTCCTCTCGAATTGCCCATCTGTCTGCGGGTGGTACGCCGTACTGAACTTGAGCTGACTGCCCAACTCCACAGGCAAGCTCCTCTAGTAGTGGGACGTGAATCTGCTGTCTCATTCCGACATGATGCTCACTGGTACTCCGTGCAAGCGAACTATCTGCTGCATGTATAGCTCCGCCAACTTTTCGATGAAAAGCCCCACCTTGAAGGGTATGAAGTGCGCACACTTCGTCAGCCTGTCCACGATGACCCAAATGGCATCATTCCCTCCTTGGGAACGAGGAAGCCTTGAGACGAAGTCCATCATAATGTGTTCCCACTTCCACTCGGGAATAAGTAATGGCTATAACAGACCAGCTGGCCTCTGGCACTCCGTCTTGACCTGCTGGCAAACTAGGCATCTCGAAATGGAACATGATATATCTCTCTTCATCCCGTGCCACCAAAGATGTTTCCGCAAGTCACGGTACATCTTGTTAGCACCAGGGTGAATAGAATATCTCGATCGATGCGTCTCCTGCAAGACTGCCTCTATCAGCTCTCCCTTCGTCACGCATAACCGACTGCCATGCCTCAAGGATCCATCTTCTGCTATGGTGAAGTCATCCAGCAATCTAGCTAAAGCCTGGGCTCGAAGTCTGCGAAGGCTCTCATCTGTAGACTGTGCCTCCCTGATCTGCTCCATCAAACCTGACTGAATGTCAAGCGCCATCATCTGTATCACTGATCATGGCCGAACTATCTCGATACCGAGCTTCTCCAGATCTTCCCGCAAATGCCGCTCTATCATCAGATACCATGCCATCGGATGCCTGCTCAGCACATCCGCCACCATATTTGCCTTTCCAGGGTGATACTGTATATCGATGTCGAATTCCGTCATCAACTCCAACCATCGTCTTTGCCTCATGTTCAGCTCTTTCTGCGTGAACACATACTTCAAGCTCTTGTGGTCAGTAAAGATTTCCATGCGCTCTTCGTGTAAGTAATGTTTCCATAACTTGAGTGCAAAGATCACCGTAGTTAACTCTAGGTCTGGGTAGGATAGTTCCGCTCATTAGTCCGTAATTGCCTAGATGCATAAGCAATAAATTTCCTATGCTGCTGTAAGACACATCCTAGCCCCTTTCTCGAAGCATCGCTGTATATGGTAAAACCTCCAGATTCTGAAGGTAATGTCAGAACTGGAGCGGTCGTCAGCCTCCTCTTCAGCTCCTAAAATGCTGCCTGGCAGTCCTCTGACCAGATGTACTTTGCGTCCATCCGCGTCAGTTTTGTCATGGGTTCAGCTATCGTAGCAAAGTCCTGGACGAACTTCCTATAATAGCCTACTAAATCCAGAAAGCTCCTGATCTCTGAAACTGACGTCGGAGCCTTCCATGTCTCAACGGCAGCAATCTTCCTGGGATCTACCGAGATCCCCTCTCCAGTAACTATATGACCGAGAAACTCCACTCGGTCCAAAAAGAACTCGCACATCCATAATTTGGCAAACAACCTCTCCTGCCCCAGAATCCCCAAAACTGTCCGCAAGTGCTCTGCGTGCTCCTCCGGCGTCTTCGAGTATATCAGGATATCGTCGATAAATACTACGACGAACTTATCCAGACACGGGTGAAATATCTTATTCATCAAATTCATAAAGACAGCTGGCACATTTGTGAGACCAAATGGTATCACCAAAAACTCGTACTGCCCGTACTTCGTGTTGAACGCCATCTTCTGGATGTCTGCTGCCCTGACTTTCACCTGGTGGTAACCGGATCTCAAATCTATCCTGGAAAACACCTTCGCCCCACTCAACTGGTCGAACAAATCATCTATCCTGGGCAGAGGATATTTGTTCTTAATGGTGATGGTATTCAACGTCCGGTAGTCAATGCACAATCGAACTGTACCATCCTTCTTTGGCACAAAGAGCACTGGCGCTCCCCATGGAGAAGCACTAGATCGAATGAAACCCTTTTTCAACAGGTCATCAATCTGCTCCTTCATCTCAACGGCCTCCTTGGGGTTCACTCTATAGCAAGCTCGGGATACTGGTGATGAACCCGGTACTAAATCTATAGTGAACTCCACATCTCTGTCAGGCATAAGTCTTGAAAGATCCTCAGGGAATACATCCATAAACTCCCTAATGATAGGGTATGGTAGTGCTATCTCCCCAACTGTCGTACAACAGTTCGGCTCTAGGCTGATCTCCGGCCCTGTTCTCCTGACACTTAATGGTGCAGTACCTGGGGAACTGAACAGAATACTACCCTCATGACAGTCTATAGCTGCATGGGCATAGCTAAGCCAGTCCATCCACTACACCAAAATATACAATTTGTAACTCTTTTTTTTTCTAATTCGTAACAGTTATAACCGTTACAAGTTAGCCACGGTAAGTACCATTACAATAATTAAATAAGCGTTACTAAAACAACTTTTGTATATTTTTTTATTTGGTTTATCTTTAATAACAAATTTAACCGTTACAAATAATTTCATTTTCCCACTTAAGATTTTCATTTCCCCCCATATTTTCGATAACTTTACCCCAATTCCTACCATCTCTCTCCTTAATCCTATTCTCTCTTCTCTGGACTAAGGGAGCACCACTACCGCCATCCTTTTCCGATTCTAAGGTTTTCCAGTCCATTGACTCTTCCCTTCCGTTCATGGCTTCAAAACCTGGCGGTAAGCAAATTGCTACCTCCCTAGGGTTAGGGTTTCCTTCTAGGGTTTATAGAAGAAAAAGTTGGAGTCTTTATTAATGCATTTTCCTTCTCTTGATGTTAGCAGCAGAGTTCGAGGCAACTCAAAGAAGAATGAACCAGAGGTTGGCGAATAGCTCGTGGATGTCGGTCAACGAGAAGACCTTCATCGATGGTGCGCTCCTCCACGGCCACCGCATCGACGGACGTCGCGTCGTCGACTACTGCCAGCTCAAGATCAAGTTTGGAGGCACGTATTCTTTCCTTTTTCATTTATTATTGTCATTATTTTTATTCTAAAAATTTGATCCTTCGTGTTAACATTCACATATTTGGGTTTCAAGAAAGTTTTTGTGACACGTAATGAGGGATTCTTTGTCAAGGTTTAAAATATGAGAGACGAGGAAAACTTATTCGTTTTTATTTACATAATTGTGCCATTCATCTACAATTAAAGAACCCACAGTAGAAAATCCTTTGAAAGCTGTGGTATTTTATACATAGTTTGCTGAAATGGTGTTTGCTCCGGTTTGGTGTTCGCATTTTTCGAACTGGGTTTATCACAGAAAAATGATCGGATTGAAGTTTATTTAATTCAAGTTTGTAGGGTGTTTTAGACTTGGAAATGACGTTCATCCAACTCTATTATGTTTTGTATAATCCTAGTTTCCTTAAATCACTTATCATGACCAAACATCCAAAACAAAAAGGAACATTATGGAGCTTTACAAAAGATATCTATGATGCAGTTCGCTGGTCTTTTCTTTCTGGCTTAGATGTCGTTATCATATATCGCTCTGCTGGTGCATCTTCATTATAAACATAGGATAGTTCTATTTTTATACCTTCTCATATTGAACTGGAAACAATAAAGGCAGTAATAAAATAATGCTAGCTTTTTACATATCTACTGTAGCTAAATTGAACTCACACCATTTCTGCGTAATTTTATATGATTTTGACTTTGGAAGTCAAATTGCACAAAGTTATTGGGCATTTATGAACTGAATTACATGTAATGGAGAAAATAGTAATTTTAGTTTGTCATGTATCCCAATAGGAAGTTTTGTAACTTGGATGACATTTGTGATACTTGCAGCAAAGGATGGCTCATCAAAAGTTTAACTTGGCAAGATTCATGTCATGGGATATGTTACTTCTCAAATGGTCCAACCTTACCAAGAGACATCAAATGAAGGGACACTTGCTATATTTACTGAATTTTCAGCCATGGCTGATCCAACTTTTGAGGTCGGCCGTTCTTGAGAAGCTGCGATTGAACTAGGGCGTGTGATTGGTTGTGGCCTAAGCACTACACCAAAATGACAAATTAGGAACACCAACCATTTTTCAATCTGGAATGCTTATTTGTTGTACCTAGGTTCTAGAACGGAACAAAAGCGTTCTAGATCAAAAAAAGTGTTCCTACTATATTTTATTTTAATTTTCAAAAAAATAGTTTATTTAGATATGTTTTTATTTCATTCCAAATTTTGCTACAAATTGAGCTTGCACACTTGTATATCTCACGTGACCAGTAGGAAAAGTGTCCAAGCCAAAAAAAAATTTTCTCCCCCTCAAATCAGCAAACCTAAACCAACATCCACCAAAACTAATGTAATTTAAGACCTAAAAAAATCCTCTCTACTTTCTCCTTCCTCATCTCTGATGACTCTCCACCTATCCCAGCGAACTTGGAGGAGCGGCAGGCGGAGTTGGGGAAGCAGCAGGCGCCATGGCGGCGGGAGGATCCTTCGGCATTGGGTTTCGATCCAGGCATGAACTGGCAGCAGGAGGAGGATCCGCGAGGAGGTCTTGGACTCGGATCTGGTACCTTGTCCATCAATGCACCATGGTTGGTTGATGAACAATTTCAGGGAAACTATTCTTCAAATAATTTCTTTTCTAACGAAGTTTTGTGACTCGTTCTCTAAGAAGCACAAACACCATGAAAATCAGTGTCATGTCCATTTCACGTCCAACTCGTATCAGACTCTCCAGGATACACTATGACTCTGAAATTAATATGTGTCCATATTGTATATTGTCATATTCATTACTGTGGAGCATAATCGGTTGTCAACCCTCATGTTGGTGTCAAATTTCTGACCTAATTTGATATGAGAAAGATCTGTTTAGGCACTAGTTCATGGTGATTTTTCAGGCATTTGTATCTTCAAAAGTTGATGTTAATATTTCGTATGAGCTGTCAAATAATTACTTTGCAGAGATTAGTACTTCTAATGTGTTTCTTCTTTTCTTGATCTTTTTAGGTCATGGGATAATGCATAAAAATGTTGACTGCTTTGGGTTTCTTGATTTCGAGCAAAAGAACAAGGTATGCGCATGATTTACAAAAAAAGGTAAACTATAACAAGCTTGATAGGCTTTTTGATTACGTTCCAAAGTATGGACAGTCTGGTTCTTGAGAGTAATTGAAGTAATTTGACATGCTTGAGCAAATTGAAGAAAGACTTTGAGAGCAGCAGAGGGTTTGGAAAAGAACAGCAACTATTTGTATTCAAATTTAGAAATGGCAGAAAAAGAAATTACAGTCGAAAAGATAGGAGAGAAATGAAATCTAGGGTTTACTTGAAGAGAAAGTGGGGACCTGGAAGAAGAAGAGAACATCCAGAGGAAAAAAAAAGGTAAATTCAGAACATACATATCACATAGGTCCCTCGATTTCCCTCTCATTCCATATTTATATCCAATGGCCACCGACTCAGTTAATTGGTCCAGTAACCGACTTAGCTAAGCTGGCGTTGGGTGAGCTGGCAATGATGAATGTGAAGGTCTGTTGGATGATTGGAGGCTCTAATGGTTGCAAGTGATGAATTGGTAGCATGCTACTGACACTACTATCCCTACTCTGAGCCACCTGAGTCGCTGATATTGATAGTCTTCCTTCTGAGCCACTGAGTCAGTCCATGTAGGTTACTAATAATACCCTTCCCTTGAATTGACCTTGTCCCAAGGTCAAACTAAAGAAAATCCTTTGGCAATTATTCATGCTCTGCAATTGGGGAGTGACTGCTACTTTCTAAAACTCTCTTCCATATTATTTGCCACCCATGCCTTATAGTTGATCTACTCACTACCCATTGCCAAGTCGGATGATATAAATGACTGGATCCCATACTATCACTACCACCATAGATACAATTGAGGGGGCAATCTCAATACCAATCTATTGCTGGTCGTAGAGCCTGAAAATTGGATCCCTTTGTATGCATCATGGTATTTAGCTTCTGCAAATCTTTTAGGGAGATCATACAATGAACCAAGAATTTCAACTATCCACTTATGATCTTTTGTCCTTAAGTTATGGTGTTCTTCACCTCGTTCCATTCTACTAGTGACCCTTCCAGTGTAGCCATACCACAGAGTATATGTGAGCGCTTCTAAGTAGGACCATAAATCTGAATTTGTTGACCTCTCAAATATTTTTATTTCTCTAGGTAGCTGCATTATGAAAGAAGCACTGTTCCATAAGCCCGAACGAGCAACCGTGTAGAATACTTCAGCATCATCTCGATCTGTAAGAAAAATAGCATTTTCGTCTGGTACACACAACTTTCCTTTTGCACTACAACAAACACTCGTGAGGCCAGGTTTATTTAAAAACTCACAACCCCAAGCTCCAATTCCCACTATTAAGTCCTGTGCATGTTCCTCTGTCTTCTGAAGTTTGAATTCCATACCTATGAATTGTAGAAAAGGTTCCTCTTTGTCAACATTTATTCCACACTTCCCTGGATCCCATATGACCTTTACCCAGATTTTCCTAGTCCTCAATTCACAATGAATTAGGTTTAGACCAAGCAAATGTTGAAGTGTCTCCAGATCTTGAATGGTAAGTGACTGCAACTTGACCCTGGATCCCCGCTCGATCAAGAGCCACTTTGTCTTTACCACTTCGATAGTAGTGTGAGTGATAGACGCATTTATGTCTCCATTGTTGGTATTCATATGGTGAGATATAATATCATTATCACCACTCATCAATTTCAAAAACACACCCGAGATGTCATTGGTAAGTAATTCTATCTTGCTTGAATTTTTTTTCCATCTCCTGGATCCCATACAAGTATCACTGACAACAACATTGCCTCTTGATAGTATCTTGAGCTTCGGAGGATGGCTAATTCCCTGATACTTGTTGATGTCTTTGACATTAAGGAAAACAAGTTGAGAATATTAGCAACCGGCACTTGACAAAATTGTGAGAGTTGAGAAAATTTCAAATTCTCTTTTGATGGGTTCTGTTGGACTTTGAATTTTCTTTAGATTGGGAAATTCCAACCCAAATTTTCCAACCAAACCAATCTGAGATCTGTATTTTCTCTACATTTCACTCTTGAGTTTACGATATTAACCAAGTTTAGGATAGTCTTGGGTTGTTAGAATCCCAACATGAGATTGGGTCAGTTTGGGTTGGTGTTTTACTTGACGACCCTTACCAGCATGATGCAAGTTTGTTTTGTTTTGTTTTTTAATACATGGATTACTCTAGTAACTTTGATCCTCCCTCTTCAAGAGTCATTCTCCTAAACAAAGTATAAAGAACCTGCAGAGCTTATTGCCGACTCTCCACAAGGCATTCTAAGGACACCCGAGACTGTTGCTAAATTTCATGTTTTTGTCCTATAAGCTTCTACCTCTTCTTTTACTTGTTAGATTAGTTGTTCCTTACATAGTGCAGATTGAATTTTCTTTTCCATTTGCATACATGTCTAGGTATTGCTAGGGCAGGGGATTTTGATCTGCTATTCTCTTAATTCTTTTGTAGTTGCAGTAGAGTACTGCCTTTATAATGTTTCAGTTAAAAGTTAAATCTTGTCATAATGGAGCTAACAAGCCGGACACTTCAGGTTTCACTTATTCGAACTACAGTTGACGAAAACAAGAAGTTTTCTAGGATTATAGCTGAGAAATTGAATAGATCCTCCTTACGAGTTTGCATTTTCCTGCCACAAAAGGGTATCTCTGCTCTGGATGCTCCTAGGAAGCCATTTTATGATCCAGGGGCAACATATGCTCTTATAAATGAGTTAGATAAATTTATGGAGAAAACCAATGAACGATAGGTTAGTTGTAAAAGTGTTTCTATATGCTCGACTTGTGTGATTCCATCTAAGCAATGTTTGTCTGATCTCTTCACTCACATAGCATCTTATAATTAGCTTTTGAACAATAGGTGAAAGTATTTCCTTACCGTATCAATGATCCAAAATTTGTTGATGCTTTGGTTGACTCATTCCTGGAAATGAATATAAAGTTCTCTGGAACGAGTAGTGCTACTCCTCAACAAAATGCTTTTCTTGAATGGAAAAATATCCTGAACAAGGGAGGATTTAAATCAGAGGGAAGTGATTCAGATGACAGAGCTATCTGGCGAACTCCCATGGAATTTCCTGATGCAAATCCAGGTTTTAAACAACTATCTTTTCCATTGTATTATGAGTTTGTTTCCCCGTATCATATCATACTTAATCACTATTTGTCAAATAAGAATGAATGCATAATTCTTCATTTTCTGCTGTATAGTCCTTCATGGACAATTTTGCTATATAACATCATATCGAATATGCTTAAACGCTCATCTCGCAACCTCAAATCTTATACCATTATCAGGAGGCTGGTTATAACCTATTGAGAGATGACATTGGTACAACAACAACAACGAATTATCCTACAGTTTTAGGGTCGCCTATTTGAATCCTTGAATCCTCTTCTTCCATTCGTCTCTATTAAGGACCATGTCCTTGCTAGCAAAATATATATCCTTCTTTAACACTTTGAAACATGTTCTTTTAGGCCTACCTCTAGTCCTAGCGGCTCAATTAACTACTATAATATTGCTCCTTCTTATGGAAACATCTATTGGTCTATGTTGCAAATGTCCAAACCACTAAAGTTGATTTTCTCTTATCTTGTCCTCAATTGACATCATCTCTAACTTTCCACGGATACAGTCATTCCTTATCCTATTTTCCTTATCCTATTTTCTTTAATGTATTGTCACTCATCCATCTTAGCATTCTCTTTTCCGCTACACACTGATATATGACATTGGTGAAAGAAGAAATTTATTGTCACATCTATACAGTGTATTGTCCATCCCAAGAACTTTCCAAATATACCATTTAAACTATTAAGCTTTGTCCAAAAAGAACAAGTAAGCATGCATTTCATTTGGTTGGTGATGAAAAGGATTTTTTAATCAATGTTCCAATAATATTCTTGTATCTAAAATAAAAATAATATCATAGAATTCAAAAGTAAAGGATAATACAGGATTGGAATAAAATCAATCTCATGAATACTGTGAGGAATTATCTTTCCTCCTATTTTTTTCTGGCAGAAAAATAGTTCTAAGTTTGTATCTACCAAAAAGTAACAACTATTTTTTCGTTATTTCTTAATTCCGTGAACCAAACATGACTAAGTATCAAAAGTCTGTTGCATTTTTTTCCTTGGTAGGAAATTGTGATTTGGCTTCTTGTTGCAAAACTGTCGAAGACTGAAGTGAACTCCACCGGTCAGATTTGACAGATATCATGCAAGTTGAGGTACAGATCCCAAATTTCTTCTGTTTAATGCTATATATTTTTTATTTCTTCTATTTAATGCTATATATATATATATATATATATATATATATATATATATATATATATATAATATATATATATATAATATATAGTAGAACTTGATGAGTTTAAAATATTGGTTGGTGATTTAATGTTTTATTGGGTTAGATTATTTAGCATGAATATTCTATATATTAATATGCGTATATGAAATCACCTACAGTAGGCCATTGAATCCTCAGGAACGTAATGCCAAGTTTAACTATTGTGATATGCATAACAAACACAACCTTGATTGTATTGTGCCTTAATGAATAATGCACTTCCTTAAATCATGTAAGTTTTCCATTCATATAGAGTCGGATAATGTCTAAAGAAAGTTGGAGCGTTGCTTTCACGTCTTTAATTAGCCTTCCAAGTTTCATGAACAAGTACATGTTTTGTTGGTTAGACACCATGAAATAGAGTTTAAATTGACAGGTGACAGCAAACTGTAAACTGTGGAGCTGCTAGTGAGATTAATCTAATTGTTTAACTTATTTGGATATATAGTTATTGCTAGGATATTAGGTTTGAAGAGCAAACAGAGACCGTGTTCATTTTCTATTCATTATAAGAAAAGCCCTAGGTGAGAAGCATTATTTTCGTTCTGATGGTTTCAGACTGCCGACCCCAATAATTTGGGGCAAAGGCTATGTTGTTGTTACTCTGAAGGCTTCAGACATTATTGAAGGCCTTCGTTCGAAGTGTATGTGGAGCAATGAATCGGAATGTGTAATTAAGTTGTTTTTTACTATGAAGGAGTAAACTTCACCATGTACTATTTATAGCTAATTGGATATATAGAGGTATTATAAGATGAGGTAAATGCTGCAATTAACCTTGTGGTGGTGTGTTTGATCTGGTAGGATTCATTGACTCCTACCTGCATTCAATACGACAAACAACAAATAAGGTTTTTTCACTTTTTTTTTGTCATGCTTAGTTCTTTTGTTAATGTTCTTATGCCTTTGGAATATTCACGTGGTTTGTACTTATCTCCAAACTTATAGAGGTATATTTATTCACAGAATGTTGTTGCTTCGTTAGCCTCTAATAAGAATGTGTGGGAAGCAATAATGAAAAATACAATGGTCAGGGACTTCTATAAGAAGCACAAGTCAGGTAGCATGCACTCAAATCCCTTTTCCTATAGTTGTTTTCATTTTTAATAAACATAGTCAAAGTCTACTCTCCCTTGCTATTTTATCCGCACATAAGATGTATGCCATGAGGAGTTGGAGTCTGAGCCTCATATCACTGAAGCATTCACGGGGACTGTGGAATCTCCATTAAAGGAAACATCCGAAGGCTCAGGTTTTACTGATTGGGTGGAGAACATCAAGCTAAAAGTTTTGGATATGGTGAGCAGTATCTCAGACTTCCTTCAAGATTTTATGGGAACTTTCGAGATCAAAAGCCAAGAAAATACCACGGCCAGCACAAGCAATAGAGACATATTTGTTGATTTTGCTGATCTTGGAGCATCCTTCATGGCATTGGCCGTTGTTACTATTCTAATCGTCTTAGTTAAGAGAGGGTAGATTGGGCATCATGACACTCTTCAGTCATAATAATGTGAATTGCTCTATGAACTTGTCATACAGTGCTTGTGGGATGCGTCTATGAAAGCTGCTGAGATCACAAGAAAAATTAAAAATTCAGTAAGCAACTTGTCATGCAACTTTAAATATCTTGGTAATTAACTTACAATTTTCCTACAGAGGGACTAACATCATGAAGCGTAGTGGCCCAATTGCATTCCACCTGGTGATGTATTTATCTTTCTAAAGACATAATATCTGATCCATATATCTTGGTAATTAACTTATAATTGTCCTCTTTTACTGTTGAATTTATTTTGTTGTTTATTCCATTATATTTGCTGTGCAGCTGCATATCTATTCTTTGCTGTAGTCTGGGACTGACTGTTTGTCTATTATTAGCCTCCCTTTTTTCTACCAAAGCAAGAAATGAACAAAAAAGTTTTTTCACCAACACCTCCCCTTGTTTTTTGTGGGTACTAAGATTCCTTTCACTACCAACTAGCACACATCATCAATTGACTGGGTCTTGCCGGTATCAACAAACGAGAAAAAACAACCAAATGGAAACAATCAACTATGACTCTTGTTCTAGTCAAATATCTTCTGTTCTCTGTAGGACTAACTTCAGATACTACTCTGGATACCTTTTTATTTAGCAAATTATCTGGATATAATTTATTTGTACAAATGCTTACATCATATTATAGAGTGATGATTGAGGCTTCTTATAAACATATGTGACATTTTGCATATCAGAAAGATGACATTATTGATTCATGTATTGACATGTCTACAAGCACTACCACGAAGATCACTTGAGATTTTGTTAATGAACACATATTTTGCAACTTCTCTTTGATGATGATATTAGAAGTTCAATCTTACTAATTACTGTCCAGCAATTGGTGAATCAAGTGCCTTGGCCTGGAAATCTATCAACTGTTCCAGGTGTTTAAATTCCAAGGCCTGGCTCCCTGTCCGAGAACTGAGACATTCTCGGTAGGCATCAAATTTACTATCTTGGCAAGGATATCCAAAATCATCTAGTCTGAACTCACCGCCACTATCAGACATTGGAAGGAAACTGAAGAAATGTTCGATGTCGAACTCTGAATCAGGATTCTCCATCCACGAGCTCGCCAAGGTAGCCATTATTTTAATCTAATCAGCAAAGTGCGAAGTTTGCTCTTAAGCAAACATTTGCCTTGGTATGGACTTCTTTGTTCATGAAATCAAAATGTTTTTTAGTTAACATATCTATGATTTATTTTGTTTATCGAGAACTGAAATATGTTTTTGGCTATCCCCAAAATCTTTCACCAGAAATTTTGAAGCTTTACATCACTCAGGAAGGCATTTGGTTGCCATTTTCATCCAAGGTCAGGTTTCATGATAATATTTATCGAGAACTGAAAGATATATCGATGTCTTATCTATCATCTTCAAGTTTGATATTTCCTTTTATAAGTGATTATATAGTCAAATTTCAATGTTGTCCATCCTTTTCTTCAACTACAGCCCTCAGACAAACTTGTTCCAAATGCAACTCTACAAGTTACTGGTGTTGTTGGTTGGAGACGTAAAGGTCTTGTATATAAGAAGAATGAGGTGACAATGCTGCAATATGTTTTTTGTTATTCGCTTCGCAAATGCAAGCCATTTCTCTCGAGCTTGTATATTTCAGGTTTTCTTAGACATAGTGGAAAGTGTTAATCTTCTTATGTCTTCGAAAGGTAAACTGTGAAAGAATGATAAATGTTGATTTAGTGTGTGTTCTTGTATCTGCAGGTGTCAGGAAATATTGATTTGGTGTATGGTTGGGTAGTGTTGGATTGATGGGTCTGGTATTCTAGGCTCTGTGATGGAGGAAGGCATGTCTTTGGGTGAGTGACTTGTCTTTCTATGTCTATTAATATATTTCTACATTTTCTTTAATTCCTTAATGTTGTGAAGTAGACTAGTAGTAGTGAGTTTCTCTGCCAACATACGTATAGCTTCAAGAGGAAAAAAGATATGAATAGCTTCAAGAGGAAAACTGTTGTGATAGGACATAAATATTAACAAACATACATATAGCTGAAATAATTGATTTTAGGATCTTCAATATGTCTGGGCTATTTCTTCTTCGTGAACACTAAATAGGCTTCAATATTTTGGTAGAGAAATTTTCCTATCTTCTGCTATTTCATCAAACATGCTCTCCATGTTAAATGTTAGATAAGTTTTTTTAGTACTTGTCATGTAACATCTTGACTGTTGTTGGAAATGCCCAATTACCATATACTTCAAAGTACTAAATTTTGTTGTGTTTCTTTGATAACAGATCTTCCCGTGGCGAGGAAAGCATCTCCCCTTCAGTTCCTTAAGAAGATTTATGGTTCCTTAAGAAGAGAAATGATCGATAAGGTTACTCACTCTAGTCGGGTAAAATGAAACCATGTCGTCATTAATGTAACATGACTAACATTTCCATTCTTTATATTGCCAGCATCAATGGCAAGGATTCTACTGCAGACTCGGCGAAGGTAACGGAGGTAACGGAAGCCATGGCCCTGGCTGAACACGAGTCTGAGCTCGGAACGAAGCTGATCAAGCCTTACTTTTTTTCCACCACTTTGCTTTATATAATTGTTGTTCTCCTCCTCCCCATTTATATGTAAAATTGTGATCGAGACAAATATTAACATAGAACTATTGTATTTCAATGAACCACCATCATCGAATATGATTTTAGAACATCGTTGATCCAATGGAATTTGGCATCTTTGTTGTTCATCATTCATCTCTACTAAGAATCTATTGTGTATGATCATACTAAACTTGAAGTGTACTATGTCTAAATCAAAATGCTTACTCTACAGTAAGGTTTTAGTGGTTTCACATTCTGGTGATACAAAGGAATTTTTTTTAAAATAAAAGGTTTTTGTAACAGTTATTACCGTGACTAAGATAAATTTTATAATGGTTATTACCGTTATTAAGATAAATTTTGTAACAGTGACAAATGGAATATTGGTCACGGTTACAACCGTCACATAAATGGACTTTTATCACGGTTATAATCGTTACCAAAACTATTATTTGTGACGGTTATAACCGTGACCAAAATAAATATTTGTAACGGTTATTACCGTGACTAAATATTAACCACGCCCCACTAGTAACGGTTATTACCGTGACGAAAAATAATTATCACGGTAATAACCGTGGGTAATCGTCTATTATGGTGTAGTGATCCCCAATATGATATCATACCCGGGGAGTGGCATCACAAAGAATCGTCCCCTAAACTCTCTTTCGGCTATAGTAATAGAGCATCTTTAGATAGCTCTAATGGGCACTGGTCCGCCTCCCGTCATTACTTTACTCATCTCCTCGGTAGGTGTAGCTACTAAGTGGTGTTTATGCATAAACTCTAATGACAGGAAGCTATGTGATGCACCAGAATCAAACAAGCATAGAGCTAGAAAAGTATGCAAATAAACATGACCTGTGATGACGTCAGCCAAATAATCTAGCTCCGAAACCTGCTTCGACTCCGGCTCAAGAGCTAGACTATAAGTCTTCCCCTGGGGTCCCTTCTGCTGCTGCAGATGTTGCCCAAACCTCTGCTGCTGGGTCGGAAGCGGCGGTCCTCTAATTGGTGGTCCGACACCTGGTACTCTCGCTACTGGGCAGTCCCGAAGCTGATGGATGGTAGACCCACAAGCTAAACACTGCCCCAACCTCTTCCTGCAGATGGCAAAGTCATGCCCTGGCCTCCTACAGAATGAACACACACCACCCTTCTGCTGCTGTCGGGGTCCCGGGGCTCTAACTGGCGGGGGTCAGGTGATGTGATGTAGAGGGATGGTAAGTCTGCTGGTGCGGCGTCGGTGCTCTCGGCTGGAAAGCCTGACGCTTGGACGGTCCCTCGAGGTGTACAGAAGCCGGCCTCTTACAAGACTGAAGATGCTCCTCTATGCTCCGGGCTAACTCTAGGCTCTGGTAGTAGTCAGTCGTACCATTCGCCACTTTAAGAATACAAATATCTGGAACTAGACCATGGCAAAACCTACGCGTCATCTCCTCTGTGTCTGCAACTAGACTAGGAGCGAAACGGCTCAGGCGACTAAGCTCTGCATACTCGTCAATAGAACGGTTCCCTGCTGGAGGTTCTGGAATCGTAGCCCCATGGCTACCCTAGCGGTGGTCGAGAAGAATTTCTTCTTGAACTGGGTCTTGAACTGATCCCAAGTGGCCTTCCCTCTCACAAATAGTGGCTCATTCCGGAACCAAACTCCTGCCAAGTCTATTAGCAGAAATCCCGCTGCCTCGACCTGGAGGTCATTCGGCAACCTAGCTCCAAGGAGCTTCCTCTTACTGAGTCTAGCCAGTCATCTGCTGCTACTATGCCCTCAGTCCCTAAGAACTGCTTGGGGTTCAGACCCATGAAGTCCTTGATTGTCCCCGCTCTCTGTCGTGCTCTACAGGTGGGGGACCATGGTACGTTCCTCAGAATGCTTCATGCTCTGGCGGAGTAGGGTGGTCTGCTCCTGATGGGTCGTTAGGAACCCCTGGATCAGAGTGAGCAGTTGGTTCCCGTCGAGTATGATGGAAGCCTGGGCAGGTATAGTAATAGGTGGTGGTGGGAGTATCGGGTCCTGTTGGGACTGTGATGTGGAAGGTGGTGGAGGCATTTGGGTTGGTAGATTTGTGGAGTAGAAAAGTATAGTAGGTGGAGGTACATCGGTCAACTGGTCAACCGACTGGATAGGGAGTGTGCCATACTCAGGTGTGACATACTGGGATAAGCGGGTGAGCACCATCGAATATAAATAAAAGGACTTATAAGGACTCTTTAAAGTAAACAATCATAAACAAGAAAATCTAATTGTAATAGCGAGCATGTGATGCGTTTCCTATGTTGCAATCCTAGTAACCCTTTAAATGTTCTAAGCGTCATTCCTAGTGTTGTCTAATTACCTTAAGTTCCTAATTGCAGGCTTGTTCGGTACAATAACGTAACTAAACAATTTAGTCTTGACCTGCGTGGGCCGCCACTAAAAGTATGTCACGATCGCTACCCAAATTGTTGGGCCAGGCCAGTCATGTCCAGCCTACGCTTGGGATAAAGCGTAGTAAGCTGTTCTAAAGAAAACAAGAGAAGACTAAAATGTGCTAACAGTTCTATAAGTAATAAAGAGTCATAAATGATCCAAACACAAAAGTCATCTCGTATAATAGTAAGTCCAAGTACAAGTCCAAAATGTAAAGCTGGATACAGGTCCAGTCACAAAATACAAAGTCTAATACATGACTACTCTCAAAAGTCCAAAGTAAATAGACAACTAGACGAGTTTTCCCGCAGGTACATCCTCGTAAGATAAAGCCTGGTCCTCGGCATTAACTCCATAATATGAATTACAGAGCAACTCCTCCTCAGTAAGTATACCTATAACGTTATCCTGTCAGGACGGGAGCAAGTACTGATTCTAGCAAACTAAATATACGAAACATGAATTGAACAGGAATGTAATAAACTAGAATCATGGCACATCATAATCTATCATGGCAAGGACACATATGTCATAGAGATAGATGTATATATAATGTTTAAAAGTATAGCAGGAACGTGATCGTCAATAGGTGTACAATGCGTTGTGGCACATAATAAAATGTACTACCGTACAAGTGTAAAGGCGATAGATGTACATACGCACAAACAGCTTTGAGATAAAGGCCTACGGCACAGTAATATATAAACTTTGCTCGGTACTGTAGAGGGAGCATGATCACGTACTCAACTATCAGTTTCCCTATAATCCAGATTCTAATCATGTGAGAGATATAAAACTGTTCTAATATGGTAGGGACTAAAAATAATACAACATGTGAAATTTAACTTGCTACCCCAAGGATCAGCATTTAACATGGTTGGATCACAGTTCATTGATGTAACAGTATGTAAAGTTTGTAGAAGTACTTGCCTTTAGCAAAGCAAAGTAGCGATAAAAATGCTATAGATGCCTGGTGACTCGTCACTGTAGAAATAACACATAAACTTATTTTTTATACTAAGTTAAACACTAAGACACTAGTTGTGCGATACGACTTTCTGACTGGACACCTAGCCAAATGATGACTTTAGCATAGGAGACCAATGTGAGGTGACACAATACTCTAACTAACTTTCTAGGGCCTTTACACTAGTGCGGGATGAGGTCCAATACGCCTATAACTCAAAAAACACGAAACATTGAAAGTCGTAATTATTCAATAAATAAATCAAACTGTACATTGTTTCAATAATTTTTGAGATAGACAAAAAGCTCAATTTTATATTAAAAAAAGTACCAAAATGATCCTTGTTAATTATAAAATTTATACTAATTTTTCTGGAATTTATAAACCTTTATAAATATTATTAAAAATCAGCAAACATATGTATCCTGAAAATGAGTTCTGTTTCCCATTTTTATAAAATACCAAAGTTACATATTAAATGCTGGAAAAATTTTAATAAATTAGCTAAATTAACATAATATTTAATTACAATTGTTTCCAAATTTTTACATCACTTAAAATAAATATATAAATTCAAAACAGCAAGTAACACTTTCTAGAAAATAATTAATTAATTATTACTATTTTGTCCATGTATTCAAAATTGAACCGAAGTTCAGATACAGGACCCAGAGCCATGAATCAAGTCCAATATGACTTGTACAGACTCTGAATGTATTAGACACAATTGGACCCAAAAACCCATGCTAGGTTTGGATATCAATTGGTCATAACTAATAAATACAGGAATTTAAATATAATTAATATTTAAAGTGGTAAAATATACATGTCACAAAATTACACAATAAAATAATTTAGGAAATTTTACATAATAATATTTTGTACAAGGTAGAATTTGAAATACATATATAATATACAACAACAATTTATACATATACATATAAATATATAGATATTTTTATATATTAATGGATATATACATATAATAAGTATACTATATATATATAAAAACACTAAATATAAAATATATATATATATACAAATACTGTATATATATATAATAGTATATATAATATATATATATACATAAATACATATACATATATACATATATATAATACATATATACATATATAATAAAATACAATATATATTTTATATATATATATATATATATATATTATATATATATATATATATATATATAAAATACAAAAAAAAAAACCAAAACAAAACAAAAGAAAAGAAGAAGAAAGGGGGGGGGCTCGAACTAACCAAAACAAAACAAAAGAAAAGAAGAGGAAAGGGGGGGGCTCGAACTCGGGTCAGGGCAGGGGTGTTAGGCGCGGTCGAGCTGGCTAGGGGTCAGCCCGAGTATGTTGTTAGGGGAAAGGGTTTGGGTTAGTTTTAGCTTAGATTTTAGGTTAATGGTTTTAACCCGATAGTCCAAACTTCGTGTCCTAACAGTTAAAGACACGAAGAATGGCTGAGTCCCAGTATCCGGTCGTGCACGACATACACGACTCGAGTTGGACGTGTCCAGACTTACCACTAGGTTCGTCAGGACACGGCGAGTCGCATATGTGAAGACGAGTCGTATCGGAGAAGGAAAAACAAAGTGACACGTACGTGTCCAAGTCGAACGGGCGGTTGATGCGGCGACAGGGCGGAGGAAGCGTCGGCGTCGCGGCGCTGGGGTGAAGCTGCACTCGCCTTGGAATGGTGAACTCGTCGGTTGTGGTGGATGGTGGTGTAGGCGGCTGTGGAGGTGGCGGTAGGGTGGTCGTCGGAGTTACGGTTAGGGTTAAGGAAAAGTGGGGGGAGATGGGCTGTTGTGGTCGGAAAAGGAACTAGGGTTAGGGTTTCGGGGTCGAGGAGTATTTATAGAGGGGGTAGGGCGGTTGAAATGGGGTCTAGGTCGGTGGTGCGGTAGCAGTCGTCATCGGTCGTCGGGGCAGGTGAGAACGTGGGGGGGTGATGATGAATTACAGAAAAATCCCCCAATTTTGGGGTTTTGCAAAATAACCCCGCTCTCATTGGTTTGCAAATTATTATTTGCAACCCGCAATAAAATAATTCAACTAATTACAATTTGATATTAAAACAAATTTAAATATTAAAAATGATATTAAAATATTTAATTAATTACAAAATGATATATTTTGATTTAAAAATTAATTAAAATTATTTAAAAATTCTAGAAAAATTCCTAATAATTATTATAAATCATTTTAAAGCTAAATAGGTCATTAACATCTAACTAACACTAATTAAACCAAATTTGAAAAACATGGGCTGACAGCTACGTATATTGAAGTGCAACCCACCTCGCTATACGTCACGACTGTCTAGATACATGAGGGTTTAACTACAATCCATCATCACCTATGATCATGAACAAGCCTATTGTCTCAATCTCAAACAAGCAATAACAGTAACAAGATGTCAGAATACCAATATACAATAGTAAGGCGTCCCATACATTACATATTCGGATGATCATGAAGCTAGTCATACAAAATGTTAGGACTAGCAAGAGTTTTAGTCATACATGATCAACCCTAGGATTTGCCAATCATGTTCAGCCCGTATGCAGACAGTGAATAAAGGTGCAATACGAGCTAACACGTGCTCGCCGGCGAAACGCCTCAAAAGAATAATTTTACAATAAAGTGGAAGGACAAAAAAACCCACCGTTGCCATATTACGCCTGGGTCACTATCTGGCTGGATGGTCGTAGATCCTCTTGTGCTGCTCCGATATCTGGCCACACAAAACCAGCTGGGTCAGACCCCAGAAAGAGCAAGTGCCACAAAAGAGGCTTCACTTAGGAACTAAAACCAGCAAACCACCATAAAATATTAGAGATGATTACAAACGAAACTGAAAACAATAAAGATAACAACAGTAAATTGAGTACGAGGAAACCATTAAAGTAGCCAGGTCACAACCCTTAAACCAAACAAGGACCGGGGTTGGAACCCTTCACCTGAATAGAAATCCGTCTCAATTACTTGTTCGTAAGTAAAACATGATGAGCTCGACATAGGGTAAAATAAGATAATAATCGAAGAGTGGACACAGAACTACTCTGGAGCCAGGTTACAACCCTTAAACCAAACAAGGATCGGGGTTATAACCTTTCGCCTGAACAGAACTGGACCCCTTCTTTATTGTTAAGGCAAGTATGAGTAATCATGCTATTGAAGTAAGATAAATCATGACAAGCATGGCATGGGAAGCAATAAGACAATAAACGAAGAGAGGACACAGAACTGCTCCGGAGCCAGGTTATAACCCTTAAACCAAACAAGGACCATGATTGTAATCCTTCGCCTGAACAGAACTGATCCCCTGATCGTTATTGTTACGGCAAGCATAATTAATCATGTCATGTCACGATCTTGTACAGGATCAGAATAAGACTAAGTTGGACTAGACTCTAACCAATCAATCACGGCCAAGCAAAGAGTACGGCTTGATACTTTAACTAACTAGGATTACCACAGGCCTGTAGTTAGCAATGTAATGATTATCCAACAGCCACAAGCCCTGCAGACCATCCAGGTTATCCAGGTCGAATATTCGTTTATGAAGAGTGCACCACATGACGTGTGCTAGAAATGTGCCTACTCGTCGGTAGGCTACAAGTCCGTTAGTGCGCCCAGATAACGGAATTGCCTTTAGCTGGGGAAATCTCTTTATGACTACTGGTTATTCTAGTCATTAACCTTAGTCGACTTCAGTAGATACTCCTGACCGTGGTATTCAGGGATTCCCATCCTAGACATGAGTAAGACAATACTGGTTTATTTGTACAAACACAATCGTCCACGGTGTCCAGGTCATTCATACTTGTCATGTTCTAGCTGTCGTGACAGCATGTCGTGATATATCATGCCAGTTTACTTGTTACGGGTGTGTGCCACGCGGGCCACTATTGTGTCCATGGAACATATCAGAACTTACATGACAAAAACATAAATATGATATTTCATAATAATATATAATAATATAAAGAGACGAGACTGGAAGGAGCCATACGGCTAATTGGAGTCATGCGACAGAGAACATGCACGCTTATGCGGCTGGAGACTGCGTGCTCATGCGGCTGGAATGAGGGCAGGTGCATGCGGCTCAGGAATGAAGGGGGCACATGCGGCTTGGGAGGTAATAAG
>JANAVB010035788.1:0-46302 GCA_029216955.1 Iris pallida
TTCTCAGGATTTTGCTAAGAGTGGATCGCAGGAAGACACTTGGGCATTACAAAAGGGATTGCAAACATTTCAAAGATAAGGCGAAAAGCAAAGAAGAAAAATTTGAGGATTTGACGGTCATTGCCGATGGGGATCTTGTCATTGCAGTAACGACTGAGGTGTTGGACGCTTGTAGCACACGTCATGACCAGGATTGAATTTTGGACACGAGAGCATCTTATCATGCTAGAGCTAACGATGAATAGGGGTGTGTCCGATCTTGAGGATCAAACCATTGGGATGTTAACAACTGGTCGATCTCCAAGTAGGAGTTGCTCTAAGAATTCAAGTTCGAATCATAGAGAAATGTGCAAGAGCTTATTAGAGCGGCGACGGTTTCAGTAATTCAAAGTTGGGAAGGAGATTATGGGAAGCTCTGTCAACTCAAGAGACGACAAAGGCATCTCGATTTACACAGTTCAGTAGGAGCTATAGACCTTCGACGACCTGCATCGCGCATGACCGAACTACACTGTTCTTTTGGCCTGGCCAACTATGGTGGAGAAAGCTATTCAAAATAGGAGCACTTTCTGGTGGAAGACATAAGTTGGGAGCACGCAACCAAGATTTTCTGTGAGGCTGGGCAGGGACTTCGGTCCTATACGAGCCATCGATCTCGGGGGCATTCCATTGATTCTCTTATGAGACCGGTGGGGAAGTTTGTTGGGATCAAAGCCGATTTTAAGGGATGGGATAGTTTGGAGCAATTGACAATACGGGGATTTCAGGCCTGAGCGAAATGCTGGTTTGGGATCTGCTTTTTTATCATATTTGACGGTCCATATAGATTCTGGGATGACTTGAGCCTTAAGGCATGTTTCCTAATGATGATTAGGGGTTCTTTACTCATATAGATAGAAAGTTAAGGGGAATTGCCAATACATGCTCTTAATTAGGGTTTAAGGGAATTCTACCGCCATCTAAGAGTTCAACAAGCTCCTACGTGTTCCACTTCAAGATATATAGAGAGAAGTTCTGAAGGAGTGTCGTCTATTCTATCTGGTCGAGATCATGACTGTCCAGACAATGGTTAATCACACTGAGTCCTTGCAACTGGAGTAAGGGACTTGAGATATCATTGTAATTGCAATTTTTGATAAATAAAGGTTGGGACTTGTCCGAGTGGCGATCACCACCACATATCTTGCTTTTGTTCTTGGCCTTGAAGTAGGTCTATGATTTGTGTATTCTTTGTGGGGTGCAACAATGCTTCCGCATGCACGTGTCCTTGCCTGGACTTTCTTCACAATCTCCCTTCTTATGCAGGTAAGTTGTCACCTATAAAAATGTATCTTGATTGAACCTGCCATACATACTTCATTATCTGGAATATTTACGACTTTTTTTATATTTTACCATCAAGTCTTGCTTCTGTGCAATTCTAGATTGTACTGATATATGTAGTTGCAGGTAAGCAAATAAAGCGCAGAAAGAAACACAGGAGAAAACTCTATGAAGACCAAGAACCATGCATAATGAGGGGTGTTTACTTAAAAAATATGAAATGGCAGGCGGCAATAAAAGTTGACAAAAAACAAATTCACTTGGGCACTGTAGGCTCACAGGAAGAAGCAGCCAGATTGTATGACCGGTAAATTACACCCTCTATTCTTGTTTTTCTTGGATGTGCTGATATTTACTAATCATTCATAGACGTAGGCAGTCATATTATGTGTTTTCTCCAACCATAATCACCTAGTTCTTCAATTAATCATCGGTTAAGACTTTCAATGCCATCTTGAATATTATAGGGTTATAACCCTTGAAAATTTTAACAACTTTAAGAAACTAAGAAATAATTCTCTAAAACAACCCGTCACTACCAATTTTCAGCTATAACTCCTACGAGCGCTAGGGAAATGACAGGAGTACCTACTTCAGAACAAAGAATGTCGATAGTTTTTTTTTTTTTCCAAATAAGCCCATTTCTTTGTCTATCTACCCTCATCTCTGTCAATTATTACTGTGAATCAATGGTTGTAAAAGAAATTGAAGAGGATTTTTGCAACCAAACTGTAATATATAAAAGCTACACAATGTGAATGAATAATCATGGTTTGCATCCTAAATTCTTACCAACATAGATAAAGTTCTGTTGGTTGTTGTATGCTTATATTATGGTAACATAGATTTTACATATAGGAGTATCCTTCTGTGAAATCCTCCATCTGTTTATTGATATAATGGCTTTGAATATGAACTCTACTCAAGTAACCTAAACTGATGGGGGGATTATCACGAAGACCAAACCCTATAGATATGGAGGCTGACTAGAGGTGGATTCCTCGAAGTTCGACGCCGATACGGTATGGAATACAAATTTGTTGTAGTTGGTGTTCAAAAATGTATCGGATGGAGGATAACTACTCTGTCTTATGTCGACACGGTTGGACAGTGCACAAATCCACAAGCGAGATCATGAGTCCACGACTGCCTTGGAGTGCACAAAGAGATATAAAGGGAAGAACTCTTCTTGAACTTTTACTATATTTGGTTTGTTTTTCTAGCGACTACAATAGGACTATATATAGCTTACAATTCTGAAGGATTAAAGTTGATCCCAAATAAAGAGAATGAATTATCCCAACATCCAGTAAAAGCTAGACATAACTATTATTATAAACAATAAAGAGAAAAAGATATCATAATCTCAACTAAAAGTCTAAAAGCCAAACATGATTTTTCTTATAACAATAAAGATAAAGAAAATCTCCTAATCTCAAATAAAATATTCTAACTAACCAAACTTTCCTACATCGGACTCCTCTAACTGAAGAAAACTCGTCCTCGAGTTCTTGGAAAGCTACATTATGCCCATCTCTGCACATGCAAGCACTCGTAGCTGGCAGGGGTCTTTAACTTTCAGCTCAATATTATCCTCCCAGTCCACACGAACAAGTACTTAGAATAGATAGTAGCCTTCAACTGTCAGGGCTCAGTCCTCAGCTCATCAATGCGCTAGGCAATACGTGGATCTCAATCTTACATCTCCTTGTTAAATCTCCAAAAAATCATGGAGGTATGGATCATCATATATATCAAAAGATCTCATAAAATCATATGACATTTTCCTTGTATGACATTTTCCCTGAAGGATCAAAGTCGGCATGTGGGTTGTGATAGTTGCACTTAAAAATGGCGGAAGATGACTCAAAGAACTCCTATATCCACCGAAGGCCCCTCCCTCTAGTCTTCGACTTGGCCTCGGTCGGTGCATTTCTATCCACAATTAGAATTTACTTTTCCTCCATATGGTAGAAGCTTAGGATAGGTCATACTCTATCAATGGCAAGAGGACAGCATGTATGGCTTCATCATTGAACTCGTGTTCCATGTGGATGAGAGTTGAACATTCGGGTTACTTTTTGCCCTTTTGAAGTCATGGATGAATCTTCTTGGGCACATCTTCTGATGTTTGACAATTTGGTTATGATATTTTAGTTGGGATTAGGATAACTTTTTATCTTTTTTGCTAATAAGGATAGCATGTCCGGCTTTTAGTTGAGATTATGAGATTTTCTTTGCCTTTATTGTTAATAAGGATAGCTATGTCTGTCTTTTAGTTGATGTTAGGATATTTTCTTTTTTATTTGGGATTAAGGTTTGATCCTTCCAAGTTGTAATGCTTTGTATAATGCTAATGTAGTCATTAGAAAGACTAACCGTCATAATATAACTTTATTCATGAAGAGTACTTCTCTTAAGATCTCTTGGTGGATTGCAAGACACCATCGAGACACCCGTGGACTCGGGATCTCGCTCGTGGATTCGAGCTTCGTCCATGGACAACCCAAGTGTCGACTTCCGCCGGCATAGTTGTCCTCCATCCGGTGTTTTTCGGCACACCAAGTCAAATCCGTATTTGACACCATATCCGCGTCAAACTCCAACGAACCTGCCTCCGCTCCGCTTCCTCATTTTTTAAGGTTCGTTATTCGCAATTGTCCCTCACATCATTAACTTATTACTGAAATTTAGTGTCGCATTAGTGATTTCCCCCCCTTCCTTTTTAAGCTTAAATAGTGCAATAACTTGCTTGATTTTCCTGTCAACCCTGATCTGATAAGCTAATGTTGGAGCGGAAGTAAGATGTGCACAAGATTCCATAATTAGAATCTTAACAACAATCAACATGAGAATTATTTGTTTCTTGTAACCTTCACCATTTGGTGCTTCAGTCTCAGTTTAGGAGCAAATGAGCACCTGGGAGGCATGATAAAAGGGTCCTGTCCATACAATATGCATGGTTCCATGGGAAACAAATTTGGTAGAGATGCTGAAAATCTTGTTGTTTCCTGTGAGGTGTTCATTAAAGCTCTAATGAAAAATGAGTTTTTATTTTCTATAGTAAAACCTATATTGCAGGGACATGTATATGGTACGAGACGGTACCTACACTCTGACATGGCATGGATTTTGGCATGTCTGTTCTCTGTCCGACATGTGCCATTATTGTAATTTTACATATATGGCTGGTAAAGGTAGAGCTGGATGGTGGGGAGAAGCAATGTGACCTTCAGTTGGTTGATAGAAGGAGCATAAAGAGTGTGAGAAGGGATGGGAAAGGAAGAGATGGGGAGGGAGTGGGAGGACTAGGGGGCACAAGAGGAGAGGAAGAGGGGAGCTGGACACAGTAAATGATTTGAGTGCTCTTTACACTTGTTTAAGCTAAGCAAGAATACAGGAGGTTACTTTTCAATCAAGTCTTTTGATTGGGCCTTATCCTGCTTCAAGGTCTACTTGTATTTTTCAAGCTACTGCTCCCTTTCTGATGTTGACTCTTAGAAGGCTCCATAAATCATCATCAAACTATTCCTGAACTTTCTAGTTGGTATCATCTGATCAATCAATCCAACAGGTTCTTCTTTTTGATCCTGCTTTTTCATTTACATATGGAAAATCTTTGTAGCATCTAGTTATGGACAGTGTGAGTGACTGTGGTGCTTGATAAAGACATTCATCTGCCACATTTGTGTTGTTGTACGTATCACCTATGACCAAAATCACAAAAACACCTGGCACTCCGAGTCATGATCAGTCTTAAGCACTAATTGACAACATATGATTAACCAACTAGTTTGGTTCTCTACCAATTGGCTTTATGTTGATACAAATTGATTTCTTGGCTTTTATTGGTTGCTCGAACTATGAACTCCATACTGAGTCACCATCAGCGAGGTCATTGGTTCAAGTATGCATGATATCCTTGGTAGATGAAATCATGGAAGGATGACGTTTATACCTTCTCTGTAAAACTATATAAAATTAGGGTGTTGAAGCTAAATATTATCAATGACAAATAAAGTTTGAATCCTAGTCATATATCAAGTTTTGCTGAAAGAAAATCTTTCCTGGGTTGTTAATAATAAAATATAGCGACCACCTGAGTGAATTTTTGAAGAAAATACCAGATGAGAAGAGTATCTTTACCAGCACTTCATCACCTGATTGTTTAGGTTTTCTTGAAACGAATGCAGAATCATTGAATCTGATTTGTTTAAAAACAGGGCAGCTTTCATGTGCGGAAGAGAACCAAACTTTCAGCTATCAGAGAAAGAGAAGCAAGAGCTGAGCCGCTACAACTGGGAGGAATTCCTCGCGATCACACGCAGTACTATCACCACAAAAAGTAAACTCAAATGCTCACTCAGCACTATTTTGAAGGACCTAAACACCTGCACGTTCTAACTGAGCTGGTAACAACATGGGAGTTTGTTTTCTTCAGGGCATCACAGAAGGATTGGTGGTGCACCAAGGCGAAAGAGGCGTGGGACCCGTCTGCAGGTTAGTGACGGTGAGCAAGGGGGGGGCTCGGATGAGGTCTCGTCCATGTCGGACAATGAAGATGAAACATCTGCATACTAAATGTTGGAAGATCTAAAGCCATTGCTGATGAGCCGCCCTATTTTTTAGTCACAGGGTTATCCTTTAGATAAATATAGGTATATTTGATATTTGTCATTATTCTTCTGTGCATAAGAGAGGTCCCAATTGGGGCAAGTTAGGGATGCGAAGTCGACTAATTGATGTTTCACGCCATTTTCAATTGGTGGCTCTCATTGTTAGAAGTTTTGCCAATTGCTTCTGTTGGGAATATTTCCCCATTTATTTCTCAAGACTTCTCAATGTATATAATGAACCAGTGAAAGATATGCAGGAGAACATTAGCTTCTTTCTGATTCATATAATGAATCAATGAAATATATGCAGGAAACATTAGCTTCTTTCTGATTGTGAGACAAGGTCAACCAGATATTGTTTAGGCTAAATTATCCTAATGGCATTCCAACTATAGTGTCCGGAAGTTTTTGGCACCTTTAACTTTGCACTGTTCGATTCTTCGATTCTGGTATTCCAACTTTATAAGTTGTTCTTTTGAAACACATTTTGTCAATTTTGAAGAGATTTGGGACCACTTCAAAATATCAGGAAATATTTAAATTGTGTTTTTGTACTATAAGATATGTTTTTAAAGTTATCTAGATGTATTTCAAAATTGACAAAAAGCACTTCAAGAGTAATTTATGAAATTGAGACCAAAAATGTTATAGCACGGATGCCATTAGAGTAATTTAACTTATTTTTTATGTACAAGAATTTCAGCCTGGAAGGAGAAGTGTTATATTCCCAAAATCGACACCCTTGTATTGATAATCTTGTCATTTTGCACGACGTGATGGAGAAAATCTTACCAAATCATCTACAGTACCCACACCCCCCCTCCCCACCACCCCCCCCCCCCCCCCCCCCCCCCCCCCGCCCCCCCCCCCTTGGCAAAGACAGTTTTTAGGTTCGTTATTTATTACTGATACGTTTGTATTTTATATGTGGTGATATTGGCTTATTTCAAGCACTTCAAATAATTCCAAATTTAAGGGAGTGACAGTTAATTAAGGGGGTCATGTTCAGAGAAATTTTCTCTATCAACTTCTGCCCTTAGGTCCATTTATCAGTTCCTGAAGAATGTCATTGCATTGCCATGAATTCATCATTCTTCCTCGGAGTTGGAAGGCATAAGAAATCATTCAAATGAATTTTCCACAAATTTAGTCATGTACTTGCACCATCTACAATTTCATTTTGCAATCAAACAACTCTATTGTAAAACTCTATGTTACAAGTGCATTGCACTGCAGCAGTACTTGAGCGCAATCAAACATCAATAACGTTGAAGAACATGGAGTTGGATTTCATGGGCCTATAAAGACTTCCGCATCACACTACCAATAAGTTCCTTTTTTCCCGTCCTCTTTAATATCAAACTGCTGTTTTAGTTGTTATTTTGTTCCGGTCTCTTTCTACTTCTATTTGTGTTTCCAGATCTCTATTTCCGTTTTATTTTTGCAAAGGAATTCCATATCCAAAATATTGGTTATCTAGTTATAGTTTGGGCTAGCTTGCTTCTTATTTGAAATGCTATACGTTGTTGGTAAATTCAGCCTCTATTCGAGGTGGTTGAGCAGTCGGGAGAGTTGAGAAACCTTGACGGATGTTGCGATAAAGACGGCGGGGTATTGGTAGCAAAAAGCTGAGCACCATTTACCTTAGGTATAATTGAAATTACTCCAAGTTTTCAGCAGGTTTTGTGTGGCCAAATTTTGACCACACAATATACTGGCAATACACTGGCAGTGTACCGCAAGTATATGGCCGTCATAGAAGTTGGTACAATTTGCTTATTTTCAACACAATTTTGAAATGTCGGATCAAGGATTACGACCATAATTGTGCTATTGATCCGGTTTAGAGATGGAGGACTATATACCATTGCGTGCGTGCTAGGATTCAATTGCTTCGTCTGCCAATAGACAAGTACATCTTGATCTATACGAGGCTCAATCCACATTCAATTTTGTAAGTCGATTTCGTACATGCTTGAGTTCGGTAGCTAGGAGTCATGATCATGCTAGATAACTCGATGGTTCTCGAATCGGTCGAGAAACAGTCGAGTTATCAACATTTTTTGGGTTTTTGTTGATATTTGCCCTGATCTCATACACACATGATAGATGTCCAAGAACCTTGGCCCACATGTGATCAGAGTGACAAGGAATGCGTAGGCACTGGTTTGGAATTAATTGGATGAGAGACGATAGACCGAGATGCCAATCGTGCAAAGTCAAGACTGTCACGCCCCGATTCGGTAGAATCGATAGTCGTCTCCCGGGCGTGATGCCGTGCAAGCCTAAGTTGCGCTTGCACAAGGCGGTTCATAAGGTTATCCGAAACAACAGCATATGTAAGAGTACACAGAGAAATTGAACACATTCATATAGAAAAGGAAACTTGCATTTTTCATTGATAATAAGTTTGGTTACAGACTCGATTACAAAAGGGGCCTCTCGGCTTACAACCGACATCGATAAGATAGTCATTTCATACATTTACATCTCTTTTTACAAACATCAAAACAACTCTCTAAGACCTGGAATTGGCGAGAGTTTGTGACTCATGATGCAGTTGGGTTAGAGTCTTCAAAATGTTGCAGAGTTAGCCTTCGCGCTAGCAAGGCTTCAAAAGAAAGGAGCGTCGCCTTCAGTTCCTTGGCACGCTATCCTAGTTCCGAGTACCTGTTGAGAGCGAGGGTCAGCACTTTACACTTTGTGCTGGTGCATGGCAATTTAAAGCCCGTGCTCTCATTTGTTGAAGAATTTAAGCAGGCGTGCATGCAAATATTTAGTGAAGTTTCTAGCCATCCTAATCAATTCAAACTTATATTTGAAGGTACAACCGTATAACGACGATAGATCTTACCCCCGGCAGAGCGTGACGTTGTAGCGTAACTTACCATGTTCTTCCCTGTCATGTTGATAATAAGAAAACGTAATAGAGTGCATTCGTGAAGGTCACTGGCACGACAAGCCATCCTGGACATATAGCTTGGTAGACAGTGGTCCTTCAGCGCAGGTAGCGAGCCCCGTTGAAAGCCACTGCCTACCGTGGCATGCATCCGACATAGCTATCCGTGTTTCTTCCTAGGTCGGAACGGTCCCGTGGCCTCGGGATACCGTCCGAAGAAACAATCGCCCTTGTCGACAAGTTGTCCATGACCGTGCTAAGTTACTTCATAATTTCAATGCACATCTTTATTTATTGTTCCGACATTCATTTAATCGATTCGTCTTTCCTTAGCACGGTTCTATATGATACGGTAAATTGCAAGCACGATAAGGTTATATGACAAGCATTTGTATAGTTCGTATTTGTGGGACATCGTGTGACCGTTCGTCGGAATATCATTCATGTCGTTGCATTACATCTAGCATAGCACATGTCTAGTATCGATAATGTATTAGAGAAGAAGGTCGAAGGAAGAAGGGTCAGCCACTCACCTTACTATTTACTTGAGGCGAGAAACTGGTTGGCCGCGCTCGACGTTGCCTACGCGATCACCTGAAATCGCACAAGCAACCGATTAGAACACTGTGTTATTCAAGGAAATTTGATACGAATGAGGAGTTTGAAACGTAAGCCATGAAAACCATCGAAAGCATTCACGAAAACGCATTCAGAAAATAAAGCCAAAACCAACGCAAGCGACGTGAAAAGCAGAGCAACGGGAGGTCTCTCCCGACTCAGCCGTCGAGTCAATCCTCGAGGCGTAACCCGCTGAATATGGGACTTGGTTCCAAAGAAGCCATTCCATAACGAGGAATGGATCTTAATTCAACCGTTCCCGTTCGATCGATTTGATCGATCCCGACCGAGTCGATAGCGACATTGTTCCTTTCTCGCGCACCCAACGGGGCACGATGTAGGGATGGAGCACTACACCATAACCAACTAAGAAAAAGTTTCGTCCTCGAAACTTAAGAACAGAACCTACCTCTATGAAAATAATGAAGGAAACTTTTCTTTCATCTCTGACTCGAGTTCCCATGTCGACTCTTCTGCTGCATGGTTCCTCCAGAGTACGCAAACGAGAGGGATCGTCCGATTTCGCAGCAGCTTATCCTTGCGTTCTAAGATTTGAACTGGTTCTTCAACGTAGGATAAGTCAGACTTTAGCTCCAGCTGGCCAAAATCCACCACGTGGCTAGGGTCATGCACGTACTTCCGCAGCTGGAAGACGTGGAAGACATTGTGCACACCTTCAAGTGCCGGCGGTAGGGCAATTTTATAGGCCACTGGAGCGACCTGCTCGAGTATTTCGAACGGCCCAACGAATCTAGGACCCAGCTTTCCCTTCGCGCCGAACCGAGTAACTCCTCGCATGGGCGACACCTTCAGGAACACATGATCGCCTACCTGGAACTCAAGCGGTCTTCGATGGGTGTCGGCGTAGCTCTTTTGCCGACTCTGTGCAATCTTCAGTCTTTCCCAAATTAGCTTGACCTTTTCCACAGTCTGTTCCACCAGCTCCGGGCCGAGTATCTGCCGTTCCCCGACTTCATCCCAGCAAATGGACGATCTGCACTTTCGGCCGTACAAAGCTTCATACGACGCCATTTGGATGCTGGACTGTTAGCTATTGTTGTATGCAAATTCTGCCAGCGGTAGGTGGACGTCCCAGCTTGATTTGAAGTCAATTGCGTAGAGTCGTAGCATGTCTTCAAGAATCTGATTAACGTGCTCCGTTTGGCCGTCGGTCTGAGGATGGTAAGCTGAGCTGAACTGCAACTTGGTATCCAGCGTCGATTGAAGGCTACTCCAGAACTGCGAGATGAACCGTGAATCCCGATCAGAGACGATGGATACTGGAACTCCGTGCAGCCATACTATCTCGTCAAGATAAATCTGTGTCAGGCGATCAACGCTCAAAGTAACTTTGATGGCAATAAAGTGCGCTGACTTGGTTAGTCGATCAACGATGACCCAGATGGCGTCGCTCCCCCGTGGTGTCTTCGGCAGGCCAACAATAAAGTCCATCGTGACATGATCCCATTTCCACTCTGGAATGGCAAGGTTCTGCATCTCCCCGCCCGGTCGCTGATGCTCAGCTTTCACCTGCTGACAGGCCATGCATTGCGACACGAAGAGCGCCACATCTCTCTTCATTCTGTGCCACCAGAAGGTCGTACGGAGGTCCTTATACATCTTGGTACTGCCTGGATGCAAGGTATATTTTGCATAATGTGCCTCCGATATTATCTTCATTCGTAGTTCTGAATCATCTGGAACACATAGTCGGCCATTCATTCTCAGCACGCCGATCTTATCTTCCGCAAAGTCGGTCGCACTACCTGTCGAAATTTGCTCGCGTATTTTCTTCAGGTACGGATCATCCTTCTGAGCGGCCATGATCTTTTACAGCAAACTCGGCTCTAACTGCAGCTGCGCCAACCGTATATCCCTGAATCAAACCCGGAGATCGATGCCCATTTCTTCTAGATCTTGTAGTAGTCTGCGGTTGATGGATAGCGAGGCAAGATATTTTCGACTCAGAGCGTCCGCCACCACATTTTTCTTGCCTGGAGTGTAGTCGATCGTCAAGTCATAGTCTTTAATCAGTTCGAGCCAGCGCCTCTGTCGCAAGTTCAATTCCTTCTGGGTGAATAGATACTTGAGGCTCTTGTGGTCGGTATAGATCGTGCACGCCACGCCATATAGATAGTGACGCCATAATTTTAATGCGAACACAATCGCCGCTAACTCCAAGTCGTGCATAGGATAGTTTTTCTCGTGCGGCTTTAACTGTCTAGAGGCGAAGGATATCACCTAATTTTGCTGTATGAGCACACATCCCAAGCCCTGGCCTGAAGCATCGCTGAATATCTGAAAACCCTCTGGCCCATCCGGAAGTGCGAGTATAGGTGCCAAAATTAGTCGCTGTTTTAGCTCCTGGAATGAAGCTTCACAGTCATCTGACCACTCATACACGGCTCCCTTTTGAGTGAGGTGAGTCAGTGGCGATGCAATCTTCGTGAAGTCTTTCACGAAGCGTCGATAGTATCCCGCCAAACCAAAAAATCTTCGAATCTCACTAGCAGACGCAGGCCGCTTCCAATCAGCAACATCTTCCACTTTCTTCGGGTCGACTGCAATGTCTTCGGACGAAATGATATGACCAAGAAAGGATATGCTGCTTAGCCAAAATTCGCACATACTCTGCTTTGCGTACAACTCATTTTTTCGAAGTGTCTGGAGCACGGCCCGTAGATGTTCTGCATGCTGTGCCCTGTCCTTCGAGTAGACGAGAATATCGTCAATAAAGACTACCAAAAATTTATCAAGGAAGGGTCAAAATACCCGATTCATCAGATCCATGAAGGTGGCAGGGGCGTTCGTCAGGCCGAATGGCATCACCAGGAACTCGTAGTGGCCGTACCGAGTGCGAAAGGCTGACTTTTGCACGTCGTCTGACTTGATCTTGAGTTGATGATAGCCCGAGCGGAGATCAATCTTCAAAAATACCGAGGCGCCTTGCAGTTGATCGAATAAGTCGTCTATGCGGGGCAATGGATACTTATTCCGAATGGTGGCCTTGTTCAGCTCTCGGTAATCGACGCACAGATGCATGGACCCATCCTTCTTCTTCACAAACAACACCCCACGGTGAAATACTAGGCCGAATAAACCCTTTATCGAGCAAGTCTTGTAACTGGACCTTGAGTTCCTTCAGCTCGGAGGGAGCCATTCTGTATGGGGCCTTGGAAATCGGTCGAGTATCGGGAAATGTATCGATGTTGAACTCGATTTCTCGGTCGGGGGGCATGCCGGGTAGCTCATTCGGGAACACATCGGAAAATTCTGCCACAACGTTGGTCTGACCCGCGTTTGTACCATCCTGTCGCATATCTCGGACGGACGCCAAATAGCCTTCGCACCCAGAATGCAGCATCCTCCGAGCAGAAATTGCCGAAATCAGCATGCAGGTCGACGATGCCTCACTACACGAAAAGCAGAATTTAGGCACTCCTGGTATGCGGAAGGTGACCGTCTTTCTGGCGCAGTCTATGGTTGCGTTGCACGGCCCGAGCCAATCCATTCCCAGGATGATATCAAAGTCCTTCATGTCTAGGACTATCACGTCAAGACCGATCTTTTGACCGCCGATACAGATAATCCCGTCGACACAGGCTAAATTAGTGAGTATTGGTGTGCCCGAAGGTGTGCTCACGCTAAGGTCGAGATCTAACGATATTATCGAAAATTTGTGCTCGGCGACAAAGTTCGCCGATATAAAACTATGCGAAGCACCTGAATCAAATAGTACACGAGCAGGCATATTATTGAAACTAAGTATTCCTGTCACGACCGTATCTGATGCAAGCACTTCATCTTGAGTCATGGCGTAGACGCGGCCCTGGGCATTGGGGCGACGGTCTTGGCTATTTTGTGGTGCGGGTTGAGGTGTTCGAGGCGTCGGAACTTGATTCCCCGGACGGTGCTGTTGATGCTGAGGCGCGTGCAAGTTGTTCCTTCTACGGTTTGGGCAGTCTGTATGAAAGTGACCCCTTTTTCTGCAAATAAAACACCCGCCATTTTGAACTTCACATTCGACAGCAAGGTGTCCGTTCCGGTTGCACTTTGTGCAGTGAGGTCCCTGGTTCCGTGCCTGATGTCCGCCCTGGTGCCCGTTGTTCGGACGGTTGGTCACGTTGTTTCCTCCCGCATGGCTAGGGCGTTTGTGATTGTAGGTATGCACAGCGCCGGCAGCACCTAGAGGGTATTGGCGTTCAAGACGGAGGGCGTAGTTGAGAGACTCCCCCATCGTTTTGTATTACGAAACAGACACATGGGCGTAGATGGATGGTCGTAGACCCATTCGAACCGTCGAGCACTACTCGCCAGGGAGGGCAGGAATTCTCCAGCAAACTTGGCTAACTTGTTGAACTCCGCTGCATACTGTCGCACCGTCATATTCCCTTGCCTTAGCTGCATAAATTCATTTTCCTTCTCTTGTCGAACGGCGTCAGGGAGGTACTCGATCTCGAACGCCTCTCGGAAGGTGGCCCACGAAATTGCCGCTGTCTCGTCGTCACGTCTGATCGCTCGCTTTTGTACGGCCCACCAGTCGTGCGCGTTCAATCGGAGTAGAAGTTGAGCGCATGCGACTTTCTTGGACTCTTCGACACCCAGAAGCTCGAATTTATCTTCCAGTTCCTCTAACCAGTCGATCGCCACGGAGGGATCTTCTGTGCCGTTGAAGTACGGTAACTCTTTGTGAATTTTGACATGTCGAAGTTGGAACTTCTCGGTACTGCAGGTGTAGGCTCGGGTGCCTCCGGATCGACTTCACTTTGTCTGGCCGCAGGCTCGGTTACGGCATAGGTTGTCGCAGATTTGTTGTTGTTGTTGGCCACCACCGTCTTAACGATCTGCTGTAGAGTATCAAGCTGCTTCTGCTGCAACTTGAATTGTGCTTCGAATCGGGCCTCAAACTGAGTTTGACGTGCCTCCGTCTGCCGTTGATGTTGCTCATTCTGGCGTTGACTCTCCTCAACTTGTCGTTGTTACACTTCCAGCATGCGCAACATCCGCTCCATGGCATCGTTAGAGGGTCCGGATCTCGAGCTACTCGAGCCGCTCGAAGCACTTTCTTCGTTCGCTGCCACGTTCACTGACGTACCTTCTAGAATTTTTGAAGGCAAAATACATTAGTCACAAAACTTGTTACGGCTCATTCATATGGAACGACATATCTCATCGACACGAGACCAACGATTTTGAGACTAAAACTCGACACTGGAGGCCAAGGACGTAAAGCCGTGCTTTGATACCATTATGTCACGCCCCGATTTGGTAGAATCGATAGTTGTCCCCCGGGCGTGATGCCGTGCAAGCCTAAGTTGCACTTGCACAAGGCGGTTCATAAGGTTATCCGAAACAACAACATATGTAAGAGTACGTAGAAAAATTGAACACATTCATATAGAAAAGGAAACTTACATTTTTCATTGATAATAAGTTTGGTTACAGACTCGATTACAAAAGGGGCCTCTCGGCTTACAACCAACATCGATGAGATAGTCATTCCATATATTTACGTCTCTTTTTACAAACATCAAAACAACTCTCTAAGACCTGGAATCGGCGAGAGTTTGTGACTCATGATGCAGTTGGGTTGGAGTCTTCAAAATGTTGCAGAGTTAGCCTTCGCGCTAGCAAGGCTTCAAAAGAAAGGAGTGTCGCCTTTAGTTCCTTGGCACGCTATCCTGGTTCCGAGTACCCGTTGAGAGCAAGGGTCAGCACTTTACACTTTGTGCTGGTGCGTGGCAATTTAAAGTCCGTGCTCTCATTTGTTGAAGAATTTAAGCAGGCGTGCATGCAAATATTTAGTAAAGTTTCTAGCCATCCTACTCAATTCAAACTTATATTTGAAGGCACAACCGTATAATGACGATAGATCTTACCCCCGACAGAGCGCGCCGTTGTAGCGTAACTTACCATGTTCTTCCCTGTCATGTTGATAATAAGAAAATGTAATAGGGTGCATTCGTGAAGGTCACTGGCACGACAAGCCATCCTGGACATATAGCTTGGTAGACAGTGGTCCTTCAGCACAGGTAGCGAGCCCCGTTGAAAGCCACTACCTACCGTGGCATGCATCCGGCATAGCTATCCGTGTTTGTTCCTAGGCCGGAATGGTCCCGTGGCCTCGGGATACCGTCCGAAGAAATAATCGCCCTTGTCGACAAGTTGTCCATGACCGTACTAAGTTACTTCATAATTTCAACGCACATCTTTATTTATTGTTGCGACATTCATTTAATCGATTCGTCTTTCCTTAGCACGGTTCCATATGATACGGTAAATTGCAAGCACGATAAGGTTATATGACAAGTATTTGTATAGTTCGTATTCGTGGGACATCGTGTGACCGTTCGTCGGAATATCATTCATGTCGTTGCATTACATCTAGCATAGCACATGTCTAGTATCGATAATGTATTAGAGAAGAGGGTCGAAGGAAGAAGGGTCAGCCACTCACCTTAGTATTTACTTGAGGTGAGAAACTGGTTGGCCGTGCTAGACGTTGCCTACGCGGTCACCTGAAATCGCACAAGCAACCGATTAGAACACTGTGTTATTCAAGAAAATTCGATACGAATGCGGAGTTCGAAACATAAGCCATGAAAACCATCGAAAGCATTCACGAAAACGCATTCAGAAAATAAAGCCAAAACCAACGCAAGCGGCGTGAAAAGCAGAGCAACGGGAGGTCTCTCTCGATTCAACCGCCGAGTCAATCCTCGAGGCGCAACCCACTGAATATGGGACTTGGTTCCGAAGAAACCACTCCATAACGAGAAATGGATCTTAATTCAACCGTTCCCGTTCGATCGATTCGATCGATCCCGACCTACCGGTCCCGACCGAGTCGATAGCGACAATGTTCATTTCTCGCGCACCCCGTAGATGGAAAAATGGGGCACGATGTAGGGACGGGGCACTACAAAGACTGTGTCCTGACCGGTATCGGTGCGAGCTACATACCTCAAGTATAATGTCGGCATGTTGCCAGGCCTAAAACTAGACATAACAAGGTATTTCTCGAATTTTGGCGATCCATTTTTATGTCGATTCAATCGTGGATTATCGTGATACTTCGCATAAAATTTTGCGACACTATGGTGAACACTTATCACCTTTGCGCGAGATTTGGATTAGTGGATTCCCGTATTGTATTTTTTTTTTGTTTAGTTTATAATACGAGATATTTCCCGATACTCGAGTATAACTTTATTTCGGGTCGTGGATTCAATTGGTTTCACTACAAGAAAATGTAGCATTTACGACGCTCAATTTATGGCGCACAATTGCTGCGTGCCGTAAATGACACGCTTTTACGGCACGTTGATTTTTGTCTTTGTTACGATGTATTTGATATGCAAGCCGTCGTTGTAAACGTATTTATGGCATGCATGTTTTTGCGCCATAAATGATAACTTATTTACGGCATGCATTTGTGCATGCCGTGAATGATTATTCATTTATGGCATGCACTTTTGCGTGCCGTAAATGATAGCTTATTTACGGCATGTATTTGTGCACGCCGTGTATGTTGCAATTTCTTCTCCTAAGCAACTTTTCCCTAAGTAATTGTTTCTCTAAAATCTCCTTCCAAATTAACTTTCTTCCAAAGTTTATGCAAATTAACTTTCTAACTTATTTATGACACGTGCATATGTGCACACCCTGCATGATTGGATATGAGTTAATTTGTTATGTTATATGGATTCTAGATCCGGATCCAACCCTTTTATCCAAATAGATCTGGACCCTTGATTTTGTGTGGATAGAGTGTGGACCTCAAAACTAGACGCTATTCTCAAAAGAAAAAGGGTTTGGGTTGAAATAAATCCCATCCAACGTGAAATAGACACAAGCTCGATGAAAAACTTTTGAGATAACACTAGAACAAAAAATCTTTTTTACAACTTTATTTACAATATTTTTTAACAATATTGTAAAAAGTTAATTCTTTTACAACTTTTTAGTGATAACGTTGTAAAATATTGATGATAACAACGTTTTATATTTAAATGTTACGAACCTATTTATTGTTTACAACGATTCACGATAAATGTTGCAAATTCGGTATTTAATAATATTTTTTTTTTATAGATAAGTCAATGTTAGACGTTCAAAAAAAAGAATTTATAGAAGTTAGCACTACAAAAAATACCCCATAAGGCAACGAATTTTTTAGCAACGAAACATTTTTTGTTGCTAATAAACCTTTTTTGCAACGCATAAGTTTATCGTTGCTAAACACAAATTTTGGCAAGGAATCCTTTTGTCGTTACCATAATTTCGTTGCCAAAGACATGCAAGTGAATAGACAACAAGAACATCGTTGCTAAATAATCTACATTTTTCTGACTATTTTTTAAATTTGACACCCTAAGGTTAACAATAAATTATTTCATTGCTAATACGCTTTTACTTGTAGCAACTGAATATAGCATTATAACATTGTTAACTCATTTGAAAATTTGGTTCATTTTTGTTTATTTTTGGATATCAAAATATTTCGGCGGTATTGAAATTTTGCTTCACTAATTTGGCGCTAAACAAAACAAATAGAAAGACCTAAAACTTATAACTTTCCCATATGTGCACCATCTCTGGTCATAAAAGACCTAAGACTCTCCAGTCGCCATTCTCGATGGCCGTCTCTCCATTCGTCATTCTCCTTGACCGCCTCTCCAGTCGCCTGTCTCCAGAAACTCCTCTCTAGTCGCCGGCCTTTCAGGTTTTGGTCTCCAGAATCGCCTCTCCAGTCGACGACCACTCAAGTCGACAGCTTCAGGTTGGACTTCTTCCCCCAACTGAAACCCTATTTCATTTCTCCCGTCTGAATCCTTGTTTACATTTATCTTGTCCTTCATATCATCACTGGTTGGATATCCAGTCTTCATGTCCACGCTTAAGGAATCTTCAAGCTTACTATATGGAATTTGGTTGTTAATTTCACAAATATACTCCAGAAATTGAACACGAAAGGGGAAATGGTTATATCAATATTTAACATTTAAGTTTTGTCATGTTTGTAGTCAAGTGTCATGGTGGTGTTTGTGTATATGGCCCTCTCTGTCGATGGTCGATTAAGTCCCAGCACGGATGTTCACATGTCTACATCAGTACATATAGGTATATATGAGAAATATATTGTAAATAGGTCTCCATCATCACAAGCTTTTTTCGGGTCAAAATTGATTTTGGGAGGATTGAAAACTGGATACAGGTGATATACCAGACTTCGCATCTTTTGCATCATATGTGTATAAGAGAAAGATTCCATTATTTCTATCAGTAAGGAGCAAAAAACATAAATACCCACAATCAATCAAACTACAATTCATGCGAACACACAAGTGGACTTACAAACTTTGCATCTCTTGCATCATATGTGTATGAGAGAAAGATTCCATTTTTTCTATCAGTAAAGAGCAACAAACATAAATACCCACAATCAATCAGACTACAATTCACAATCAGTAGTCCTAGTAAGTAGAGGATAAGATGTAGCATAGATAAATATATTAGCTCATATGCCAGATAGTTTGTGGATCTTGGTCCGCTGCATGGACATGGATACGAGAGTACAAGACACATATATTGAACATATCTTGGTGTTTCCTAGAACTACACCAAATAGTCGTTTCCTAAGGTATAACATGGTGTTGTCCTAATTTTTCAAGGTTCCCATGTCAGATTTGCCTCGTGTCTTTGTCCCTTTGTCGGTGCAACCAAGGGCGGAGCTAGAATTTTTTTGTAGAGAGGGCTGCATATATGCATAATTTTTTTTTATCTAATATACTGCAAAATAAACAAAAAAAAAGATAAAAAGCTTACAAATAATAATACAAACTAGTAAAACTACAGACGAAGGACTTGAACCCAGGACCAATTGTACTAACACCAAGCAACTCAACCAACTGGGCTAGAACTACCACTGTTTTTTCAATGTGAGTATAAGGTATTAGTTCTTAACAATCAAAAATTTAGCCCAGGCTGCAGCCCGGGAGAGCCCAGCTGTAGCTCCGCCCCTGGGTGCAATACTGGATAGTTTTGAACGTTTTATGGCTAGTAGATTCTTTGAAAACATTGGAATATATATATAAGTAAGATATTTAGTAATACAAACAAAACAAGTCAAATAAAGGACTACTTTTGGGGAGAAAGGAGAAAGAGAGGTAAGAAGATATAGGTGTCAAATAGAGTATTATACCCTCACACCATCTAACTGTGTTGAATTATACCCAGGTCTGGCCAAAATCACTTATAAAATACAATTGGACCCACAACATTTGTTTATTCACTCTTGTGTAACCTACCCGCGCTTAATGGCTGAAACCATTTGATTGTATTAATTATTATACTTATTCTATAATCATTTATTGAACATCAATTTGTTCCACGCCGACCTTGCTTAATTAGTGGTAGAATTTCAAACAATTCAATTTGACAGTTTCTATTTGAGTTCCTCTTCATTTTAATGAATATTAACTGAACATAACTATAATTCACTACTAAAGCATAAAACTCCATCTACCTCTATCTTGCTCTCACTATTTTCTTCTTCTTACTGTACCTATGCCTGTAGCTCCACTATCCTAATGGTACAAATATCTCTCTCAAGCCAATTCAAGTATATTAGGAAACTATAGTCTACCTCAGCCTATACAAGCGTAAGTTTTAAAATTTGATTATTGACTCGGTAAGAATACAAGTGAAGGTTTATTTTCCTTACAGTTTGTGATAGTAACTATGTGTAAAAATGTGAATGTTTGTGTACATTATATTAGCGGAATATCATGTGGTAGATCATGGTATGCTTTAAACTAGTATATGTAACTTAGTAGTTTTCTATCACTAGTTTGGAACTTTATGGCCCCCATAGAAAATATTGGACCTTTATGCATATTTATAGGATTTCCCTAAAAATGTTCAAGGTATTAGCATATAGTGATATGAGATCTTTTGGATCACTCCCTCCCAAACCCGAATTAGGAAGACCCATAAGTACTGGTTTCAGATGATACTCCAAAATATGTTCTAGAAGTGGATTTTTTTTCATGATACAAGACCTTGTATGAACTTCCTCAAGTATAATTAAAATTCCATATAGTAACTATTGTTGTCTTTTCTCTTCCATTAGAGTCTTTCCTAATCTGTAGGAATTTCTAGTGGTAATATCTTATCTGTTCGAGCTTGAATTGCCTCACCGGTGAGGTGTATTTGTCTCCTTGAAAGCTGGTCTACTAAGTTTATGTGGCATCTCTTACATGTATTGCCATGGTTGCCACCAATCAGTTGAAGATTGATATCTTATTCATGGCTGATAGAATATCTCTACACAATCCCTTATTTCAGCTTGAAAGCTGAACGTACTAGCATCTGTGGCATCTCTTTCCATCATTTTCCATTGTTGGGGAATTTGGCACCAACTTGATTGAAGGTGGCATTTAATTAATAGTTGATCAAATAAGTTCGAACAATCTTTTTGTTGTGCTTCTTGTTGTAGTCATACTCCACATGCGATCCATGTAAAATTATGACATCACTGATGTGCATGCTTGTGCAAGCTGATGAACAGTCATGTGGTCTATGTGCAAACGATTCCTTGATGTTCCATTCCATATATATATATATATATAATTATATATATATATATATATATATATATATATATAATTATATATATTCGTTGTGGTGTTTATATATACATTAGATTGGATTCAATGAACTAAAACACATTTTGTGTTTGTGTAGGTTATCAATCAAAAGAACAATATCTATATATTGTGTTTAAAGCTTCTCCCATGGAACCAATTGAGCTAAAATTTGTGATAGAAGACAATTTACACTTTTTGTTTAGCTCGATAGTTTTTTTTAGAAAATTTGTATTGAATTGTATGGTTCTTAATTCAGTATTACAACAATTTTTCTAGTTCATGCATCAATATGGCATGATGTACTTTGGCATTGCCTTTTGTTTGCTATTAATGTATTTTGGCTACTGAATCCAATTAATTTTTATGATTTCACGTGGAGTTTCCAGTTTTGTAGTTTGAATGGGATTATATGTCAGTCAACTATTTCTAATTTATTTTTGCAATGTTGTATACTTTGTTTACCATTGAAATAATTTGACGAAAATATTCATCAAAGATCATTTACGACACGCTACATATGTCACAAAGTGGTAAACATAATTTTTCGGAAATATCTTTTACGACATCAAAATGAATGTCGTAAATGATCTTGCGGGAATAGCTACTATGGCGTGCAAATGTACGTCGTATTTGATCATGCATGAATATTCCAAAGGTATGCCGTGAAAGAGCAATTACGGCACACTAAATATGCCGTAAATGGTGGTCGAAATTTTGTGAGAAAATCAATTACGGTGTTCATTTGTGATCATTTACGACGTGTATATTAACAGTTACGGCGCTCTACAACGCACATAAATAATATGGTCATTTACGGCACCAAAATGTACGCCGTGAAAGATCATTTACAGTGCGTTTTGCGTGCCGTAAATGATCATTTTTCTTGTAGTGTTTGTGACTTGATACTTCAGGTTATTTTTGGGAACGCGGTGTGACTCGAACCAGAGTGGGCCCATGAGGTGCGATATTGAATTGGGCCCATATGTCTTAAAAGAGAATTCTCATATAAGGCATGAACCAATTTTAATTATCTACACCTCATGATCACACCTCCTACCCGATGTGGGACTAAATTACCAACTCCATTGTCACCCCTTTTTTTAGCGCTCAACCGAAAATGAGATACAATCCAACAATTTCTACCTTAGCTCGTTTTTGCTAGCCAAATAACCTTAGCATCATTGCTACATTTGTTCGTTCCCGCTAGCCGAACAACCTTAGCACCCCTGCTGCCTTTTGTTCGTTCCTGCCAGCCGAACAACCTTAGCACTCCTGCTACCTTTATTCGTTCCCTCCAGCCGAGCACCTAGGAGATCCAACATATTGTCATCTCGATCTGTTCGACCACAGAACCAAACCGATACGTTCATCCACACCACCATTGTGTGCCAACCACAACGCTTTGCTCTACCTTGGGCTCGTCAAACCCACCTTTGAAGCCAATCCGTGTAGTTGTATATTCTTCTAACTCCACCTTGATAAGAGAGCCCGTATATCCGTGTATACACATGAACGTTCAGTACCATCTGTCTCGAACCAATTAGAGCCGTCCAAACTAGCTATGTAACCTTGGACTTTGATACCACTTGTTGGGAACGCGGTGTGACCAGGACCACAGTTGGCCTATGAGGTACGATATTGAATTGGGCTCATATGCCTTAAAAGAGAATTCTCATGTAAGTCCTGAACCAATTCCAATTATCTACACCTTTTGATTCCACCTCCTACTCGATGTGTGACTAAATTACCAACTCCATTGTCACCCCCTTTTTTTTAGCCCTCCATCGGAAACGAGATACAATCCAACAATTATCGCTGGTTTTCTATCTGGATCATTCAAGGATGGTTCGGGACAAAATCCTACCCTTGATTCTCAATATTGGTGTTCTTATGGACTCTGTGAGAATTTTCTTGATTTATTCTATAATGAAACTTACTTTTACGTATGTGTGTCTAAAATATTTTTTATTTTATTTGTTGCACAATATATATATATATATATATATATATATATATATATATATATATATATATATATATATATATACAGAGAACATAAAAAAATATATATATATATATATACAGAGAACATCCTCGCCATATTAGGAGCTGACACAGCCAACCGAATCCTCCTTGCTTCGGAAGCAGGATTCCTAGACCCCACAAACCCCCTCAGCGCGCTGAGAGAAATAGAGGCAGAGGCCCGTATCTCGGGATACGAATCAGAACATAACCCGCACGGACAGTTTGAGGAGCTGCCGGACAACTCAACGGCTTCTCAAAAAGGAGCGAGAAAACACAACAACAAGAAGAAAAAACAGGCCAAAAAGCCCACGACCATTACTATAAGATCAGCTGCAAAGCAAAACAACCCCCCTCCCCCCTTCCCCCTCCCAATGCTTAACATACTATCGTAGAATGTCCGAGGGCTCGCGAACAAACCCACCATTAACAGAATCACCAGCCTCAAGAAAATCTACCGTATCGACATCCTTATCATCATAGAACCCAAAATTCCAATAAAGAAACTCCAAGCTCTCAAACTATCGCTCGGATTCCCGGGCGCGGTAGCTGGGTGCAACGACATCTGGATCCTCTTCGGCAATGGCATCAATTTTGGCGCCATACACGACTCCAGGCAAGCGCTCTCTTGCTGGGTAGAGCACCCAACGCTACAGAGCCGATCCCTCATTTTTGCAGTCCACGACAGCTGTGACCTTAACGAGAGAAAAGTGCTTTGGGCTACTCTGACGGACACTTGCCTCCTTCACGGCAATCTCCCGTGGTTGTGCGTCGGAGACTTCAACACTATTTCTTCCAGAGAGGAGAAATTTGGGGGCAGGCCCCCCCGACAGACGGCCATGAACAACTTCAATAACTTCATTTTTAACGCCCACATGACCTCCCTTCCGTATATAGGCAATGAGTTCACTTGGTGCAACATGCATGAGGGGGTTCGGCGGCAGTACTCTCGTCTTGACAGAGCTCTGGTTAACCACAGCTGGAACGACACATGCCTCATCTCCAATTTAGCCCACCTCAATATCACGGAATCGGATCACTCCCCCTTCTCATTGAAATTAGCAGCGATCCTAATCCTATCAAAAAAGCATTCCAATTCCAGGACTTCTGGAGCTCCAACCATCAATTCCGGAACACCGTTGCGGTAGCTTGGGAGACAGCTACTGATCCTGATCCCATGTTTCGAATAGCTGCTAAACTCAAAGCCACCAAAAGAGCGCTGACGCTCTGGAGCAAGAATACCTTCGACAACATTTTCCAGGAGATCAAGAAGGTGGAGGACGATGTGGTCAGAGCGGAGGCTCTGTTCGCCTTGAACAGATCGCAGGAGTATCGTGCCATGCTTAACCTAACCAGGGCGATCCTCAAATCCAGACTCAAGGTAGAGACAGAATTCTGGAAGCAAAAAGCCAGGCTGGCATGGGACGCGGAGGGAGACAGAAACTCAACATTCTTTCACTCCTGTGTGAAGGGTCGGAGACAAAAACTTAATCTGCATCAAATCACGGATGAAGACGGTCATATACTGAAAGATCAAAGGATCATCCAGGAAGCAGCCGCTGACTACTACACCAGATTATTCATTAAAGACCCTATCCAAAAAGACGAAGATCTCCTGTCCAAGATTCCTCCAATGATCAGCGAAAGAGAGAATGAACAGCTTCAGGCAAACCCAACCGCAGAAGAAGTCAAAGCGGCGGTTTGGGCCCTAAACGAGCACAGTGCCCCAGGCCTCGACGGTTTCTCTGGGGTTTTCTTCCGCTCCTGCTGGGACATCGTCGCCGCAGATTTCCTCGAAGTAGCCATTGCCTTTTTTCAAGGTGCCAGATACCCCAAATCCATTTCGTGTGCCAACCTCATTCTCATCCCCAAGAAAGACAGCCCAAAGACTTTCAAAGATTTCGCCCCATCAGCCTCTGCACCTTCGCCAACAAAATTATCTCCAAGATCATTGCGACTCGTATGTCTACCATCCTTCCCAAGATCATTTCTGAAGAGCAAAGTGGCTTCGTCCAAAGGCACAACATCACTGACAACATCCTCCTCGCACAAGAGATGATCACGTGCATGAAATTCCCGTCTAGGGAAGGAAATGTGGCCATCAAACTGGACATAGAGAAAGCATACGATCGCCTGGACTGGCAATTCCTTATTTGGGTGCTCAAGGCCTTCGGTTTCACTGAATCGTAGATTGACATCATTTTCAGATCCATCAACAACTCCTAGTTCTCAACCATCATCAATGGGCAAGCGACAGGTTTTTTCAAATCCAGCCGGGGGGTTAGGCAGGGGGACCCTCTTTCAGCCACTATCTTCATCATTGCGACAGAGGCCCTTAGCAGAAACCTCAACAGCCTGGCCAACACCCCCAGGTTCTATCACTTCTACACCACCACTGGTTGTCCCCTGATCATGCAACTGGCCTATGCGGACGACATCCTTATTTTCTCAGCTGGGGACATAGGGTCGGTCGAAGTAATTCCCAATATGATTTGGAAATACACCAGATGCTCGGGGCAACGAGTGAATCCCAACAAAAGCGTCATATACACTCATCATAAGGCAGATAGAAGCCACTCTAAAACTCTCACTAATCTAACATCTTTTGCCACCGCTTATCCTCCCTTCACTTACCTCGGATGCCCGCTGGTTTACGACAAATCTAATGTCGGTATTTTCGAAGGTCTAGTTAGGAATGTCAGAACCAAAATCGAAGGATGACACAACGCAACTCTCTCCCCAGGAGGGAAGATGATTCTGATCAAGCATGTGCTTTCTTCTATCCCTATCTACACTCTGGCTGTTTTCTCTCCCCCAAAGAAGGTTTTAACATCCATAGAGTCTCTCCTCTCCAATTTTTTTTGGGGCCGCAGCGACGGCAAAGACAAACACCACTGGGCCAGCTGAGACACCATGGCTAAACCTACCAGCTATGGCGGGCTGGGATTCAACAGATTAGCTCACATTGTGGCGGCCAGCTACATGAAACTGTGGTGGAAGATTCGCACAGAGAATTCGATCTGGACTCGTTTCATGAAGGCGAGATACTTCCAACACTCTAACCCCACAACTGCGACCGCCAACTACAGAGCATCAGCGAATTGGCGTCATATTCTCCTCGGTCGCAGCATGGCAGAACCTTTGATGGTTCCCGTAAACGGCACCTTCAGTTGGTCCCCTACGCCTGGTAGTGTTTTCACTCTTGCTTCGCTAGGATCGCGGGTCCGTGGCGTTGGCAAGACCTCCCCTTTCACCGTCCCTTATTGGCAGTCCTGCATCTCCAACAAATGGTCGATCCTCATTTGGAGAGCGCAGAGGAACGAGCTCCCAATCGATGACTCCCTCACTTCATTAGGTTTCAACCTAGCGTCCAAATGTCACTGTTGTTCCTCGCCGAACGTGGAATCAGCAGACCACATTTTGCTCTCCGGGGAACTTACCCATCAGGTCTGGACCAACCTCTCCGGTAGATGCCACATGCACACCACTCTGGGGGCATCAACGATCTCCTCGCCGACTGGAGCATTTCTCACGGGCACCAGATCGTCACTACCGCCAGCATTTGGGTTTTATGGAAGAATATGAACAAGTACAGATATGAAGGGCGCCAACTCAGAGCTCCTCAGCTTTTTCGAGAGGTTCTCAGACAAATCAGCAAAGCCAGCGCTCGCTGCTCCTACTCCTCTAGCAGGTTCTGGGAAAGGCTGCTTTAACCTTACCATAGGCTCGGTCCGGTCTAGATTTTTTCTTTCTGCCAGTGCGAGTCGCGCTCTTTTGTAAAGGCTTCGGCATTTTGCGCCTGATACTTCTATATATATTTGCCTTCTAAGAATATATATATATATATATATATATATATATATATATATATATATATATATATATATATATATATATATATAGCAAATGACCTCTAGCCTAGTGGTTAAGAGAGATGCATGCGGCCCAAGTGGTCGGGAGTTCGAGCCTCCGTGGAGGCGAGTTCGCCACAAGTACCCATTGCTTCAAAATATATATATATATATATATATATATATATATATATATATATATATATATATATTGTTGGGTTTTTTTTCTTTAACAATGGCACAAATGCAAGGATTACTGATGAAGATGATCAGGCTCTGACCATGGAGTTCTCTCATACCCTTCTCTGCAAGCCGGTTTTCCTCTCGATCATGCACGGAGGTAGCACCCGGAAGAATAGGAAGGCGCTTTAGGATAGATTGACCCAAATTCATGCCTTATCAGGCTCGGGACGCCTTGGATATTTCCCGGCACGGAGGCGACTTCAATACTATTTCCCTGCCGGAGGAGAAATCAGGCGGTCTTCCTCATAATCCGGCCTCCATGTTAGATTTCAACTCCATTTTTGATAACGCCCTCAACCAAATCCCTTTCTCCGGTAACGTATTCACGTAGTGTAATAATCGAGAAGGAACTTCCATTCAACTTTCTCAGCTCGATAGGGTTAACTGTTGGGAAAGAAACGCGGAAACCTTTCCCCAAACCGGAGAGTACCTGCGAGAGGACCGAGCAATACAACGCACGAACACAAAAACAATCACACAAAAACAATCCACGCAGACACAGAGAATTTTTGACGTGGAAACCCTTGCGGGAAAAAATCACGGGACGATCGGAGTCAAACCCTGAGAAGCCTCCACTAATGGAATAGAAGAATTACACCCTCTACAAACTCCTCCCGATCCAAATCGGATCCCCACAACACTCAGAGATAAGAACAATGATTACAAGGCTACGAAGAGCGAGAACGACGAGTAAAGATTACCCGAACACGATCTCCTTCGAACAGCGACCTTCAATCCTCCGTCTTCTTCTCCGAAGTTGTAATGGCACTCTTGCCTCCTTCCTCTCTCAAAGTTGTGTTGTCCAATGCGTTGCGCTTTTGAATTAGGGTTGAGAAATCTCAATATAACTCCCTAATCCCGCAACCAACCTGGACCGTTGGATTAGATCCAATGATGAAAACTCATCCAAAAATCTGCTTCAGCCCCCGACGACACAGAGTTCGGCCAGAACTCTGTGTCGAGCAAACAGAACCTCACGCCAACATTCTGGAGGAGCCAGACCGAGTTCGGCCCGAACTCGCCATGGGACCGAGTTCGGCCCGAACTCGGATCCCCTGTTCCAGAACCTCCCTCTGGGCAGTAACAGCAGCAGCGACTCCGCGTCGCCTACTTCCCGAGCTTTTTCGACACACGAACGGCGCTCGTCGCACTCCGGGGCCTTCTCCACATAGGTTGGGAACCCCACCCACTCCAACAAATCTCCCCCTTCACAACTATGGGGAGGATGTCATCATCCCGACGACCTGCCTGCAGTACTCAAACTTTTCCCTTGGTAGAATCTTCGTGAACATATCAGCTCCGTTGTCATCTGTATGCACCTTCTCAAGCTCCGCGTCCTTCTTCTCAACCACATCCCGTATCCAATGATAACGGGTCTCGATGTGCTTGGACCGGCTATGAAACGTCTGATTCTTCACAAGGTGGATCGCACTCTGACTGTCGCAAAGTAAAGTATACTGCTCTTGCTTCAGTCCCATTTCCTGCAGCAGCTTCTTCATCCACAACAGCTCCTTGCAAGCCTCCGTCGCCGCAATGTACTCTGCCTCTGTCGTCGACAAGACAACACACTTCTGCAATCGCGACTGCCACGATACTGCTCCTCCCGCAAACATCATCACGTAGCCCGAAGTCGATCGCCTCGTGTCTACATCTCCAGCCATATCAGCGTCGGTATACCCAACCAGCTTCGGCTCGTCACCACCAAAGGAAAGTCTCCAACCAGCAGTGCCTTGAAGATAACGTAGAATCCACTTGACCGCACTCCAATGTACCCTTCCAGGATTTGAAAGATACCTGCTAACCGTACCAACTGCATGAGCAATATCTGGCCTCGTACACACCATAGCATACATCAGGCTTCCCACAGCTGAGGCATATGGAACCCGCTCCATATCTTCCTTTTCGTCCTCGGTAGATGGACACTGTTCCTCAGTGAGCTTAAAGTGAGCCGCGAGGGGGGAACTCACTTTCTTCGACCCGTCCATCCCGAAATGCTGAAGTACCCGGTGAATGTACTTCGTTTGGGACAAGTGTAGCAGCTTGGACTCTCTCTCTCTCGGCTGATCTCCATCCCAAGAATAGTCTTCGATGTGCCCAAATCCTTCATAGAGAAGGCCGTGCCCAGTTGGTGCTTCAACTCCGCTATCCTAGTGGCATTCCGACCCACTAATAGCATATCATCAACATAGAGCAACAAAATGATGAAATCATCATCGGCAAAATACCTCACAAATGCACAATGATCCGACGTCGTCTGTGCATAACCATGCTCCCCCATAAACGACTCGAACTTCCTGTACCACTGCCTCGGAGCCTGCTTCAGACCATACAAGCTCTTCCTCAACCGGCAGACCAAATGTGACTTGTCCTTCTCACAGAATCCCTCTGGCTGCTCCATGTACAACTCCTCCTCAAGATCACCGTGGAGGAATGCCGTCTTCACGTCCATCTGCTCGACCTCCAAGTCAAAACTGGCTGCTAATGCTAGCACCACCCGAATAGACGAATGCTTGACGACAGGCGAAAAGATCTCATCATAATCTACGCCTTTCCGCTGACCGTAGCCTTTGACTACCAGCCTCGCTTTGTATCGAGGGCGAGTAGCATCTTCCGTCTGCTTCACTCTGAATACCCATCGATTCTTCAAAGCCTTCTTGCCCTTTGGCAACCGCACCAGATCATAAGTGGAATTGGTGTGCAAGGAACTCATCTCCTCCTGCATAGCCACCATCCACTCCTGCCTGTGTTCGTCTTCCATAGCCTCTGCGAAACTTTCGGGCTCCCCCCCGTCAGTCAATAGCACATACTCATCCGGTGAGTATCTCGTAGATGGTCGACGATCCCTGTCACTCCTTCTCAGTAGAGCCACTGGTGCTGGCTGTATACCGACAGCCTCCGCCCCTTCAGGAACTACCTCTCCGGCATGCTCATCCTCCTAAGGGACACCCTGACCACCATCAGCAGGCTGAAGATCAAGGTTGGGAGCAACTCCATGTACCGGCTCCCCCGTAACTGGATCCTCTGCGATGTCCTCTGGAAACTGCTCGAAGCGAAATGACTCTAACTCAGGCAATTTCTCAGCCTCAGAAGGCGTCTCGGAATCCTGAGTGTTGGTCATGGTCTGATCCTCGACGAACACCACGTCCCTGCTTCTGTAGAGCTTTTCTTCCACTGGGTCGTAGAGTCTATAGCCAAACTCATCCCGACCATAGCCGACAAAGACGTATCGCCTCGTCTTCGGCTCAAGTTTGGTCCTCTCGTCCTTCGGTACATGTACGAAAGCTTTACAACCAAATGCCCGCAGGTGACTGTATGACGGCTCTTTGCCGTACCATACTTTATCAGGCACATCACCCTGCAAAGGAGCACTAGGAGACAAATTAATAATATAAGCAGCTGTGAGAAGAGCCTCACCCCAATAACTGCCCGGCAAGTTTGCTTCTGACAGTAAACACCGCACCCTCTCCATCAGTGTCCTGTTCATGCGCTCCGCTATACCATTGAGCTGAGGTGTCTTTGGCGGAGTCTTCTGGTGTCGTATCCCTTGCTCTCTGCAACACATATCAAAGGGACCGATGTATTCGCCGCCATTGTCGGACCGAACACACAACAACTTCTTGTCCGTCTTCCTTTCAACAGAGGCCTGAAACTCCTTGAAAGTAGGCAGCACCTGATCCTTGGTCTTTAAGGCATAGACCCAAACCTTCCTGGAACAATCATCAATAAAGGTTACAAAGTAAAAAGCACCACCAAGAGATTTTACCTTCATAGGACCGCAGACATCCGAGTGAATCAAGTCGAGCAACGTCGGCTTCCTCAAACTTGGGTGACTTTGGAAAGACACCCTATTTTGCTTCCCAGCTAAACAGTGCGTGCACTTCTCCAACTTTGTAGACCTGAGCCCCGGAATCACCTTCCTGTTCACCAAGTAGCTCATCCCCTTCTCGCTGATATGGCCGAGCCGCCTGTATCACAACTCGGTAGACGCATCACTGACTGCGTTCACCTCCTGTGCTCTCTCTGCGCTCCCCTCCATATAGTAGAGACCGGACTTCTTGCTTCCTCTGGCAATCACCATCGAACCTCTGGAAAGCTTCCACTGACTGTTCCCGAAGAGACTGAAGAATCTCTCGTCATCCAACCTTCCAACCGACACCAGGTTGAAACGGATATCAGGGACATGACGAACATCCTTGAGAACAAGAACCGCACCCGTCTTCGTTCTCAAATGCACATCTCCAACGGCAACCGCCTTCGACACATCTCCGTTGCCCATCTTCAACACTCCACAGTCGCCTGTAGTGTAAGTGGCAAACAGTGCCCTATTGTGAGATACATGTGCTGAAGCCCCTGAGTCCACCAGCCAAGAATTGTCATCGCAGGCGAGGTTAGTAATGACCTCATCACCTACGACGATCACATCGCCTCCATGCACCGAGGCCGCCGCTGTAGTGTTCTCTTCTTGCTTTCCCTTGTCGCCCTTCTTCTCTCTCTTCCAAGCGAAACAATTCCGCTTGATATGGCCCTTCTTACCGCAATGGTAACACTCTGAGTCCTCGTACCGACCTTTGGACTTCCCCCTGCTCTTATCTCTGCCACCACCTGGACCCCTACTTTTGCCCCTTCCGCGGCTCTCTGAAACCAATGCCTCTGAGTGGTGGGATATGGATGAAGTGCCCTGAGAACGTCTCCGCATCTCTTCATTCAGCACCCCGCTCTTGGCAAACTCCAGACTGACCACGCCCTCTGGAGCAGAAGCGATCATAGATACTCGTACGGTCTCCCACGAGTCTGGCAAAGTACACAGCAGCCATAGTCCCTGAACTTCGTCGTCGAACTTGACTCCCATAGAAGATAGCTGGTCAACCACGTCCTGGAACTCACTCAAGTGATCCGAAATAGACGCCCCATCCTTGTACCGCAGACCCATCATCGTTCGGATCAGGAACAACTTGTTTACCCCGGTCTTCTTCGCATACAAGGATTCCAGCTTATCCCACAACGTCTTCGCGTGCTCAATATTGGCAACGTGATTGTACACGTTCTCATCAACAAACTGCCTTATGTACCCACACACCTGTATGTGCTCGAATGTCCAATCCTCCTCGGATTTATCACTGGGCCTCTCGGATGCAAACACGGGTAGATGCAGCTTCTTGACAAATAGCAAATCTTTCATCTTGCTCTGCCAATAATGATAGTTTGTGCCAATAAGGTTCACCATGCGCACCGGCTTCGCGTCCATCTCTCCTCTCTGGTTCCTCTGTCAACTCCTGACACCCTTTGAACCGGCTCTGATACCACTCTGTTGGGAAAGAAACGCGGAAACCTTTCCCCAAACTGGAGAGTACCTGCGAGAGGACCGAGCAATACAACGCACGAACCCAAAAACAATCACACAAAAACAATCCACGCAGACACAGAGAATTTTTGACGTGGAAACCCTTGCAGGAAAAAACCACGGGACGATCGGAGTCCAACCCTGAGAAGCCTCCACTAATGGAATAGAAGAATTACACCCTCTACAAATTCCTCCCGATCCAAATCGGATCCCCACAACACTCAGAGATAAGAACAATAATTACAAGGCTACGAAGAGCGAGAACGACGAGTAGAGATTACCCGAACACGATCTCCTTCGAACAGCGACCTTCAATCCTCCGTCTTCTTCTCCGAAGTTGTAATGACACTCTTGCCTCCTTCCTCTCTCAAAGTTGTGTTGTCCAATGCGTTGCGCTTTTGAATTAGGGTTGAGAAATCTTAATATAACTCCCTAATCCCGTAACCAACCTGGACCGTTGGATTAGATCCAATGATGAAAACTCATCCAAAAATCCGCTTCAGCCCCCGACGACACAGAGTTCGGCCAGAACTCTGTGTCGAGTAAACAGAACCTTACGCCAACATTCTGGAGGAGCCAGACCGAGTTCGGCCCGAACTCGCCATGGGACCGAGTTCGGCCCGAACTCGGATCCCCTGTTCCAGAACCTCCCTCTGGGCAGTAATAGCAGCAGCGACTCCGCGTCGCCTACTTCCCGAGCTTCTTCGACACACGAACGGCGCTCGTCACACTCCGGGGCCTTCTCCACATAGGTTGGGAACCCCACCCACTCCAACATTAACGTCAACCAAGCTCAGGAAGACATGGTGTTCAGTTTGTCGGTTTCCCACCTCAACAGGTCAGAATCGGACCACGCTCCTATGCTCATCAACATCTCTATATCCAAACCGACCATCAAGAAAACATTCAAATTCCTCCCTCTTTGGTGTAATCAACCGAATTTTGAGAACGTCGTCAGGAATGCTTGGGAGACAGAGGAACATCCCAACCACCTGGTGCGAATGGTTGCCAAACTTAAATCCATTCGACATGTTCTAACCTCTTAGAGTAGAGGCACTTTTGGAGACATCTTCCAAGCGGTCAGAGAAGCAGAAGATAATGTGGCTTGCGTGGAGGTAGTTTTAGACCATGTGGGATCCACCGAGAGCAAAGCAGCACTAAACACGGCCAGAGCTATCCTGAAGCAAAAGACGGCGGTGGAGGATGAGTTCTGGCACCAAAAAGCTAGGATTAGTTGGGATATGGAGGGGGACAAGAACAATAAGTTCTTCCAAAAGTGCGTTAATTTCAAAAGGCATAGACTATTCGTCCACAAGATTAAGGACGCTAATGGGGGCTATATCATTGCTCAAGATTCCATCAAAGAAGTTGTCGTCTTCCACTTTTTCTCCCTCCTTTCCAAAACTCCGATTCACAACGACGAAGCTTTCCTTGAAGCCATCCCCCACATTATTTCAGAGGAGGATAATTCCTTGCTGCAACTGCCTCCTTTGAAAGACGAAATCATGGCGGCTGTTTGGACAATGGACGTCGTGAGTGCGGCGGGACCGGATGGCTTCTCTGGAGGATTCTACAAACAGTTCTGGAAGATTATTGTCGCAGACGTCACGGAGGCTGTGGTAGCATTTTTTGAAGTGCTTGGTCTCCCAAAGGCAGTTTCCAGTAACTTACTTGTGCTCCTTTCCAAAGCCTCAAACCCTGAATACTTTGCGGATTTCAGGTCGGTAAGTCTTTGCAACTTCTTCCATAAGATAATTTCTAAAGTGATCGCGTCTGGCATGTCCAACCTCCTTCCCAAACTCATATTGCCGGAGCAAAGCGGTTTCGTTCATGGTAGGGAAATCACTGACAACATCATCTTGGCTAAGAAAATGGTTAGTACGATGGGTGCTAAAAACCGCAGAGGTAACGTAGCCATCAAATAGATATGGAGAAGGCTTATGATAAAATCGATTGGCAAATGCTCATCTGGGTCCTTCGTCGCTTCGGCTTCTCTGAGATTTGGATCGATATCATTTGGAGGTCGATTTCAAACTCGTGAATCTCGATCGTGATGAATGAAAGCGTGTCGGGTTTCTTCAAATCTTCTAGGAGTATTCTTCAAGGTGATCCGCTCTCCCCTATCCTATTCATCATTGCATCCGAGCTTCTTAGCTGTAATTTGGCTAAGATGGGCTCTATCTCTAATTTAGGAAGATATCGTGCCACAAGCGACTGCCTTCTGGTTACTCACCTATCCTACGCTGACGATGTCATAATCTTCTCGGTAGGAGACGAGCAATCAATTAACATGGTCAAGAAGGTGCTGCAAAGGTACAAATTTACGTCGAGGCAAAAGGTGAACAGTAACAAAAGTTGCATATATGTGCATTCCTCTATTGACTCTGACAAAAGGGTCGTTCTCTCATCCACAGCAGGCTTCCCAATTCAGTTCCCCCATCCAGTACTTGGGTTGTCCATTAATTCAAGATAAACGCAACTCTGCTATGTGCATGCACATTATCGAAAAGATTAGGAAGCGTATCGCAGGGTGGTACAATAATCTTCTTTCCCCTAGGGGAAAATCATCCTCATCCGGTACGTTCTATCTTCGATGCCTCTTTATACTCTGGCTGTCTGCACTCCACCGTAGAAAGTCCTCATCTCTCTTAAGCATAGCTTCGCCTCTTTTTTCTGGGGTCAGAAGAATAAGGAAGCAAAGTGACACTGGACGAATTGGCACAAGATATGCAGGCCCACAGACGAAGGTGGCTTGGGAGTCCGACGCCTGCTAGATGTGATAGAACATTTTATTGTACCCTGTCGATTCATGAGATGAAGAACATAATAAAATTGCGGAAGCGTACCTGAATCCATTGCTAGACTTGATGGATCTTGAAGCGAACGTCTCTTTATTGGGTTCGATCTTCCAACTTGCTACGACCTTTAATGATAAAGGTGAATCCGAATCCTTTGTCCCTCTCTTTCTGTTGATGGGGATGCAGAAGAGAAAAAAGAGAACCTCTCTTTTTGGTGGCCGTATAAGTTGGGGACCATAACCCTAATGAATACACATATTTATATATGTGTTGATATTTCTAATTTGGCCCCTCATCAAATTAGAATTATCTCTGGTATCTACACATTAATTCCATGATAATTATACCCTTAAGCCAATTTCCAAATAGACCACTTTAATTTGGCTTAATTATTTAGATAGCCCAAACACAATTAATTTTACATGTGTGGCCCCATAATTATTGAATAATTCTAACAATCTCCCACTAGGCCACATATGTAACCTTATAATTGTGTTAACCTTAGTGAGCTCATAAATTGCTTTCGTAATCCTTAGGGTATATCCGGACAATCTCGTCCATTAACCATATCAACATAGGATCAAAGCGGCCTTCATCACATATAGCGTAACTAAACTATCAATGGTCACATATACCAATATAGCTAAATGACATAGATCAATCATGGATGCGTAGCATGGAAATTACACGCAATATGATCAATACATGTCTATTTCCAACTGGTCCTCCTTAACTTTAATGAGATCAATACTTTAACATAATGAAAACAGAATGAACTGAATTTTCATATATCTGATCAGATAAATATCCAAAATACTTTAATACATAAATGTGTCCAAAACCAAATAGCATCCAAATACATAAAATATGAACTCCCACTATATTGCCATATTCTTAATTAACACCCATATGAGCAGTATGCTCATGAAAGACCCTGGATGATAATGCTTTTATGAGCGGATCCGCTAACATGGAGTTTGTCCTAATGTGCTATATGAACACTATAACCATTCTGAATTCTTTCCTTCACAACTAGAAACTTTATGTCAATATCCTTTGACTTATACAAGTTCTTGTTGTTATTAGAATACAGTACTGCTAATTTATTGTCACACCATAATTTATTTGGTCTTTCAACACCGTACTGTTGGTGCAGCCTTGTGACAAAATTTTGTAACCATATTCCCTGAATAAATGCCCCACAGCATGTTATAAATCTTGCTGCCATTATGGAAGAAATGAGTGCATATTTGACACTCATCCAAAATATATCTCCATTAGTCAGCATAACCTGATGTGGATCTCCTGCTGTGTTGGCATCCAACAAAATCAGAGTCGGAATACCTTATGATCTCCAGAATTATCCGATCTCCTACAAAGAGCATATAATTTCTTGTTCTCTATTAATTACTTAAGTAGTTTGGCTGCTACCCAATGATCCATCCATATTTGCTTAAATATCTGCCTAACATCCTAATATGTACGCAATATCCTGATGCGTACATACTTGAGCATACATTAGACTCCCTACAACTGATCATGAAGGAAAAATCTATTATATTTTCTTAATTTTAAGGCTAACCTTAGGGCACTTGTTTGAGACCGAATTTGTCTCCTTTAACGTGAGGTGTCACCTAGTTTGCATTGAATACTTTAATCAATATACAAAACCAGAAAATTATTCCTACTCCCACTGAACTTGTGATACACATAATCTTCAACAGTGTTCATCTCAAAACCAAACGAGATAATTACTTGAAGTACCTTTGACGAGAAGCTTGCTTGAGTTCATAAATAGATTTTGTCAATTTGCAAACCATATTCTTTGGGTCTTTCGACACAAAATGTTCTGGTTGCACCATATAAGCTGTTTCATCAATGTTACCATTGAAAAATGTCGTTTTGACATCCATTTAATATAATTCAAGATCAAATGTGCAACATGTGCTATGATTGTTTTAAAGGAGTTTTTCAAAGATACCGAAGAGAAAAACTCTTTAAAATCAATCCCAAAATTTTGAGTAAAGTTACTAGCTACAAGACGTACTTTATACCTCTCCACTTGACCCTTCGAATCATTCTTGGTTTTAAATGTCCTTTTGCAACCAATAGATTTCATACCTTTTGGTAATGTGACAAGTTCCTAAACTTTATTGTCTTGCATGGACTTATACTCCTTATTTTTTGTATCAATCCACTTTGAGAACTGAAACTTTCCATGGCCTGACGGAAGATGATTATAGATCATCTTCCAGTATCCACGGTCTTCCTCACGTTCCTAAAGAAATATGACAATATAATTCGAAATTATATTTCTCCTTTCTCTTGTGGACCATCTTAACATTACCGGTTCTTGAGGTTGTTGAGTTTGTTCCTCAGGAATAATTACCTTATCTTGAATGGGGGTGCCGCTACATTATCTTGTCAAGGTATCTCAACAACGACTTGTAGAGCTAATTCGACATTGTCTTGTTGATGCTCTAAATTCACTTCTTGATTAATGACAGGTACAAAATTCTGCACATCGTCAAAAGTGATAGTAGGAATCACAATCGATTCCTCCTCAAAGATAATGTCTTTGACTTTATTTCTCCCCCAAACTCAACATCCTCAAAAAAATATTACACTTCTCGTCTCAAAAAAAAAATCATTTATGTGGGACCGTATAATTATTAACCCATCGATCTGTCAGCATAGCCAATAAAGTAGCTGTTTACAATTTAACTTTGGTCTGTATTTCCTTTACAGATTAATATAGACATTAAAGTCTATAAAGTCTATAAAGTCAATAAATCCAAATCTCATCAGACACAAGTCGTTCAACTCTATTTCTAGAGATGTGACCTAATCGCTTATGTCATAATGAGGCTAAAAATATTTATTGTTAATTTTGCATTTAGTACCACATGACTCCACTTGCAAGGTTTCGTTGTAAGATGCAATAGTTTCAAATGAATATAGGCGATTATAGACTTTAAAGGAACCGTTACCAATAATATTTGAATTTAAAGATAGACTAAACTTATTATTTCCAAATGAACAATGATAACCAGATTTTTTCATTAAGGAAACTGAAACTGAATTTCATCTAAAAGACGGTACAAGAAAAATGTCTATCAAATCCAAATAATAATCGGTTCCTAAATATAACCTAAAATGTCCTATTGCATCCACTTCTACCGATTTTTTTTGTCACCCACATAGATGTATCTTTCACCATCAATTGGCTTTCGGTAGCTCATACAACCTTGTCTATAAACACTAATGTGGATAGTAGCACCAGAATCTAACCACCATGTGTTTCTAGGTACTAAATCTAAATTAACTTCAGAACAGACCAAATTTAGAAATATAATTTTTTTATACGCCATGCGTGGTACTTTGTACATTTCTTCCTTATGTGTCCTGCCTTATCACAAAAGAAAAACCTTTAGTTTTATATTGTTGTTTCTTTTGAGCTGGACCCTTAGCAGCTACTGTATTCATTTTCTTTTGCCCTTAAAGTTTATCCTATTAAACTTGGAAACTAAATTCTTATTGGCAGATATTATAGCAACATTAACTGTAAAGAGAACAAAACAAAACAAAAATGGACATGCTCTAATTAATAACCAAAGAGTAAAATATAGTCAAACAAATCCAAACAATGGTGAACCATATCTCAAGATACCTAGTGCATCATTAATATCAAGTCTTTGGACAGTGATATTAACTGCAAATGGTACTCTTGTTGTAGTGATCAAATATTGACAATAAATCATGTCAAATAATAAGCCTAACTTTGGATCGGGTTATTATTCACATGTAAACCATATAATTGTCACACATTTATCACCACAAGTATGTGTGCAATTCGGTCAAATATTAACCTTCCTTTGGGCCGGCTAATACCCGCATGAATATACACACACAAACATCCGACATCCCTCATAGACTATCTACGCAAGAGAGGTCACTTTAGCGACATCTTGTTTCAATGAGTCTACTTAGAATATTGGACTACTATTGCTAGTCTTAAAAGGCACCAAAAAAATTGAATGTTGACTGAATTTTACAAAACTGAATCATGTCCAAAACTTTATATACATGCATATTCATAAGATTATTACTCAAATAAAGTAATCAAAAGCATAATCATGAATTTTAATTTTACAAAATTGGATATTATCACTATAACAAAATTCATGAAATAATCTACGGAGGATATGCATCCAAAGAAAAATTTATAGACATTAACTGAAAATAATAACTCCAAAATATATATCCAAAACTGAACATATTTGGTCTAAACTGAGCATTATCAGCACCCCTTTCCTTTTTAAGTATCCAAATATCTAAAGAAAATCTTTTTTTTAAAGCAGAACAATCAAACTTTAGACCAATTTGGAGACTAATTATTTAATAACCGAATCCATCAATCAAAATATTACTTCAAATAATCCATAAAGATTGTACCAAAATTGGTCTACTATATCAAAAGTATATGAATCTTGTGCATGATTTAAATCACAAATTAAATCACTTTAAATAAAAGAACATTCAAATATTCTTTTAATATAAAAAAACAATCAGCCAATCAAAGAAACATGCATCCAGAAAAAAAATAATGTTTTAGTTCTGTCAGTTGGTCTAAGGCTGCAAATTAAGGTTCTGATCCGAAAGGTTGTGGGTTCAAATCCCACTCTCAACAAAGCACTTTTTTTTAGGCTACAGGTTAAGTTCTGGTCCGAAAGGTTGTGGGTTCAAATCCCACTCACAACAAAGTTTAGTTGTTTTTTTTTTCCTTCTTGAACTGGGGTATCCAGTTGACCGATCAAGAATTTTAAAAAAAATCGGAAGTACCCACACAATTCTTATTACCGGAATCCATGAATATTATTATAAGAACTATGTCTACCACTAAACTAAAAAAAAAAAACTATTGCTTCATTTCAGAACCCAACACAAGCATTATCAGAAGGATTTGATATTACTCGTAATTATCAAGCTACCACCAAAAGCATTGGATGTCGAAGAACTTGTCATCCAAATTTTGGAATCCATCAATTGAATCTATTTATTGCAATCGACAATAATTATTTTAATAAAGTATTATTCTCTATGCGAATTTTGATCATAAAAAAATTGATCGATTGTGATCATTAAAAGTTGATGGAACAATCATAACCCTAAATTAAATTAAATCTAACAATCTAGGGTTTCTGAACACAAGCAAAAAATGAATCTGAAAACTTCAAACTCATAAGTCAAACAGGGAGGCTCTGATACCACTTGATAGAATATTTTATTGTACCCTGTCGATTCATGAGATGAAGAACATAATAAAATTGCGGAAGCGTACCTGAATCCATTGCTAGACTTGATGAATCTTGAAATGAACGTCTCTTTATTGGGTTCGATCTTCCAACTTGCTACGACCCTTAATGACAAAGGTGAATCCGAATCATTTGTCCCTCTCTTTCTGTTGATGGGGATGCAGAAGAGAAAAAAAAAGAGAGAACCTCTCTTTTTGGTGGCCGTATAAGTTGGGGACCATAACCCTAATGAATACACATATTTATATATGTGTTGATATTTCTAATTTGGCCCCTCATCAAATTAGAATTATTTCTGGTATCTACACATTAATTCCATGACAATTATACCCTTAAGCCAATTTCCAAATAGATCACTTTAATTTGGTTTAATTATTTAGATAGCCCAAACAATTAATTTTACATGTGTGGCCCCATAATTATTGAATAATTCCCACAAGATGTGGTCTACGCCCTCTCTGTCAAGATGTGGTAGAAGTTTCGTAGGCAGAGATCTCTTTGGACTACTTTCATCCGTACGCGATACTGCCTCCACTCTCATCCAAATGCTGCAACTGCCAATTACAACACTTCACAAATCTGACGCAGGCTACTTCAAGGAAGAGAATTGGGAGGAAACACATTTCTTTGGAGTTGGAAAACGGCGAGGCAGATGCGTACCATGAAGCATGGTTTGCAGATGAGCCGATCAGGCGCAATAGGACTGGCGGGCCTTCCCTGTAGATCAAGCAACTCTATGGGGACGTGGACTAGAACCATCTTCTTGTTGATCAGTTGCTGGGACTGCCAGCATCTGCTGCTATCCAATCTCGTAGTCTCCGTGTGCTAGATTCCGAGGGCAAGTGGATTTGGAAATTAGCGGCTACCGATTTCTCTACCGGTTCGACTTGGGAAGCAAATCGACTGACTCACCCTGTGGAGGTTAGTTTTCAATTTATTTAGGAGGGTTGTATGCCTTCGAAATGGTCCACTCTTCTTTGGCGCACTCTCCATCACAAGCTTCAGGTGGACCGTACTGTGTAATCGATAGGTTTCTCCCTTGCATCGCGATGCAACTACTGTGAAGAGCCTAGAGATGAATCCATTGACCACCTGCTATCGGAGGGGAATATCGCAAAGGCACTTTAGACGCATTTCCAAAGTAGGAGCAACTTGATACACCTAGAAGGGACATTACACCACCGCTTATCAGTTTGGTGGGAGGAAGGGAATCGATACGATGCTCAATTGGTTTGCGGCACTATGATATGGGTGATTTGGAAGAATAGGGACAAACAAAGGTATGAAGGGTATTCCTACACTATAACGCAGCTTATTCGGGAGGTTATGAGGCAAGTGGACAAAGCCAGGGTCCGTTGCACTCATAAGTCGGGGGATCTCAGTGATCGGTCGGTTATTCATTGGTGATTGCGGCGATGCCTTCGTCGTGGATAGATCTGGTGTGCATATGGGGGGTATACTTTACTTTATTTTGTAGGAGTATACTTGTGAAGCACAGATGCTCTTTGAGATAGATTTCTTTCTTAACGTGTGTGTATATATATATATATATATATATAAAATATATATATATATATATATATATATATATATATATATATATATATATATATATATATAAGATGTGTTCCACCGTTTTTGAATGTCTCTCGGTGCAGCAATGGCATACGGATGCTAAACTGAAGCCCATAGAAATAAGAGCGCCGTCAGTGGGGAGCTTCCTGCGAAAAGCTCTCCATATCAGAAAAAACCATGTTTTGGGGATGCAAGGTTGCTAGAAGGATCCGATGATGGGGGAAGGCACCCTGATGCCGCGGGCAATACTTCTGGCCGATGCAATAGTGAAGGCTCCGCTATTCACGGTAGACCACCGTAAAATGTTAGCATCCGTACTGATCTTCATCCCGGTGGTAAGAATCTGGCAGCAGCCTCTACTCTAACCCATTCTCGTAGCCTCTCCCGGTTCCAGTCACTCGAGTGATCCCACAGCTCTCTGATCATTCCTTGGGAGGGGCATTGGCGTTTGGGGAAGGAGATCTTCATCGGCCCATCGTTTGAGGAATATCGATGATTCACCGGATTCTAGCTGGAGGTGAACCATCGGTTCAGTGAGGCTCCGCCCGTGGAGGATGCGACGCTACGACACAAAAGATCAGCAGTTGGAGTCTGCGGTGGATGGATGAATGCGCTTGAAATATCTGACTTTCATGAACCGCGTCCATAGATTCCTGCTCACCCGAAGCTTCCACCACAGCTTCATTGAGAAAGCGTCCACGACGTGCGTCAGTCTGCAGAAGCCCAGGTCCCCCTTCCCGTCGGGTCTGGCTATGGTGTCCCAACTCGCCCAGTGATGTTTGTCCATGCCGTCACTGTGTCCCCAAAGGAAGTTGGAAAAGAGGTTTTCAATGGTAGTGAGAACCTTCATTGAGGGGAAGCAGGCAGCTAAGGTGTATATCGGGATAGAGGCTAGAACATGTTGAATCAGGATCATCTTTTCGCCAAACGATAATGTAGCGTTTTGCCACCCTTCAAGTTTTTTCCTGATCTTACCCACTAGCCCTTCGAAGATGCTCGCGTTGGATCTGCCATAAACTAATGAGCATCCCAGGTAGGAAAAAGGAGGATGCGCGACGGAGAAGGAGGTAATGTTGGAGAGTGCAGAGGCCTTCTCTCTGTTGGTCTTATGGTGAACATAGATGACACTTTTGTTGGGGTTGATGCGCTGACTAGAGCATCTAGCGTACCTCTGAAGGGTGTTGTGGACCGTCTCCACTGACCCAACGTCTCCCGAGGAGAAAATGAGGATATCATTGGCATAAGCCAAGTGTGTGATGATCGGGCAGCCGCTAGTGGTGTGGAAGTGATGGAAATTCGTTGTGTGCGCCAGTTCGTTAAGATTTCTGCTCAATGCCTCCACGACGATGATGAAGATGGTGGAGGATAAAGGATCTCCTTGTCTGACACCTCGGCTAGACTTGAAGAAGACCTCCGCTTGGCCGTTGATCACCGTAGAGAACCATGAGTTGCTAATGGATCTCCACACGATGTTGGTCCACCTTATATATATATATATATATATATATATATATATATATATATATATATATATATACTCTGACTACTCATTTATTAATCTATACTAGTGACATAATAATTTAGCTAGGTCATATATGTATATGCTAGGTCATATATGTATAGGCATTTGAATTCTAAACTCAATTAATAATATATTAAAACATGAATATTAGTAATAATTGTAATGAAAGAAGGGGGTTATATATATATATATATATATATATATATATATATATATATATATATATATATATATATATATATATATATATATTCATGGACGGAGCCTCGCAGAGCCCTTGATTCGCCTCTAGCTGGGTTCGGACAAATCATCCATATTCTACGAATGTTGGGCCGGGGAAGATCTCCTTCCCAGTTACCAGCTGCACCTACCCACAGTATGATCAGAGAGTTGTGGGATCACTCGGGTGACTGGAATCGGGAACGGGTTCGAGAATGGGTTGGAGAGGACGCTGCAGCTATGCTCCTCGACGCGGGTCTGTAGATCAGCTCGGAGCATGATGCTCTACGGTGGTCTATCACGGCCAGCGGATCATTCACGGTAGCATCGACCAGAAGTGTTGTTCGCGGCACTGGGTGCCTTCCTCCACCATTGGAGCTTTTTGGAAGTCTTACATTCCCAGAAAAATGGTCCTTTCTATTGTGGAGAGCATTGCGCATGAAGCTCCCCACTGACGACGCTCTCAATGCCATCGGCTTTAGTTTAGCGTCCGCGTCTAATTGCTGCACAGCGAGACAATCAGAAACAGTGGACCACATTTTCCACTCTGGAGATTTACCTGCAAGGGTTTGGACAGCTCTCTCTCAACGTTGCAAGCAGAACCAGGACGATGGGAGCTTTAACGATCTTCTGGCCACTTGGGCTAATGCATCCCACGGCCACCAGATCGTTGCAGCCGCCATCACGTGGGTCATCTGGAAGAATCGTAACAAATTTATATATGGGGGCTACCAATATTCGTCCAACCAACTTATCCGGGAGGTCCTTCGCCAAACTCTCAAAGTCAGCAGACAATGCAAGCACGGCCTGGAGATCTTTTGGCAGTCCTTGTTCTCCTAAATTTTTTCCTCATGCCTACATTCATGTCTTTTTTTTTTCTTTTTGTTGTGCTTCCTTGTAAAGGCTTCGGCATTTTGTGCCTTCATATGAATAAAATTGAAGAGTTTTGTTGAATACACACACACACACACACACACACACACACATTAGGGTTATGGCAGAGATTGTTCGTGTAGCGAGTCTAACGAGCGGCTAACGAGGGAAGGGGTCCGGGGTGGGGGTGGACCTCCCCTCCTGGGAAGCAAGTTTTACGAGCAAATCATGGGGTAAGCCCCCGTGAATCATTAAAGTTATAGTAAAAGATGAGCTACATGCTCAGTTTTTTACACACACATATATATATATATATATATATATATATATATATATATATATATATATATATATATATATATATATATAAAATTTTTTTTTTATTTTTTTGAGGTGTCCTTTCTCCAGGTCGAGCCGTGGCCCAATGCCACCCAGCCGCCCGAGGGAGGATTCGAACCCGAGACCTATGCTCGGGCAGCCTTCCGCACTACCACTAGGCTAGTGCCTTACGGACACACACACACACGCATATATATATATATATATATATATATATATATATATATATATATATATATATATATATATATATATATATATATATATATATTTCTTTAATGATGTATGTAATAAGAGATAGTGCTGTTTATAATGTTAAGCATAACTACCCAATCACATAACTAAAGAGAAGTATCATAATAGAAATAACTACATTTATAAGCAAATATCCAAAGTAGCATAAGCATGTGAATCCGAGAGTTTGATGAGAAAATTATTACAAAATTGAGGAAAGTCTTTGGAGACAAATCCGGTAACAACTATGGTAATAAACTATAGTAAAGCTAGAAAATATCTAGAATCACATCCTTTCAGGGATAATCTTCGCATCTGTACTGATGTCCAAAGTAAGGTTTGCTACTGCTACATCGGATAGTCCTGGTCCATAAGAGGTAGGACATATGTCCTCATCGTCTAATTTAACAACATATACAGTCAGGAATGGAGCAAGTACCTCCTACACATATGTTAACCATAACCAAAATATAAACTAAAAATATACGTGCTAGAAATGGATATGAGACAGTGTCACGCCCCGATCCCGCTAGGGTCGTCCGTCATGCCTGGATCCCTGCGGGATCGTTCGTCCTCGTTAAGGCGTGATGCCGTGCAAGCCTAAGTTGCGCTTGGACAAGGCCATGTACCTGCACAAAACAACTAGTCAAGCAAAACACTCGCACTCACTAGTTAAGCAAAAACACACGCACGCACCCATTCATTGCAGAAAACCAAATATTGGACACAGAGATTTGAAATGGAAATGCTTCTTTTATTGATAAACTTGATAGGAATACAATACAAAGCTTTGCAAACTTAGAGTGCTTTATATTGGCTATATGATTCTCTTTAAAACTCTCTTTTGAAAATAGTCACAATGT